>CAMZMU010000075.1:27022561-27390693 GCA_947311845.1 Poa pratensis | reverse complement strand
TGTGGGACCCCGGACTAGCTGTCCGAAATACCCGATTATGCTTAACACAACGATCCCGTGATCAGTCTGTCGTTGCACATAATCCGAATTGGATACCAAAGTTTACATCCATTGCAGTACCGAATAGAAAGTCTTACATAATGGTCATTTAGACCAAGTTCTTACATAGGTGCCTTCATGGCCAAACCAAATATATCAGCGGAAGCTACGGCGTAATCGACATCATATTCTAACGATGACGACCCGACAGGCAGCTGACTTGTGGAGATCCTTAGTTGGCGTAGAAGTCGCCATATTCCTGCTCTGCGTAGTGTTCCTCCTCGTAGTCTGGCTAGGACAATAGCCAGGGACGAAACCAATATGAGTACATTTGAATGTACTCGCAAACTATCCCAACATGGTATGCACCAGTTTTATTTTAGTTGACAACTTTTCTTATTTAAAACATCTCTATATCTTTATTGAAAAAGGTAAGAAGAGCTTTATAACTATCTTTAAAGAAGTCACCTTTTTCATCTGTTTTTCCAAAACTTCTCCTCTTTCCGACCATAGCCCGTCATGGTCCACTTCCATCCACCACCTCATACCGATCCGTTGGTATAGGTGTAGGAAACATTCTCCACTCCATTTTTCTTTAAAAACTCAAAGCCTTTTTAAAACTTGCACAAGGTCTTAGGACAGTCTCCCAATTGTCCATATCCGAGGACTCGGCTATTCGAATAGTTTTTAACACTCTGCAGAGGTAGCACGCTTTTAACCCACATCCATCCGGCAACTCATCGTGTCTGCCACGTCTCGCCATACCAGGTGTATGCGAAGTAAGCGCCGGCCATAGCCTCTTATTTGCTCATGCTAGTATAGGATCCTTCCCATATGACACTTTCCATCGACACCCAGTCCGGTTTCCCGTCAGAAACCCTAAGTGTGAGGACTCATAGTTTTGTCCGGCGGTTTATGGTGGAACCTTCTATCCTCCCCACCAACTTGTGTGAGGACCCGGGTCAGGGGGTAGATCCTCGGACCATCCCCTCATGCATAACGGAGTCATCTCCGTCGATGAGGTATCCCATACTAATAAGAGCAAACTACATGACTACGCCTTTTCCCATATGTGGTAAATGTGGTCGCACAGGGTAGGATTGGTTTCCATAGTACTAGGACACTGTGCATTTTTCACAAACATCACCATTTTTCCACCTTTCCAACACAGCACCGACATCTCGTTCCATAAACTCACAAGACATTTCAAAGGAGTTTTGAATAAACAACATTGTTTTCCCATCCTAAAGTTTTATATAAACTACTACATAGGGTGGCAAAATAATATCCATATATTTTTGAAATGGGTTTTGTAAATCTTGCTTTGAGAGTAAACATATTATGAAAGTAGATGCATATGTTGGTAGTGCAAGCTCAGAGAATAGCTTGCCTTGCTTGGCAAAGTGATCTTGCTCTTGTTCTTCAAATTCAGCAAACTCTCCTTCCTCGATATATCCGACAACGTTCTCGTCTAATTAACAAACAAACAATACAAACAATCACTAAGCTATACAAGCAATCACCTCAACATAACCATCATTAACATCACAATTGGCTACTGCACACATCAAACACACAATTTGGTTTTAAATAAATTGAATTAAACATTATTTAATTAAGTCCAAATTATGGCAGAAACTAGTTATTCATGTTTAATTCCACAACTTGAGTTCTGTTGGTCACAAAAATACAAATAAAATTCTATGGAAAGCCACTGATGTGTAGAATACAACCCAATTTGAATTGGACCATTTGGAGTTACCAAACTCCCTACACATTGGATTGAATCCAGTAGCTTAATAATCAAGTTTTAGCTACCAATTAAATTATATTGTTCCAAAAATTAAACCCTTTTAGGGGTAACTAAACATGGATATATGTGAGCTAACAAAATTGGTCCTAACTCATTTGGATCAACCAATAAACATATTTGTCTGTTTTAGTCCAGAAGGGTTTATTTTAAAGTCAGCAATTAATATTGCTTAATTAATTCTACCAAAATTAGGGGAGCTAACACAAGGCAGTACTAAGCTAGCAAAATTGGTTTGGAATTATTTGGACTAGCAGAGTATCAGAAACAAACAAGTTTAGATTTTAAACCTTCTGTGGCATTTTCAATAATACTTTTTAATATTTAATTAAATGACATGAGACCAATTGTGTTGGTTAAACAATTTCATAAGCTTTCCAGAACAGTTGAGTTTGATTTATTTGGATTCCTAAATCTCGAGATATTGAATTTCAAAGTTGATGCCAGTACTGTTTTTCCAGAGAAAAAGAAATAGAAATTCCCTCTCTTCTGGATAATGTTGAGATTTCTGACTAGTGGGGCCTACTGGTCAGTGACTCAGCGTGGACGTGGATTTGATTAAAATACTGACGGGTGGGGTCAGGCCGTCAGTGGCTCAACTACAGCGAAGCGTTACGCGGCCGTTGGATCTGGATCCAACGGTCCAAGATCAAAGGCAACGGCGGCGACCAAAAACTGGCGGCGCCGCCGCGCCGGCGGCACGGTGATGATCGGAGACTCACCTAGAGGGCTCGGAAGATCGCGGAGACGACGCAGATCGACGGCGGAGGCTCGGGGAAGGCGATGGTGCGAGCTGTGCTTGCTGGGGAAGGCTGGTTCGTCGGCGGTGAGGTCGCGCACTTCGTCGGCGTCGGGCAGCAACTTCGGCGGAGCGTCGGGGTCGCGTCCGTGCACTAAAAAGAGGGAAAAAGCTCTCTGGTGAGTGCGGTGTCCACAAGGAAGAGCGTAGAGGGGTCAGAGGGAAGAATGGGGAGGTGTGGCGAGGGTGGTGCTCGACCTCAACGGCGGCGTCGGGCGGCCGTGCACTGCCCTCTGGCGGTGCACAGAGCAAATTGGAGCGAGGGAAAGCTTGGGAGGGAGGTGTGGTGTTCCAGAGAGGTCTCGGGTGCTTTTATAGGCTCGGGCGGTCCACGATGGTCGGGGTCTACGGCGGCGGCCATGGCGCGTCCACGGCGACATTCGGCGATTACACGGCGAGGTGCAGACTCGTGGCGGCTTGGGCTTAACGGGGTCCGGCAAGGTTCTAGAATCATCTAGAGAGTGTGCGTGTCGGGGAGCAGAGACGGGGGCCAATTTGCTCGGCGCCGTCCAAGTGCTCCGGCGGTCGTCGGGGAACACGGCGTAATGGCGACGGGAGAGGTGCCCGTTTTCTTCCCTGCGGTGCAGAGAGGTGCAGGGGTGCAGAGGCGAGGGAGAGCGCGGCCAGGGGGGTCCTGGCGGCGAAGAAAACGGCGTCGACGGTGAAGGCGACACGGCGACGGTCGTCGGGTCTGAGGTCGATGACCTTTTTGCAGAAAACCCCTTCCTCCCTCTTTTCTTTTATTTTTCAGTTTTATTTCAATATCCAGAAGCTTTTCCTGGATTTATTTGAGGTACTTAAGTATTTTAGAAAATTCTGCAAATATTTGTGGGGCCTCCCCATAACATGTAGAAGCTCCACAAAAATTGGCATTGCCAAATAAAATGTTTGGCAACATTTTCTTTCATAGTACTTGTTTAAGGTAATTTGATTTATTTCTATTTGTTTTTATTTTAGAATTTTAAAACTAGTTCAAAAATAATATTTGAGAGGGGAAAGTGGTAGGAACAAAATGGGGAGTGTTTACATTACATCTCCACTGACTTTGGTTTGAAAATAATTGAGTTGTCACTTGAGATTTTTATGTGACAACTTGTCACTTTTATTTTCTTGCTTTGATTTTATATTTTGTTTCTTTCTTCTTACTAGTGTTCACTAGAGCAAACACTCACACAAACAGCAAGAACAACAACTCAAGTAACAAAAGCAATTAACACAATAAACAACAAAAGTTTTTGTTGGTTCCCATTTTTGGAATAAAATTCTGATAATAATTTTGGGATGTTACAATCCTTCCCCCCTTAAAATAAATCTCGTCCCGAGATTTGCTAGGCTTAGGTTTTAAGGAGGTCTGGGAATTCGCTTCTAAGATAATCTTCGCGTTCCCAAGTTGCTTCTTCTTCAGAGTGGTTAGTCCACTGGACTTTGTAAAACTTGATCGCACGTCTTCGGGTAACACGAACATCTTCTTCGAGAATTTTGAGGGGTCTCTCACGATAAGTCAGGTCTTGGTTCAGGTCGATGGAGAGGTGGTCGATGTTTTTGAAAACATCAGGCTGGTCAGGAACTTCAAGACACTTCCGGAGCAAGGAAATGTGGAAGACATCATGATAATCTCCTAACTCCTGGGGTAACTCCAGCTGATAGGATACTTCTCCTCGACGAGCAATGACCTTGAAGGGTCCAATATACCTTGGTGCTAACTTTCCTTTGACATGGAAACGCTGCATTCCCTTGAGGGGTGTCACTCGGAGATACACATAATCTCCGATACTGAAAGTGAGATCACGGCGCTTGGTGTCAGCATAACTCTTCTGACGGGATTGGGCAGTTTTGAGACGTTCACGAATAAGCTGAACTTGCTCTTCAGCTTCTCGGAGGGTATCTGGTCCGAACAATTTGCTCTCTCCGGTATCGGACCAATTCAGGGGTGTACGACACTTCTTGCCGTAAAGGGCTTCAAAAGGGGCCATTTGCAGACTAGACTGATAACTGTTGTTGTACGAGAACTCTGCAAACGGAAGACAATCTTCCCACTTGGAACCATAGGATAGAACACATGCGCGAAGCATGTCCTCTAATATCTGGTTCACTCGCTCAGTCTGGCCATCGGTCTGGGGATGATAAGCTGTGCTAAAGGCTAACTTGGTTCCGAGGGCTTCATGAAGGGATTTCCAGAATCTTGAGGTGAATTGCGTGCCTCTATCAGATACAATCTTCTTAGGCACACCATGCAGGCTCACTATTCTGGAAATATACAGGTCTGCTAACTGAGCTCCGGTATGAGTGGTCTTGACAGGAACAAAGTGGGCAACCTTGGTCAGTCGATCAACGATGACCCAGATTGAATCATGGCCTCGGTTGGATCTTGGAAGTCCGGTAATAAAATCCATTCCAATCTCATCCCACTTCCACTCGGGAATTTTCAAAGGTTGAAGCAATCCAGCGGGTCGCTGATGTTCAGCCTTGACTCGCTGACAGATATCACACTTGGCTACGAATGAACCAATCTCTCGCTTCATTCCATGCCACCAAAATCTTTCTCGAAGGTCTTGGTACATTTTGGTTCCGCCGGGGTGGATTGAATAAGGGGTCTCATGGGCCTCCTTCAGGATTAACTCCTTAAGTTCCGTGACATTGGGCACACAGATACGGTTATTGAATTTCAGCACTCCTTCAGCATCTTCGGTAAAACCGGGTGCTTTGCCGAGGGAAATTTTCTTCCTAATTCCCTCTATACTTTCATGACCTTTCTGGGCTTCTTTGATTTGATCCATCAGGGTTGGGGTTAACTCTAAATTGGCGAGATAACCATAGCTAACAAGCTCTAGTCCAAAATCTTGGAAGTCTTTGAACAAGGCTGGCTGTTCGGCTTGGATCAGGGCATTCAGGGTGCAAGGTTTGCGACTAAGGGCATCGGCAACTACATTAGCCTTTCCGGGGTGATAATGGATTCCAATATCATAATCCTTGATTAATTCCATCCATCTCCTCTGTCGCAGGTTCAGATCTTTCTGGGTGAAAATATACTTCAAGCTTTTGTGATCTGTATAGACCTCGCAGCGATGTCCCGCAAGATAGGGACGCCACTTCTTAAGAGCAAAGACCACAGCAGCTAACTCCAAGTCATGGGTTGGGTAATTCTCTTCATGCGGTCGCAACTGCCGGGACAGGTACGACACAACTTTGCCTTCTTGCATCAGAACGCAACCAAGTCCGAGGCGTGATGCATCGCAATACACGTCGAAACTCTGGGTGACGTCTGGCATGATCAGGATTGGGGCTGAGGTTAGTTTCTTCTTCAGTTCTTGGAAACTATCCTCACACTTCTGAGTCCATTCAAATTTCTTGTCCTTCTTCAACAGTTGGGTCAGAGGTTTGGCTATACTGGAAAATCCTTCGACGAACTTGCGGTAATAACCGGCAAGTCCGAGAAAGCTTCGGATTTCAAAAACATTGGTTGGGGATAACCAGTCAAGAATGGCTTGTATCTTCTCAGGGTCAACAGAAATTCCTCCAGCGGATACAATATGTCCAAGAAATGCCACTTCACTGAGCCAAAACTCACACTTGCTAAGTTTGGCATACAGTTGGTGCTCTTGGAGGGTCTCCAAAACTAGACGCAGGTGTTCAGCATGCTCTTCTTCGGTCTTGGAATAAATAAGGATGTCATCAAGGAAAACTACCACGAACTTGTCGAGGTACTCCATGAAAATCTTGTTCATGAGATTCATGAAATAGGCTGGGGCATTGGTCAGACCAAAAGACATCACGGTGTATTCAAACAACCCGTAACGAGTGGTGAAGGCGGTCTTGGGAATATCTGTCTCTCTGATCTTCAACTGATGGTAACCTGTCCGAAGATCGATCTTTGAAAAGACTCGGGCTCCGTTCATTTGATCGAACAGATCCTCGATCTTGGGAAGAGGGTACTTGTTTTTAATGGTCACGTCATTCAGCTTGCGATAATCCACACACAGGCGTGTGGTACCGTCTCTCTTGTCCACAAAAATAATGGGTGATCCCCATGGTGAAGCGCTTGGGCGGACAAGACCTTTGCTTAGCATATCAGCCAACTGTTTCTTCAACTCAACCAGTTCTTCCGGATTCATCCGATAAGGCTTTTGGGATATGGGGGATGTTCCTGGAATAAGCTCAATTATGAACTCAATATCCCTATCTGGCGGCATACCAGGCAATTCTTCTGGGAAAACATCCTTGAACAGATGAACAACACGGATCTCATCTAGGGCGGGTCGAGCTATGCTCTCATGGCAGCCTGGGTGAGGTTGACTAGTTTTAGACACATACTCCACTTCTACTTCTTTGTCGGTGGTGATGGATACAGCTCTTCTGGCACAGTCAATCCGACCATGGTACTTGGCTAACCAATTCATACCGAGTATAACATCGATGCCTTGGGTTCCCAGAACAATTAAGTTTACTGGAAACTTCTCTCCTTTGATCTCAAGGGGTACATCGGAGCAAAACATCTGGGTCTCTACGGTGGATTCTGGGATTTGGACGACCATGGGTTTGGGTAAGAGGCTCTTAACTAAACCTCCCTTAGCAACAAATTCTTGGGTAACAAATGAATGGGTAGCACCAGAATCAAACAGAACAGTTGCAGGTACTGAGTTGACAAGGAACGTACCCAGCACAACATCCGGAGCATCCTGAGCTTCTTCAGCATTGATGTGGTGCAGACGACCCTTGGCAACAGCAGCATTTCCGCGAGGTGCGGCATTCTTGCCATTTCCATTTCCATTGCGGCCTTGACCATTGTTCTGTGCCGGCGCATTGGGGCGTTGGACATTCCTCTTGGGATTGGGACATTCTTTGGAGTAGTGACCCTTGTTGCCGCATTCAAAGCAGATCACATTGGGATTGCGGTTGAAGTTGTTGAAGTTTCCTCCGGGACGGTTATTGTCATTGGGACGGTTGAAGTTGTTTGGGCGGTTAGGGTAATTTGGGCGTGGAGCTTGGGGTGGACGATAGGCAGGCCTGGTGTTCTGCTGAAAGATACGAGGTTTCTGGCTGCTCGAGCCTTCCTGAGCATTCATCCTCCTCTTGCGACCTTCATACATCGACTTGCGCTTGGTCTCCAGCTGGATGGCTTTGTCCACAAGTGACTCCAGGTCACGGAAGTCATGGATAACCAAAGCACACTGAAGTTCATCATGAAGTCCACTCATGAAACGCTCCATCTTCTTCTCTTCCTTGTCGGTGTCATCAGGAGCATACCGAGATAAGTCGGTAAACTCCTCAAGATAACCAACCACATCTCTACTTCCCTGCCTCAGTTTGCGGAACTCATCCTTCTTCCTCTCAATAAGTCCGTAAGGAATATGCTTCTTACGGAACTTCTCCTGGAACTCAGCCCAGTTGATGACATGACCAGCTGGCTGGAGAGTCTTGGTAGTTTCCCACCAAGCTCTTGCAGGTCCAGCGAGATAGTGGGTTGCATACAGCACTTTCTCATTTTCTCCCACAGCAGCAACTTCAAGATTATTGCCGATGGTGCGAAGCCAATCATCGGCTTCTAGTGGGTGAAGTCCCTTGGAGTAGGTGGGTGGGTTGGTCTTCTGAAAATCACCCAAGGTAGATCGCTGGTTTCCATCACCATTGCCGTTACCACCATTGTTGTTGTTGTTGTTGTTGTTGTTATTGTAAGCGGCTGCGAGTTGTTGTAAGGCAGCGAGATGAGCTTGGCGCTCTTGCCGGGCATTTTCACGCTCCTCCATGATAAGTGCGAGAAGTTGGGTGGGGGTTGGGTCCGGTGGTGGTGGTGCTGATCCTGATCCTTCCGCATTGCTGCGACGGGGTGGCATCCTGAAGCACACCGGGTATAAGAGACAAGGCAAGAAAAGTTCGACTAAGGGAAAAGATGATCTCTCAAGCGGTTGATTAATCCTAAGAGTTATATGAAAATAGTTCACACAATTTTAAACAAGACAAACATACTTATATTTCACAAACAATACATCAAAGAGTTCACATCAACATCAAGCTTACAACCTCAAGCTTACAACATAACATCTGGTTTCCAAAAGAACCACTGCTACTACTCGACTAGCTATAGGGGGTCAACCTAATCCTGCGGTAGTGATCAAGTCACTCGCCTACTGAGGTGGAACCTCCAGCTCTAACACGTCAGCATCTGACTGGTAGGCTGGCTCCTCGGGATCCTCCTCCTCGTCCTCGAGAACTGGCTCGAGTGGCTCCTCCTCCTCGTCAACTAACTCCTCCTCATCATCCTCCTCCTCACAGTCCATCTCCTCCACGAAGTCATCATCGTCACTGAGGAAAGCGTCGTTCTCCTTGCGGAGATCCTCGCCCTCCTCCTCCATCTCGTCAGTATGGTGCTCAAGATCCTCAATCAGTCCATCCTGCTCTGCCACCTTCGTGCGGAGCTTCACGATAGTCTTCCTCAGCTGGGCCCTCTTCCTGAGAAGAGCAACCTTCTCCACCATCAGCTTCATCTCGTTCTCGCGAAGCTCAACGAGCGACTCGCGGTCGAAGTGGAGCTGAATCCTAGTGCGCAACAGATCATCCTGAGTGCACTGAAGTAAGATCTCCATGTCCATGATGTAGCTCCCAAACATCGGGTGGTAAGGTGAAGGAGTAGGGTGTCCATCACAGTTGCGCCTCCCGTAGAACCGGAACCGGGAGTCTACTAACTCCGCCTTGTGCTCCTCACAAAGTCGGGATAGCATCCTCTGTGTAGCGTACAGAGACCGTCAACCCAGGTGGCCTCCTTGGTGGTGAAGATGAGTGTCCGGGAATTGGGAGACTTGATGTTCCTGCGAACTGACGATCTGATGAGCCAGCTCAGCCTTCCAACACCGTGAACATCAATCTGAGCTCCCTCAAACTCTGGAGCGGGGCGACCTAACAGCTTGGTCAACTCGAACAAGTCCCTCTCAAACGTCAGCTTGCTGTCCTTCTCCAGCTGAACGAACTCGGTCCAGTGGAGTGCCATCTACAGTTTTTAAGCAAAATTTTAAGTTAGTTAGATGACAAGTAAATCAAAATTTTAATATAATAGGGCAACAAGTGAGTCAAATTTTAAACTTAATGAGAGGTGTACAAAATTTTAGGGATACTAAGGAAAATGTAACAATTAATGAGAGTAAAATTTTGCATGAGTAAGAGGATTGGAGGTAAGCAATTTTCGAAAATACTTCATTCCTTTCTTTTTAGAAATTCATCTTTTTGTAACATTTGACAAACGACCATGCTAACTAAGGTTTCCTAAAGTCAGGATGGCTCTGATACCAAGTCTGTGGGGACCCCGGACTAGCTGTCCGAAATACCCGATTATGCTTAACACAACGATCCCGTGATCAGTCTGTCGTTGCACATAATCCGAATTGGATACCAAAGTTTACATCCATTACAGTACCGAATAAAAGTCTTACATAAATGGTCATTTAGACCAAGTTCTTACATAGGTGCCTTCATGGGCCAAACCAAATATATCAGCGGAAGCTACGGCGTAATCGACATCATATTCTAACGATGACGACCCGACAGGCAGCTGACTTGTGGAGATCCTTAGTTGGCGTAGAAGTCGCCATATTCCTGCTCTGCGTAGTGTTCCTCCTCGTAGTCTGGCTAGGACAATAGCCAGGGACGAAACCAATATGAGTACATTTGAATGTACTCGCAAACTATCCCAACATGAGTATGCACCAGTTTTATTTTAGTTGACAACTTTTCTTATTTAAAACATCTCTATATCTTTATTGAAAAAGGTAAGAAGAGCTTTATAACTATCTTTAAAGAAGTCACCTTTTTCATCTGTTTTTCCAAAACTTCTCCTCTTTCCGACCATAGCCCGTCATGGTCCACTTTCATCCACCACCTCATACCGATCCGTTGGTATAGGTGTAGGAAACATTCTCCACTCCATTTTTCTTTAAAAACTCAAAGCCTTTTTAAAACTTGCACAAGGTCTTAGGACAGTCTCCCAATTGTCCATATCCGAGGACTCGGCTATTCGAATAGTTTTTAACACTCTGCAGAGGTAGCACGCTTTTAACCCACATCCATCCGGCAACTCATCGTGTCTGCCACGTCTCGCCATACCAGGTGTATGCGAAGTAAGCCGCCGGCCATAGCCTCTTATTTGCTCATGCTAGTATAGGATCCTTCCCATATGACACTTTCCATCGACACCCAGTCCGGTTTCCCGTCAGAAACCCTAAGTGTGAGGACTCATAGTTTTGTCCGGCGGTTTATGGTGGAACCTTCTATCCTCCCCACCAACTTGTGTGAGGACCCGGGTCAGGGGGTAGATCCTCGGACCATCCCCTCATGCATAACGGAGTCATCTCCGTCGATGAGGTATCCCATACTAATAAGAGCAAACTACATGACTACGCCTTTTCCCATATGTGGTAAATGTGGTCGCACAGGGTAGGATTGGTTTCCATAGTACTAGGACACTGTGCATTTTTCACAAACATCACCATTTTTCCACCTTTCCAAACAGCACCGACATCTCGGTTCCATAAACTCACAAGACATTTCAAAGGAGTTTTGAATAAACAACATTGTTTTCCCATCCTAAAGTTTTATATAAACTACTACATAGGGTGGCAAAATAATATCCATATATTTTTGAAATGGGTTTTGTAAATCTTGCTTTGAGAGTAAACATATTATGAAAGTAGATGCATATGTTGGTAGTGCAAGCTCAGAGAATAGCTTGCCTTGCTTGGCAAAGTGATCTTGCTCTTGTTCTTCAAATTCAGCAAACTCTCCTTCCTCGATATATCCGACAACGTTCTCGTCTAATTAACAAACAAACAATACAAACAATCACTAAGCTATACAAGCAATCACCTCAACATAACCATCATTAACATCACAATTGGCTACTGCACACATCAAACCACACAATTTGGTTTTCAAATAAATTGAATTAAACATTATTTAATTAAGTCCAAATTATGGCAGAAACTAGTTATTCATGTTTAATTCCACAACTTGAGTTCTGTTGGTCACAAAAATACAAACTAAAATTCTATGGAAAGCCACTGATGTGTAGAATACAACCCAATTTGAATTGGATCATTTGGAGTTACCAAACTCCCTACACATTGGATTGAATCCAGTAGCTTAATAATCAAGTTTTAGCTACCAATTAAATTATATTGTTCCAAAAATTAAACCCTTTTAGGGGTAACTAAACATGGATATATGTGAGCTAACAAAATTGGTCCTAACTCATTTGGATCAACCAATAAACATATTTGTCTGTTTTAGTCCAGAAGGGTTTATTTTAAAGTCAGCAATTAATATTGCTTAATTAATTCTACCAAAATTAGGGGAGCTAACACAAGGCAGTACTAAGCTAGCAAAATTGGTTTGGAATTATTTGGACTAACAGAGTATCAGAAACAAACAAGTTTAGATTTAAACCTTCTGTGGCATTTTCAATAATACTTTTTAATTATTTAATTAAATGACATGAGACCAATTGTGTTGGTTAAACAATTTCATAAGCTTTCCAGAACAGTTGAGTTTGATTTATTTGGATTCCTAAATCTCGAGATATTGAATTTCAAAGTTGATGCCAGTACTGTTTTTCCAGAGAAAAAGAAATAGAAATTCCCTCTCTTCTGGATAATGTTGAGATTTCTGACTAGTGGGGCCTACTGGTCAGTGACTCAGCGTGGACGTGGATTTGATTAAAATACTGACGGGTGGGGTCAGGCCGTCAGTGGCTCAACTACAGCGAAGCGTTACGCGGCCGTTGGATCTGGATCCAACGGTCCAAGATCAAAGGCAACGGCGGCGACCAAAAACTGGCGGCGCCGCCGCGCCGGCGGCACGGTGATGATCGGAGACTCACCTAGAGGGCTCGGAAGATCGCGGAGACGACGCAGATCGACGGCGGAGGCTCGGGGAAGGCGATGGTGCGAGCTGTGCTTGCTGGGGAAGGCTGGTTCGTCGGCGGTGAGGTCGCGCACTTCGTCGGCGTCGGGCAGCAACTTCGGCGGAGCGTCGGGGTCGCGTCCGTGCACTAAAAAGAGGGAAAAAGCTCTCTGGTGAGTGCGGTGTCCACAAGGAAGAGCGTAGAGGGGTCAGAGGGAAGAATGGGAGGTGTGGCGAGGTGGTGCTCGACCTCAACGGCGGCGTCGGGCGGCGTGCACTGCCCTCTGGCGGTGCACAGAGCAAATTGGAGCGAGGGAAAGCTTGGGAGGGAGGTGTGGTGTTCCAGTGAGGTCTCGGGTGCTTTTATAGGCCGGGGCGGTCCACGATGGTCGGGGTCTACGGCGGCGGCCATGGCGCGTCCACGGCGACCATTCGGCGATTACACGGCGAGGGTGCAGAGGCTCGTGGCGGCTTGGGGCTTAACGGGGTCCGGCAAGGTTCTAGAATCATCTAGAAGAGTGGTGCGTGTCGGGAGCAGAGACGGGGGCCAATTTGCTCGGCGCCGTCCAATGCTCCGCGGCGGTCGTCGGGGAACATCGGCGTAATGGCGACGGGAGAGGTGCCCGTTTTCTTCCCTGCGGGTGCAGAGAGGTGCAGGGGTGCAGAGGCGAGGGAGAGCGCGGCCAGGGGGGTCCTGGCGGCGAAGAAAACGGCGTCGACGGTGAAGGCGACACGGCGACGGTCGTCGGGTCTGAGGTCGATGACCTTTTTGCAGAAAACCCCTTCCTCCCTCTTTTCTTTTATTTTTCAGTTTTATTTCAATATCCAGAAGCTTTTCCTGGATTTATTTGAGGTACTTAAGTATTTTAGAAAATTCTGCAAATATTTGTGGGGCCTCCCCATAACATGTAGAAGCTCCACAAAAATTGGCATTGCCAAATAAAATGTTTGGCAACATTTTCTTTCATAGTACTTGTTTAAGGTAATTTGATTTATTTCTATTTGTTTTTATTTTAGAATTTCAAAACTAGTTCAAAAATAATATTTGAGAGGGAAAGTGGTAGGAACAAAATGGGAGTGTTTACATTACAACTCCACTGACTTTGGTTTGAAAATAATTGAGTTGGTCACTTGGAGATTTTTATGTGACAACTTGTCACTTTTATTTTCTTGCTTTGAGTTTTATATTTTGTTTTCTTTCTTTCTTACTAGTGTTCACTAGTGCAAACACCCACACAAACAGCAAGAACAACATCTCAAGTAACAAAAGCAATTAACATACAATAAACAACAAAAGTTTTTGTTGGCTCTCATTTTTGGAATATAATCCTGATAATAATTTTGGGATGTTACACACCGGTCAGCGACCGTGGCGCCAGCACAGCCACACCCAGCCCAGTCAGCGCCAGCGTGGCCTCGGGCCCCACGGGTCAGCGACTGTGAGTAGCCAGCCCTGAGTGCAAAAAGTTTCGGTAGTTTTCTGAAAATTAAAATAAAAGGCCAGATTCAAATATGAACTTGTAAATTCAATATCTTTTTGAATACTGCCCCAAAAATTACATGTAATATACCAAGATGTTCAGTGAATTAAAGCCTGTCTATTGGTATACCTCACAGATCTAACTAAATTCATTTAATTGCTGTTTCATTAAAATAACTAAAATAGCAGAAAAGAAAAGGATTTTAGGAAATTCATAACTTATTAAATATTGACCCAAAAATTGCAAATAAGATATCAAAATGATCAGTGGATTAAACTTCACATGCTAACATCATTTTCATGCTAAACTAAATACTGGGATTAACTTTTTCTTGCACTTTAGAAAAGGGGCAGATTTAAAATGGACTTTATAAATTCAATAACCTAATATTGATTAATCAGAAAAATGTGTTCTTTATATCAAAATGCTCAGCAAATCAATACCTACCCTAAAACATCATGTCCATGCATGTTTGATGGATGATTAGCTAATGATCTAATTGGATTAAGCTACAGAAACTATTAAGATAAATATGGGATTGTGCCAAATATTGCCAAATGATTTGGGACAACTCATTTAACAGGTTGATCATGTTTATGATCCATCAGTTGCATTAAATTATCATGTCATCATGTGTTTGTGCATCGCACCTGTTTGCTTGTGTGATTATTGATTGTTGTCTTCCCGATGTTTTATGCATCGATAGATCAAGCAGTCGGGGTGCCACCGCAATACCCTGACGAACCGTATTACCAGCCCGCTGAACAAGGCAAGCGTAATCCCCCCCTCTGAGCATGTCTCCTCCTATATTTCCGCAATTATTTTCCCCACTATAATATTGCATTCGGTTCCAAATGTCTTTTGCCTGGATTAGAGTATCCTACTAGTTGCATTAGAAATCAGTTGCCATTACCTGTATCCTTCCTAATATCCATAGGATTGAAGTGTTGGCCCGAGATAAAGTATACTCGCTATGTATATGCTTAGCCATGCTTAGTGTAAATGCTTAGATGTCCGGTGGATGTTACAATGTTGGAACAGTTGATGGAATGGCCGGATGTGATGGAAAATGTGGTGAGGGATAATAAATTGCTAAAGGCGGGGATGAGAGGCCACGGGGAATGTGGTGGGTTGTCTCGTTCTCGCCGCCTAAGTGCGAGTTCTTTACCTCTTGAACCAAGACTGAGCGTGCTTCCATCGGTGGGCCTATGGGATCCCTATCGACCGACTAACTTGTGAGGGGCTCGCCGAGGGTCCTCTAGTTTGAGCTTCCATTTGCGCGTGCGTGAAGATGGTGGCCAGGACTGGGATGAGGATTGCGAGGTTTAGGAAAATAAGTGGCCGCGGGGCAGGGTGTTGGAGGCACCTGTCCTACCGCCACTGATGATCCTGGGTTAGTCTCAAGCAAGGTAAAGGTTGTAACCGCTCCCACTCAGCCGGCTTTCCCCGGAAGAGAGCTAATGTTCAGGCAATGAGCCGGACGGTACCGATGGTTAAAAACAGTACACCCCTGCAGGGTAAATCTTTTCGAAAAGCCGTGTCCACGGTTACGGACGACTTGGGAAAGGACGATAAGACCATAGAGAAAATGAACCGAATGACTAAAACCTGAGTACTAAAGGTACTACCAAGAATGCAAGGTTGACTTCCTCGAGGGTGATTCGGGGAGGTGCCTTTGTAGACAGGTGAAGTGATTGATGGTGGTTGCTGATGAAGATGATCAAAAGAAAAGAGTTCACTTCTTATCCCCTTTTTAAAATATTCTGATTAGTCGATGCCAGATGTCTTTTATAAAAAAAACCAGCTCTATGCAAAATAGCCATAAAATCTTTGAAAGCCAATCATCGAGCTAGTAGCTCTAATAATCTTGCAGAGTTCGTCGAACTCAACGTTGTTTATTTGGTTTCAGTGGAGGACTTCACCGACGCTGAAGGTGGGTTCTTTGTGGACGTCGACGAGTAGTCTGGGGTTCCCAGGTGGCAGCTTGGGACATCTCGGAACAGCTGGCGCTGTGATGTTTATGTGTAGGCCTCTTAGGCCAGAATTTGGTTCTTGTTGTTTAGAACAACCTAATTTGCTTCCGCTTGTTGAATGTTGGGTCTGTGACCTCTGGTTGTTATTTGCTACCTTTCTCTATTATAAGAGTTGAACTATATATCTTTGAGTCGTAGAGTCTGTGATGTGCCAGTTGTTCCACAAGTCTTGATCTCTCTATTATGCTTTGATAATGTGTCCGGTGGTAGCGGATAACCGGGGACACAGTATCACTGTATAGCAGTCGGGTCGGGGCGCCACAAGTTGGTATCAGAGCCGACCTTCGCGGCAACACGGGCGTGTGCGGGTCAGGGGCGCGGACATGTGGAGCATGTGCCGGTACTGGACGCACAGACGGGTGCCAAGGAGGGAAGTTCCTGGACTGGGGGCTGACCGACGAGGGCGTCGGTCTTCTAAGGGGGGAAGGATGTGAGATCCTGGCTCAGGGCTTAACAGGATTGATAGAATACTCATATCAACAAGTTGCAACTTCTTTTCCGGAAGCTCGTCTGGAAGGAACTCCGAGGTTAAGCGTGCTTGGCCCGGAGCACTCCAAGGATGGGTGACCGACCGGGAACTGGTTCTCGGGTGTGCACGAGTGAGGACAAAGTGCGTAGAAAAGACCAGTGTTGATCTGTGGGGCCAGTCTAAAGATCCTAGAGAGCTGCCAGGGGTGACAGGCCTGGCCCGGGGGTGGCCGGGGTGTTTACATTACTAGATAGATCGATCCTGTCTAGTTTCGGTGTTGCGATAGTTAGAAAAATTATTGTTTTCTGCTACGAACCCCATCACCTACAATGGTCATAGAGTATTCTTGCAAATCTGAATATAAAAGGTGGACACTTTGGAAAGATAGATAAATAAGTAGAGGTAAAACATGCAAAAGTTTCATCTAGCTTCCAAATGCTTCTACTTAAGTTAATGATTGCAATGTGGTATCCATTGGTGTGAAGCTCTCATTACCCCTATCATAGCATTTGAATGGTTAAAGTTTAAAGTGAAAGCAAATATGAGTAGTGTGCTTGACAAAGTATGGGTTGAATGCCTCATGCCCCGTGAATACGAGTACCTACACCACGGTGTTACTCAGCTCGGGCCACAAAGCAAGTTCAAGTTAAGGTCATTGTAAGTAACATAATAGCGTCATCAAGAGCGTCAACTGGGGTACCTCTTGTCCCAGGACATGGAACAAGCCCATGTCAAAATGACAAGACAAACAAACAAAATGAACAATCTCAACATCCTTTTTATTTACTATTGGTATAGCTTTTTATTGTGAGGTGCATCACTGAAGGTTCACCATAGCATGTAAGTAAATTTCCACCATGAATGATGCATGGCTTAGATTAGCGGCCCAGGCGTCTCTAGCCATTTATACAAACTCATTAAACTTACTAAGTTTCCGCATTTATTTGGCACCATGATAAGCATCCATAAACAAAAGTACATGATATCAACTAAATATAATTAAGAGCACGTTGAAAGCTTGCCATGTGACAGCATATATGAGCTAACTCCCAACCAAGACTCTTGTCAAGCTCACAACTTCATAATTTTAATCACAATGGGTCATGTTTATTAAGTGCAATAAAAGTAAGGTGTGCATCAAGTTCGTGAGAGCTTTTTAACCAACTTTTCCCATAACAATCAATAACATAAGCATTTTAATTCAGAAGTATAGATAATACAAAATAACATGATAAACATACTCAGAATAGCATAAAGCTAATAGGTAGATATGGTGGACTCACTGGAAAAACTTTGGTTGAAGCTGTTGGAAAACAAGTTTTTACTTGTTGGAATTTTTGGGCTAGCAAGAGGGAGAAAGTTGACCGTCTAAATGCATGCATAAGTGTCCATAGAACTAATCAATCCATGTTAAACAAAGTAAAGTAACATTCAGCATAAAAAACATGAATAAAAGATAGCTCTTGATAAAACACTTGCAAATTAATACTCATTAAAAAGCACATGAATCATGCAACTATATGTATCTTTTTGAATCAACTCAAACATCCCTTTCCCAATCTTTTTAATAGCATCCAACTTAATTCAACCCAAAATTCCAGTAGCTCTCTCATAACATATATGATAGTGGTGGTCTCAAGAAAATAAACATCAAACCAAAATAAAAAGAACAATTAAAGACGCTCCAAGTTTATACGATAAAGTGTTTCAATCGAAAAACAGAAGTTAGACGTGTGCAAACCGAAAGTGTGTTGGTCCAGTTGGGTTGTCTTCACATCCCCAAGCTAATGGTCTTCACCATCCTTGGATAACACTTGGTGCATCTCCTCTAATCCCTGTGAAAAAACTTCAAAACATCGTTTCTCCCATTTCTTTTCTGTGGGATGACATTAGTAGTGATAGACAAATGAATTGCTTGCTGCATAAAATCCTTAAAAAAAATTCATATGAATGTCCAGAAAGTGTATAATGTTGTATGCCTACTTATAAACTCAATTGGATCAAAAAGATTCAAGTTAAAAGTTCAAATAATGCATCAAACAAAATGGGACAGAATCTGTCCAGAAAAACAGCAGCAGCAAAACGTATTTTTCTACCATACTTAAATATGTCGAAAAAATCTTAAAAAATTCACGCTTATAGAGGATGAAAAGTTGCAACTACAGTTCAAATTTCAGCTCATTCGGAGTTACAGAATATGAATTAAAAATCATACCGTGCACAGATTCGTGCTGGAATAAAATCTCCGAATGCAAAAAGCAACTTTTTCAAGTCAAAATGGGTAAAACTTGGCACTTTATTAAAAATTCCAGAAACAAAACTAAAAACTAAGTCTCTTGTTACAGCGAGAGGACACAAAGAAAAATCAAAAATAAAAACAACCGGGTTGCCTCTCGTAAAGCGCTTTCTTTATAGCCATATAGCTAGGCTTGATAGTTTTAATGATGCTCACATAGGAATAAGAATTGAAATGCAAAAGAGAGCATCAAGAGAAAAATATGAAACACATTTAAGTCTAACCCACTTCCTATGCATTGGGATCTTGTAAGAAAATAAATCATTGAAACACAAAGCAAGTAGCATAGGAAGATAAAACAAGAGCAATTTCAAGACTTTGAACTTAAAGAGAGGAAACGTAATAATATTGAAATGTTTAGAACCATGTTTTCCCCTCTCATAATAACTTTCAGTAGCATCATGAATGAATTCAACAATATAATTATGACATAAAGCATGTCTTTCATGATCTACAAGCATAAAAGTATTAATACTCTCCACATAAATAAAATCCTTCTTATTAGTGATAGTGGGAGTAAAACATTCATAATCATCATTGTAATCATCATATATAGGAGGCATATCATAATCATAATAAACTTTATCCTCAATAGTAGGTGGACTTAAAATATCACATTCATCATTGTAATCGTCATAAATGGGAGACATAGTATCATCAAAATAATTTTTCTCCTCTATAGTGTAATCAGGAGACTTCAAAGACAAAGTAGGACCCTCATGAGTGAGAGTAATGTCACAAGCAGCAAGTATATCATCTTTATCCCCACATAATTTAGTGACAAGTTCTAAACATGGAGGATTATCAAGCAAAATAGGACCCTCATCTAGAGTACTATTATAAAACATGTGTAAACCATACTCCTCATCATTTTTAAAATTATTATCAATAATGTTCTCATTAGGCATAGGTTGATAGTCCACCTCATCATCAGAATCATAAAAGCAAAGTTTATCATCAACAAAATCTTGAGTGTTACCCTCATCCATAGGTGGTGAAGGTGGAAGTTCCCTCTCTTCATTCTCTAGTTGTTCATCATTTTCATCATCTTCTTGGGGTTGCATGGGCATCCCCAAGCTTAAGTTTTTATCCTCTTCTTCACATTCTTCCTCTCCCAAGCTTATGTTTTCATCATCTTCTTCCTGCAAAACATCAGTACTTTCTTGGGGAACCTTGCCCCTCTCATTATAGTCAACAACATAAATATTTTGAGAGAACTTGGCTATGCAATATTCAAGAATAGAAGTGACCTTTCCTTCGAATCTCTTAACTCTAGGGCAAGTTTTATTTTCATTAGCAAAGGTGTGCAATTCATTAGATGCATAATAAGTAACAAATTCCTCTACTTGTTCCATCCCTAAATGAGTGTAATCATAAGTATGGTAAGATGCTATGACACGTTCTTCATGGAACTTACATTGAAATTCAAAGTGTCTATCAGTATGTTTGAAGCAACAAGTTTTATTATCATGGAATAAAAGCCACTCTCCAGCAATATAATTTAAACTTTCCATGAAATCTTTTAGTATTTTCCGTTCTGTTGACTCTTTAAATTCCTCAGCAATTTTAGAAGCTTTCATGTATCCATAGTAAAAATTCATTATCTCCGGACTTATGCCCATACCAAAAGTTTTTATGGTATTTTCCATTTTCTAATTTTTTTTTTGATATATATAACTGAAAGTAAAACTAAACTAAATGCAAAACTGAAAGTAAACTAGAGTATATGCAAAACTGAAAATAAATATCCAATGCAAACAAGAAAAAAAATTAAGCGCTACACTCCCCGGCAACGGCGCCAGAAAATGTCTTGATACCCACAAGTATAGGGGATCGTTGAAATCTTCAATGTGTAAGTATTAGTATCGATCCCACGAGGAGTAGAAGGTATATGTATTTATCCTCTCAAATAAGAGTGTCACTTCTCTTATTATCTATGCACTAGACAAACTAAAATGATTAAATGATGCAAGTGTTTTTAGGTTTTTGGCGTAGAGTTTGCAATAAAGTAAAAAACTGAAAATAAAATATGACAAGTGAAAGCTCTCAAAGAGAGAAAGCCCAATCCTCTATGCAGCAAGAGGACAAGCTCAAGTGTGTTTCTTATAAGTGGAGAACATTCCCAAGGGCTACCTAGACTTCATGGCATAAATATTTCTAGAACAACAAGGTAAGCATTTTGTCAAGTTTTAATCTTCTTTGGACGGAGCCATAATTAGGGAAAGCTAAATAAATAAACTAAACCCCCTTATGATGGTTCTTATGGCCAAGTAAATGACTGCACAAGTGTTATTAAGACATAGAGTCCCACCATAGCCTTAAACTCTAAGGTCCCCGATACTAATACCCTCATAATGCAACTTCATGACTCGGTCTCAGGTTTACATGTCCTCCCAAGTCTCCCTCACTCCATTACACTACGGTGTTCTCCTATGAGCCCATATAGGTGAAGTGATGTGCAGTCGACGTTCGCACAACACCATCATAGAATTACATAAAAGATAAAAACTAGACAAAATACCAACACATGTTATATATAAATCATTGTCAATCCATCCTATGCCCCCAGGAACATGAGAGAACTACCCACAATGCAAAGACATGATATGATTCAATGGTATAAGTGGTACAACACAATCTAAGAATATAATATCCCACCAAACAATGACAAGTAGCCAATCATACACAGGTAGAATAGCACTTAAACAATAGCTAGGGTTCGAACAATCTCAAACTATGAGGGGGATGAAGTGGATCACGAAGATGGTGATGGAGATGGTGCTGGTCTTGATGGTGGTGTTGATGGAGACTCCGGAGGGGGGATGGAGGAGCCTTCCGGAGGTGATTCCGGTGGCGTTTTCCCCCTCCGATCTTCTCCGGCGGCAGCCTTCTGTCTCATGTTTCGTGGTTTTGTGTTTCTCCGCCGCCTCCTCGCGAAACTCCTCGGGGACTATTTTTATAGTCGGTTTTAGGTCAAGACGAAACCACGAAGACGAAAACGTACGGCATCGGAGCCACGAGGGGGAAGAGAGGGTGCCTCACGTGGCCAGGGAATCTGGCCGCGTGGGACCACCCAAATCCCTCCTCGGACTTCCTTTTTCGCGGATCCTTGGCTCGTACGTCTTCTTCCTTCCAAATATTGGGCCCCGTAAAATATTAGGTCATTTGGACGTCGTTTGGGTCCCGGAAAGTCAAAAAGATGAAAAGGGGGGTTTTCTGGTTCTACAGGGTTAATTCCAAATAAATGGGGAAACTGTGAATTATCCCCTAAAATCGTTATAAAACATAAATATAACCCATATATGATGCAAATAAGTTGGAATATCAAGTAATAAAATGTAAAGTTCATGTATGCATTTTACATGCATCACCCACGTCTATTATTGCTCCAAAGCGTTTCAACAGAGATCTTCCAAGCGTAATTTGTCCTACTCCTACACATTCAATGACAAGATAATCAATAGATATTGTTATCCCCAGGAGTTTTGTAAATACTCCTTCGGCTACTCCTCTTGGTAATTTAATAGTATTATCACCCAAAATTATACAATCTTCGCATTTGGAAAGCTCCCAAAGATTTAAGGAATCAAAAATATCCTTGGGCATTAAACAGAATTCAGACATAATATCACAGCGAGCATGGAAAGTTTCACCATTGATAACAACTTTAACTAAGGGAACCCATCCCGATGGTTCAAAATTTACTGGCACATTATCATAGTGTTCACGAATCTGATTATACCCTTCTTTTAGAGCAGATATGTTTGATTCAAGACTGTTAAGTCTATCACTTATGCTTGTCAAAACCGAATCAATTTTACTGATTGGAGGGCTAGAAATTGTAATCATTTTTTTATAGCATTAAAAGCTTGATCCCCATCATAACGAAGGAAATCTCCTCCTACCACAGCATTTAAAGCATATTTGTAGCAAAGAACAAGACCAAAATAAAAGCTACTAAGGAGCAGGCTTAAAGTCATTTTAGGTTCAGTTTTAGCATAGGACTCAAAAATTCTAGACCAAGCATCTTTAAAACTCTCCTCACTCCCTTGCTTGAAAGTGAAGATCTCTTCCTCAGGCGACATGATGACAGGAACATGGCTAGACATGATAACAAGACTGAAAAATAACAATTCAAAATAAGCAACTATTTTTTTTGTGTTTTCGATAAATAAAGCAAACAAGACTAGATAAAAATAAACTAAGCAAGACAATAACAAAGTAAAGAGATTGGAAGCGTGAAACTCCCCTTGCAGAAATCCTCTTGCTCCCCGGCAACGGCGCCAGAAAAATGCTTGATGACGTGGATCACACGTTCGTTGGGAGACCCCAAGAGGAAGGTATGAAGCAGTGTAGCAGCAGTTTCCCTCAGTATGAAAGCAAGGTTTAATCGAACCAGTAGGAGTAAGAAATCACTTCTGAAGGTTGTCAGTGGCGCGCTGACGTGGAACCTGCACACAACACAATCAAACTACTTTGCCCCAACGAAACAGTGAGGTTGTCAATCTCACCGGCTTGCTGAAAACAAAGGATTAAACGTATGGTGTGGAAAACAGTAGTAAATTGTAGAGAATGAAAAGGAACAATGTTTGCAGTTGGTTGTATTATCAGTGTAAAAGAATGGACCGGGTCCACAGTTCACTAGTGGTGTCTCTCCATAAAAGATAACTAACATGCTGGGTGAACAAATTACAGTTGGGCAATTGACAAAATATTGAGCGCATGACAATGCATATATATAACATGATGATTACTATGATATTCATGTGGGCATTACGACAAAATACATAGACCGTTATCCAACAGCGTCTATGACTAATAATCCACCTCCAGTGTCGTGGGTTTGTCACGTCAGGTGTCATAGATGACTTCGTAGGTGTGGGATTATGCGAGTCAAGCATCTCCGAGCTTGGGATCGCAGGAACAAAGATCAACACAGATTTACCCAGGTTCGGCCCCCTCAATGTGAGGTAAAAGACCTACTTCCTGCCTACCCTAGATTGGTATTGATATGATAATCGAGGTGTTACAATGGAGGCGATCCGATCTGGTACTCGCCGTATGAGCTAGGGTTTGGGCTTGATAGCTTGACCCGCTCTAAGTCCTGCGAGTCCTCTTTATATACACAGAGGCTCGCTAGGTTACAAAAGGAAACTTCCCCCATAAGGAATACATCCACAGAGGCCTACTCGGAGACTACTTGGTCTTCACGTCCTCCGGGATATGTCTTCTAGATCTTTCCCCTTATGGCGGTTCAATATTGGGCTTGCTCCCAAGTGGGCCTTTGTCCGTGCGAGTAAGTTAAGTCGCACTGGGCCGCGGGTTAATCCAGAAAGTATTCCCCCGACATTAGCCCCCAAGTTTAGCTTGGATTTCGAGTGAAGGCTCCTTCGTCTTAACAAACCCCTGAGCCGCGCACGTGAATTATCCCAGCTGAACTCCAATTTTCTTATTTCCAATC
This sequence comes from Poa pratensis, assembly GCA_947311845.1. Classification (NCBI taxonomy): domain Eukaryota; kingdom Viridiplantae; phylum Streptophyta; class Magnoliopsida; order Poales; family Poaceae; genus Poa; species Poa pratensis. The sequence goes on along the minus strand of CAMZMU010000075.1, from coordinate 27,366,420 downwards.
TGCGGCTTATAACTCTTCTTGGCGGCTCAAGAACGCGACTTATCCTGCCTTGACGGTTGATTTTCAGATCTAAACGTCTTCCGCGTCTGGGTTATTTATCTTGGCTCATCGTTTTCCCCAGCGTTCTGCATCAAGTCCTGCATTACGCATCCGCTACTCCTTTCCGCCGCCTCCAATCTCGCTTCTCGTACTCACAATCCTTCGGTGGATATCTCCATCGATCTGAGAAAAATGTCTCGCCGCAAGTGCAACTGGGAAGGCTCGTGGGTCGACGAAGATTTCCTGGAATCCCTATCTGCACGGGGCCTTCTTCCGCCAAAAGATCAATGCGAATGGCGGGCGGCCGGTGAGGAGGTAATCCCCAATCCTCAACCAGGAGAAGTAGTGATTTTTGCGGAGCATGTTGAGCGCGGGTTCAAGCCCCCGGGCTCTCTCTTCTTCCGCTCCTTGATGCAGCGGTTAGGTCTCCGCTTCCATGATATTGGCCCTAATTCGATGTTGCAAGTGAGCAACTTCCACGTCCTCTGCGAAGATTATCTGGGTATCCCGCCTTCAATAGATTTCTGGCTTGCTCTTTTCAATTGCAATAGTCAAAGGGAAACCACAGATGGTCCTTTTCTCCAATGCGGCGCCATTTCCTTCCAACGCCGTAGGGGTAGTATCTTCCCAAAACTAACTCTTGCCAAGAAAATCAAGGAGTGGCAAAGGACATTCTTCTATTGTAAAAACACTTCTCCTGAGGGTGAAATTCCTCTCCCTCTTTGGTCTCCTCTTCCCTTCGAGGCTACCGATGCTCTGTCTTCCAAACCTGATCCTTCTTCGTTGCCCTTTATCGAATCCCTTTAGACAAGGTGAGAGCGCTGACACTCCATGGTCTCACTGGATTAGATCTCATATCTTGCTGGACTAAGTGGCGAGTTCAGCCTGTGAGTCGCCGCTCGCGGCTTATGGTGGATTTCACTTGTCATGCAAACGACGTCGATCGTACTTGCCCTGAAGATTGGGACAAAGGGGAGTGGATAAATTTCATTCGCCGAGTGACGGACGAGGATATTGACTCGTATGACAACGTCGGACTTGCTCCCTTCTGGGCTGAGCACAAGCCTTTTGTGGTAATGTTACTTGTCACCTGTTTCCTCGAAAATTCCTTCTCCAAAATTAATTATTTCTGACCTGAGCTCCTTTTCAGATCGATCCCTATTTCTGGGTTCTTCCTCAGAGGACGTCGACTTGAACCAAGGATCCGCGGCTGAGTCGTCAAACAAGCCGCAGCCTTTGGCGAAGATACAGTTATGCACGAGGGTAGTGCTTCTGAAGAGGAACAACAAATGGCCGACGCTCTTCTGTCCTCGACTCCAAATACACCTTTCCTGGAACTTCCTGAGGTGCCTCGCAGGTCCTCGAAACGTATTTTATGCCAGAGCTCAGAAGACCCCGCGCAGCCTGAGAAACGTCGCAAAGCCTTGGCGTTACTAGCAGAAACAAGAGCTGCCAAATCTTTAAAACTCGCTGATCCCAACAAGGCTACTTTTTCTTCCGAGGCTGTTGCAAAGGATTGCTTCTCAATAAGCTCGGGTAATTGTTTGCGACTCTTCTCCTTTTCTTTTTGTGTTTACGTATTTCTGGCAAGGAATTGCTGATCACTACTTCTTTTCATACTCTGTAGGTTCAGATTTGCAAGGTTTATCTTCTCCTTCCTCTGGTTGCCTGATGAAGAGTATCCGTGTCGCCTCTGGGTATGGTTCGCCTTCTTTTCAATGTTGCGGCTCTGCTAGGTCAGCTTATTAACCCATCAATGTTTTGCAGGGCTATGTCTGAAGAGGCTACCAAGTCTAATTCCCATCCCACTTCTTCTCAGCAAGCTATGAGCGAGGATGATGCTGCTGATGAAAACGTGGGAAACAGTAATGGTGCGACTCAACCAAGGCCCTCCCTGGAGGAAGGTATTGCAGACGCGGCTCCTGCCGCGACTCCAGTCGCAGCTCCATCCACAACTCCTGCTGCTGGTAGGGTATCTACTGAAAATAGAATTCCAGCTCCAGGAAATAGTTCTAAGTCAATCGCAGATGCCATAATTTCTGCTGGAGACAAGCATGCTGCTCTGCTGCGCGGCTTAGTTGAGCAATTTTCTTCAAGTCGCCAGGTACATATACCGTAGCCCCCAAGGATCAAAACCTTGTGTCATCGCACGGGGTGTTGATTCTTTTCCTGGCTTCAAATCTCGAGCCCCCAAATTCCTGGATAATTTACCTATGCGTTTTGCTCTGTTTGTTTTCAGCGTGAACTGTCCTTGCTTGATGCTTCTGGCTCAATAAAGGGTAAAGGCATTTCCATAGACCATCCTGAAATGATGCAGTCTCGCCTGGAGCAGCATAATGAGGTCATTAGGGACCAAGATCAGGAAATAAAATCTCTCAAAGGTCAACTCGACTCCTGCGAAGAGCAATTTAAAGAACTTGAAGCTGATATGCAGCAGCGACTCATGGAGAAAGACGAGGTCATTAGATCTTTGCGAGAAGGGCTGACTCTTAAATCTGAATTGATTGATCGCCTGAAGGGAGACCACGCAAAGGAACTCGCCGCGCGAGATGAAAAATATAACTCGCTGCTCAAAGCCTTTGAGGGTTTTGGCTCCATGGTCAAATCAGCCGTCCTGCAGCTTGCTGGTTGGTCTTTTATTCCTTTAATCATACATATTTTGGGTAACCAACGTTAGTCTCTGACTTGTTTCTTGCCTTTTCTTTCTTTGACATAGGACCTGAGGCCCCAGTGTCCCGCTCCAACTTGAAGGATCAACTGGTATATCTGTCTGACTTCAGCCAGCGCTTCTTAAAGGTTACCAAGGAAGTTATGACGGTAATCTCTCCTGCGACTGATGGCCCAACATCTTGCGAGTATTGGATAAATAAACTGCTCAAGGCTCCACATTATGTCTCTGATTGGAAACGATCCTCTGCTCGCGCCGGAGCCGCGCATGTCTTGACATTGCTTCGAGCATATTATCCAGAGATAGATGTTGGCAAGGTTGCTCGCCACGGCCTGGCGATGAGCGCGGATGATACTGAACTGCCAATAAGCGAGTACTTCGATATCTGGAAAGGGATGCGCGGTATGCCACAAAATTTGTTGATAACTTAGACTTGGGCACTTATCTCGATAAATTCAATCTTGATGGGAGCAAGGTGTCAAAGGAAAAGTCCTCAGGAGCTGAGTCATCTCGGGCTGCCACTCCAGCAACAGTATCTGGTGGCCCTTCTGCCTCGTCTGGCGGCGCCCTGATTATTAGGACACCTGCGACTGCAACTGCGAGACAAGCCGCGCCAATTCCCACTCCTGTTGCTCGGAAGAGGAAAAATAAATAATGTGGGACATGCCCGTTAGTCTGTAAGATATTCATGTATTATAAACAGTATTTTTGTGACCTATAAGCAGGTTCTTTTCTTGATAATTCCATTAAGTAGACGCTCGCGCGGCTCAGTATTTCCTAGGAACATGTGTGTTCAGGGTCGAGAGCGGCCATGATAGGCAATCAAGCTCGATTGACGCCACACCCCAGTACTTTGGTCGCATAATGCAAGACGCTTCTAGCTTAAGGATTGCCACTAGTTTGGCAAAATTTGAGGTGCGATTGGTACTCGCGATGCTCGTAAGGAGCCCTCAAGGGTCAGTGATATATGAAATTCAAAAGACTCAGCGACTCAATGATAGTTGAGGCGAAACGACAAACCCTTGAATGTCAAGGGTGCCGGCTTTATTTCATAATCACTCGATGTTTTACAGGGTGTTACAGGATGATGCAGGCCCTTTAATGCGGGTTTTCTATTCCCCGCAGGCCATGCATACTTGATACTCATCGCACTTAGTTGCGAATTAATACTCCTAACGGAGTGGGTTGAACACCTGATTGGTTCAATTTTGAGTCGCTAAAAGCGACTCGGGTCGAGCATGATAGCTCCGATGTATGTCTCATGTTGAAGCAGAAGCAATTGTGTTGGCGATCAGCCGCACTGAGCTGCGACTTATGTTGAGTTTGCTTTGTAAGGTCTCACGATAACTGAACCCCTTTGGCTGGGGTTGTTGATCGAGGCTGGATTTATGCACATGCGCCATTTCTTGTCTTCTTTTTGTATCAAGGCGACCTCTGGGGCATTATCTTGCTGATGCGCGACTTCTCGGTGGGTATTTACCATCCGGTGGCTGCATCCTGTTGGCCGCTTCCGCGGTACCTCCAACGCGACTCGTTTTGAGCTGCGATTACCGATCTGCGACTGATCCATGTAAGGAGTTGGCGATGCAAGCTTCTTCTGCGAGTACTGAGCCTGCGTTCTCGCATTCTAACGCTCTCTGCCTGTCTCCATATATTGTAATAACACCGTTTGGTCCTGGTATCTTTAACTGTAGGTAGACGTAGCAGGGGCGAGCGGTAAATTTGACATAGGCTTCTCTTCCAAAGATCGCATGATATGAGCTTTTGACTGCTACAACCTCAAAGTCTAGGAGCTCTGTGCGGAAGTTCCGCTCTGTTCCAAAGCTAACTTCAAGTGTTATCTTTCCGATTGGTCGCGTAACAGCTCCTGGGATTATGCCTTGAATTTCTTTCCTGGATGGTCGCAGCCTCGTCTCGGGTATATTCATTCTTCGGAGCGTGTCTTGATATAGGATGTTTACTCTTCCTCCTCCGTCCATTAGGACCTTACTTAACTTGTATCCCGCGACTTCTGGCGTGACCACCAGAGCTGGCTGTCCTGGATCTCTTACTTCTGGGGGTGATCGCCGCGACTCCAAATAACCGATTGCTCTGTCCAGCGACGATACCTTTCTGGCGTTGAAATCTGACCGCTCTTCCGGCTTCCATCCGTCGTTTGTACTCCACTGTATGAAACTGTCCTATGTTTCTTCTAGGTAAAACGTCAGGCTCTTGACGAGAGCTAGATTTATTCTTGTGCTGCATCGATCTGCTGCGAGCTGTATCTGGCGTGTCGCCTTCTTTCCACCTCCGGTAATAATGACATTGCGCCTTTGTGTGACCCGCTGGCCTGCCATCTCTCCTGCGATGTAAGTCGCAAGGCACGTCGAAGATCCCCTTGCAGTTATTAGGGGTAAGGCCTTATCACTCCCTTGCTCCTGCATCTGGTGTGCGCGACGTTCTGTCTTCGCGACTTGCAATTTCCCGTTGGGTTCTGTGATAAGCCGCCTGTCCCTTTATCTGTCTTTGCGTACTTGTCAGCCGTTGCCAAAAGCTGGTCGAAACTATCAATCTTGTGCTCAGCGCGACTTAATTTGTGCACCAACGGCTCAAATCTACAGTTCTTTCTCATAGCTTGTATTGCAGCTTGTACTGTTAAGTTTTTGGCGGAGCCAAGGATCTCCGCGATTCTCTTGATCCAGTCGCCGCTTGATTCGTCCTCTTTTTGAATGCATTGTCTAAGGTTTTTCATATCTTCTGTTTGGAATCTGCGATGAACTTGTCCTTCAAGTCTTCCCATGTGCTTATTGATTTTGATGGCAGCCTTAACAGCCAATCCCTAGCTTCTCCCTGTATTGCCAAGTGGAAGTATTTCGCACGTATTTCTTGAGTCACATCAGCCCCTGTTATGCTTGCCTCGTAATCTTCTATCCATAAGGCAGGGTCTTGGTCACTGCGATAGGTGGTGACTCGCTGCGACTCGTCGAAGTTCGGGGGGAAACGAGTGAGCCGTATTTCCTCTCCAAAACATGCTGGTCCTTTCAATAATGAATAGGAGTTTACTGGCGCTGAATCTTCATCTGAATCAGTTTCAATCTGGGATGGCTGAGTCGCTCCGGTCCGTGACTCGCCTTCTATCTTCTTTTCTTTTTCCAATGATACCTGCAAACCTGCTAGCTGGTTGACCACTTCTTCGACGCTGCACCTTTCTCCTCCCCATGATACCTCGTTTTGCGGCTCATTGGGCGTGACTCCATACATATTTGCTTGTTGTAAAGCAGCGGTTTGCAGTAGGTCGATCGCATAGCGAGCTTCCTTATCAGCTCGTGTGTCTCCAACCGGTGCTATCTTTGACAATATCCCTATCGCGGCGTGCACGTTGCTCTCTGGGTCGCCGTGGAACTGTGATTTCATCTCTCCTTTGTCCATCTTGATCTGATGTTTTTGCTGCCAACGACGGAGTCGCCACTCTTCTTCTTGGAGTTTCTTGCGCTCAGATGTCGTCTTGGTTCGCACCGCCTGGTGCTTCGGCTGGCAGCGACGGAGTCGTCGACCTTCTTCTTGGAGTTTTTCGCGCTCAGCCGCGAGTCTTTGTGCCTCTTCACAGAGTTCCGTCCTGATAGCTTCAATCTCTTCAATCTTGAGGTCTCCTTCCTGATTTGGTAGAGATCCCCAAACAGGTCTTGACGGGACGGGGATGGGCAATCTTGCCGTAGCTTGTTGTAGCTCCTCCAACACGCGGACCCTGACCGGCCGCAGCTCCTTCACCGATTCGCTTCCTTGAGTCGCGTCCATAGATCTGCGACTGACGGATCCGACGAAAACTTTTACTGATCCGATGGGAACGATGTATCCGAACTCGATGCGATCTGCCTCGGGTCCCCACTCTGAGTCGTCGATGAAGGGGACCCCATTGATGTCTTCAACTTGGCCGATGGCGATGTCCTTGAAGCCTGATTTCGATCCTGCGCGGAACGTGACGCTTTTGACCGCAGGCCCCACGGTGGGCGCCAACTGTCGTGGGTTTGTCACGTCAGGTGTCATAGATGACTTCGTAGGTGTGGGATTATGCGAGTCAAGCATCTCCGAGCTTGGGATCGCAGGAACAAAGATCAACACAGATTTACCCAGGTTCGGCCCCCTCAATGTGAGGTAAAAGACCTACTTCCTGCCTACCCTAGATTGGTATTGATATGATAATCGAGGTGTTACAATGGAGGCGATCCGATCTGGTACTCGCCGTATGAGCTAGGGTTTGGGGCTTGATAGCTTGACCCGCTCTAAGTCCTGCGAGTCCTCTTTATATACACAGAGGCTCGCTAGGTTACAAAAGGAAACTTCCCCCATAAGGAATACATCCACAGAGGCCTACTCGGAGACTACTTGGTCTTCACGTCCTCCGGGATATGTCTTCTAGATCTTTCCCCTTATGGCGGTTCAATATTGGGCTTGCTCCCAAGTGGGCCTTTGTCCGTGCGAGTAAGTTAAGTCGCACTGGGCCGCGGGTTAATCCAGAAAGTATTCCCCCGACATCCAGGTTGTCATACCGAGTTCCCCGTTGGTATTAAGTTGCAAACAACGGATAATCGCATTAAGTAATGTGCGTAATGTAAACAAATGCATTAGACCTAACGGCGCACCCTTAAGCTAAGCATCGGTTATTTTATCCCTAGTGGCAACAACACATCCACAATCTTAGAAGTTGTTGTCACTCTCCCAGATTACCGGAGGCATGAACCCACTATCTAGCATAAATACTAACTCTTGGAGTTACACGCATCTACTTGGCCAAATCATCTACTAGTAACGGAAAGCATGCAAGATCATAAATAACATATAAGATAGATTGATAATCAACTTGACATAGTATTCAATATTCATCGGATCCCAGCAAACACAACATGTAGCATTACAATAAGATGATCTTGATCATGATAGGCAGCTCACAAGATCTAAACATGATAGCATAAAGTGGAGAGACAACCATCTAGCTACTGCTATGGACCCGTAGTCCAAGGATGAACTACTCACGCATCACTCCGGAGGCAGGCATGGTGATGTAGAGCCCTCCGGTGATGATTCCCCTCTCCGGCAGGGTGCCGGGAAGAGCTTCTGAACCCTCCCAAGCTAGGGTTGATGGCGGCGGCGTCTTTGGAACTTTTCGTGGATAATGGCTTGGGTCTTTAGGGTTTTCGCGTCGGGAAGATTATATAGGCGAAAGAGCGGCGGCTGGAGACGCCCGTGGGGCCCACACCACCCCACGGCGCGGCAGGGGTGGGGCCGCGCCACCCCATGGTGTGGCTGGCTTGCGGCCCCCCTCCGTCTCTCCTTTGGACTCCGTGTACGTGTTGGTAAAATAGGAGGTCCTGTCCAAGTTTCGTCCAATTCCGAGAATATTTCCAGACTAGCTTTTCTGGAATACAAAAATAGCAGAAAACAGGAACTGGCACTGTGGCATCTTGTTAATAGGTTAGTCCCAGAAAATGCATAAAAATGCTATGAAGTGTTTATAAAACATGTAACAATTGGTATAAATATCAACATGGAACATCAGAAATTATAGATACGTTTGAGACGTATCAACGTCCACCTTCTTGCCCTACGTTCACCCTCGGCTAGCAGGACCCCGTCTCCTATCTCAGATGCTGATACGACGACAACTACGGTGAAACCTATGCCCCCGTTGCTAGACTTGAATCCATTCGCTTACTAATTGCTTATGCATCTACTCATAAGATTGTCTTATATCAAATGGATGTTAAAAGTGCCTTCTTAAATGGTCCACTAAATGAATTGGTGTATGTCAAACAACCTCTGGGTTTCGAAGACCCTAAATTTCCTAACCACGTCTACTTACTACATAAGGCTCTTTATGGGCTCAAGCAAGCTCCACGTGCTTGGTATGATCATCTCAAGGAGTTCTTAGTAGATCGTGGCTTTGAAATTGGGGTAATAGATCCCACTCTTTTTACAAAAAGGATAAATGGAGAGTTTTTTGTATGCCAAATATATGTTGATGATATTATCTTTGGTTCTACTAACCATGAATTTAGTGATCAATTTTCCAAGCTAATGACCAAGGAATTTGAGATGTCCATGATGGAAAAGTTGAATTATTTTCTTGGCTTTGAAATCCACCAATGGAGAGAAGGAACATTCTTATGTCAAGCCAAGTATATTAAGGACATGCTCAAGAAATTTGATATGACAAATGCCAAGCCTTATAAGTTTCCCATGGATTCAAAGGCGGATCTTCACTTAGATCCGGATGGTAAGGAAGTTGATCAGAAGCTTTATCGTTCTATGATTGGATCTTTGCTTTACCTTTGTGCATCTAGACCAGACATTATGTTTAGTGGGGTATGTGTGCAAGATTCCAATCAAGTCCAAGAGAAAGTCATGATACCGCAGTCAAAAGGATTTTAAGATACTTTGGTGGAACTCCTAACTTTGGTCTTTGGTATCCCCATGGTACAAGCTTTGATCTTGTAGGTTACTCGGATGCGGATTGGGCGGGCTGCAAAATGGATAGAAAATCAACTTCGGTACTTGCCAATTCCTTGGTAGGTCACTTGTGAGTTGGTCTTCGAATAAACAAAATTGTGTGGCCGCCTCCTCCACCGAGGCCGAGTACATTGCCGCCGGAAGTTGTTGTGCACAATTATTATGGATGAGGCAAACTTTAAAAGATTATGGTGTCATTTGTGACAAAGTGCCTCTTTTGTGTGACAATGAACATGCCATCAAGATTGCTCGTAATCCAGTACTTCATGGGAAGACCAAGCATATTGAGATCCGGTATCATTTTATTCGAGATCATGTTGAAAAGGGCGATATTGCAATCAACTATGTTAACACCAAGCATCAACTCGCCGATATGTTCACAAAGCCTCTGGGTGAAGCAAGATTCAAAGAGTTGAGAGGTGAACTAAATGTGGTGGACATAAGCAATTGGACTTAGTGGATTTCTTGCATACCTACCCATATTAGACGATAGTTATTTGGTTTGGATGTAGGCATAGACATAGGGGAGTGTAGCTCAATTCATGAGTCATCACTTCCCCCATTATGCGCAAATAGACAAATCTTGCATAATCGTCACTTTTGAGACTAAAATGTGCTTCAAAGATGAGTGGTGATTTTGAGCCCAAGATATATCTTCACGGCTACAAGTCATACATACTCAAACATGATGGTTACGGCCACCGCCCTCCTCTTTTCTTGAGGAGTTGGTTTTAATTGAATTATTTGGGTATTTTTAGACCTTGCTCTATCTTTTGAAGAAACTCTTGGATGTTGGGCTTTCCTTGTTGTATCTTGCAACTCCAAGTGTTTATTCACAGCCTACAGTGACTTATCTTAACCTATGCCAGTATCTCATCTCATAAGACCATCTGAAATTCTCTGCACAAGTTTAATTTTTCAAAATTTGGTATTTGGTTGGTCCAGGTCCCGGTACTACCGGGTGCCAAGGGCCGGTACTACCGACGCCTGGGAAGTAGCAGGTTCAAAACTGCGAATTTCCCGAGCGGCCGGTAATACCGGCGTGCGGGGTTGACTCAAAAAGGAGTGTGGACGGGAAGAGCCCTTCTTTCCCAAACCGCATCCCACTCCTTTGCTCGCCCCGCCGCCTCTCCGCCAAGTGCCGTCGGGCCGCCACCGCCGGTGACCCGCCCTTCACCGTCCCCGACCGGATCTGCTCCGTGGGAGTCGTTCCCACTCCTCTCCCCTCCGATGGCCTCCGGTATTTGCCCTTTCCATGCCCCTTTTTGGTCTCTATTTCAAACCTAAGATGTGCTCAGGCAAATCACCGGTAGCTCCACTTTTGTTGGTTAAATTCGTGGGGGAGACTCCTCTTGGTCTGGGATAGCTCTAGCTAGATGCTTAGTGTAGCTATTTTGTCGATTTGTCACGGTTTCGTGTTCTTCCCGTGGTCAACGTCCGTCATGTTCCTCGGCCGGTACTACCGACGGATTCCACCGGTACTACCGAAACCTGACAATTTCGACTTATTTCTACAGTTAGCAACTAGTTTGTTTTACAAATTCATGAACTTGTGCACTTACCCATGTTCCCTCTGCACCTATATATGCTATTTCACAGGTAGCCATGGTGAAAAAGGGTTTACGGTCGTAAAGACAAGAGACCTCGGATCATTGAGTCAAATGAAGATGAAATTGAAGAAGAGTCAGAAGAAGAGTCTGAAGAAGAGATATTGCCAACAAGATCCACGTCTAGAACTCAAGGCCGTCAGCCCGTCCAAAAGCAAGCCTCTCCAAAGCCATTCACCAAATATCGTCTTCATGAGTATCGTGCCTATCGGAGATCAATCCTTATGACAAGAAGAGAACCCTAGTGTGAGAAACCCTCACTTCCACACCAATGAGCAAGAACAGGTTTATCAACAAGTCTACTTGGGTTCAACCAATAAACACAAAGTGGTCATTCAACACTCCATTGACATTGAACACATGAAGAAGGATAAGCTTAGATCCTAGTTTGCCGAAGCTCTTGCTATGTGTGAAGAATTTGGTCTCATTGACATTATGACCATCAACCGTCCATACATTGAGTACTATATTCTTCAATGCTATTCAACCGTTCACTTTGGCAATGACAATGCTCGGACCCTCAAATGGATGACAAAAGACACAATGCTTGAAGCCACAATGAATGATTTTGGGGCTGTTTTGGGTGGTTATCGTGATGGAGGTCCAAGGTCCCCTTGTGGATGGAGATGCCACTCAAATGAAGAATCCGGTGGCAAGGAGTTGCTTGCTCCCATTACTATGGAAGGTGGAAATCCAGGTCAAACCGAGGATCTAATTCAACTTTTGAGATTCTGCACCGCATCTATCGTGAGTGTCTTGCTCCTCGGATTGGGAATTGGGACCAAGTGCACTCTTACACTATTGATCTCATGGCAAATTCAAAGGCCAATCAAGGAAAAGGGAGAAAACTTGATGTCATGGATTTCATATATCAGGAGATGTGTGATGGTCCCGAAGAGCAAGGCTTTGATACCTGCAAAAATAAACGGGATTAGGTTGAGACTCCAAGTGCAGAGTGTATAGTAAGTGGAAGACAGTTTTCCCCACGAGGGGTGACTCGAGGGTTTAATATCGAACTCTCGGGGAATCTGAAGTGGTAGATTTATCTTCTTATCCTTCTTTTGGTTACCTACAAAACAAGGTTAGATGTTTTGGTCCTCAACCTCACCTGTGGTTGTCAAGCACAAGGTGTAAGAATGATATCAGGATAGTTATGCAATGCAAACAAGAAATAAATATGCAATGATGGTGGATGCAATGATAAATGATATTTTTGGGTTTTTGAATGATGTATGCAAGATGAAAAGTATTTTTGTATTTTCGGATTTAATGATGGCTGAAAATAGAAAAGTGGTATATGGTGTTGGAAAGGTGTTTCTTATGATTAAAAATGGACTGGGGTTCATGGTTTCACAAATGCACTCTCTCTTTATAAAGTGGTAGACAATGGAACACACAAGTTAACATATGAGATTGCAACACAGGGTTTGATAACAAGTTACTTAGATATATGGGCATCACGTCCTAACATAGAGATCTTTTGGTTATTAACCTCTCTTATACTCCACCAAGATGCGAACTAAATCATAACACCTCAGTAATTAAGATAACTCAGAGTATAGCATTAAGTATCATGACATGAAGTGAAAATAAGAACATGCTAGATCTAGTCATGGAGTAGTGGCAATGGTCACGCCCACATCCCCGGTAGCATGGTATTTTAGTTTATCCCTAGTGAGGTAACAAAGTAAGGTAAAGATACCAAAGTGGATCGCAGAACTTTCTCTCACGTTCACTGCACTAGCCACCCCCCGTTACTCCAACTAATGCACACGTTCCCCCACACACGCTCTCATAAACATGCTTGATCAAAACAAGTAGACAAGAACGGGGTACATAATATGCATCTATACTCATAACTGAAACAAACATTGCAATCTCAAACATATATTAACTCATAAAGATCCACCACAAAGGTATTACAACGGTGACCGTAATCATGTTCAGCAGCTCATACGGTGCTAATTAGTGAAGCTCAAGAGAGGAGAGATACATAAGTTACTTCCACAAACCCATAGTCCAGAGGTGGACTACTCCCTCTTCATCATGGAGACGGTGGAGAAGTCGATGGAGAAGATGGAGACCACGCCGGCAGCGCCCCGCCGGAGTTTTCCCCCTCCAATCTGCAGCTCCTGATCTCCGTTTCGGTGTTTCTGTGTTTGTGCGGCGCTCCTTCCAGAGAACGTCGGGGGACCTTTTTTATAGGCGTTTTTAGGTCAAGACGATGTCGGTGGAGAAGATCGACGGCAACGGAGCCACGAGGCCAAACGGGTGGGCCCACGCGGCCACAGTACCTGGCCGCGTGGGCCACCCCGTTTGGCCTCGGGCCTCCGTTTGTTCGCTTCCTTCGCCCAGGTCTTCTTCCTTCCAAATATTGACGCCCGTAAATTTCCAGGTGATTTCGTTGACGTTTGGGTCCCTGAAACATTAAAATAAGAAAACGGGGTTTTCTGCCTGTGCAGGGTTAATTCCATAAAAATAGGAAATAAATGAATATTCCCAAAATCATTATAAAACATTGATATAACCCTTATATGATGCAAATATGATTGGAATATAAGCAATTAAAGTGCAAAGTTCATGTATGCATTTTACATGCATCAACATCCCCAAGCTTAATCCATGCTCGTCCTCGAGTATGAAGATGATAAAACTAACATGGACTTTGCAATTTAATACTTAACAATGGATATCAAAGATGATTACTATTGCTACATATAGTCAAATGATTCATTCTTCAAAGGAGTAGCAATATGCAAATAGTTTATGAAGTGATATCAAGTATTCAAGACAAGGATGTTCATTAGTGTAACATGGTAGCAAGTAATATGGAACACATGTATGCATAATGATAAGTAGAACATCCTACAATGGTCATAGAGTGTAGATGAAAATCTGAATATGATAGGTGTACACTTTGGAAAGATGTATATGTGAGTAGAGGTAAAGCATGCATAAGTTTCATCCAACTTCCAAACTCTTCTACTTAAGTTAATGATTGCAATAAGGTATTCATTGGTGTCAAGCTCTCATTGCCCCTATCATAGCATCTTGAATGATTAAGGTTAAAGTGAAAGCAAATATGAGTAGTGTGCTTGATAAAGAATGGGTTGAATGTCTCATGCCCCTTGAATACAAGTACTTACACCATGTGTTACTCAACTTGGGAAACAAAGCAAGTTCAATTAAATATCATTGTAAGCATAATAGTATCATCAAGAGCGTCAACTGGGGTACCTCTTGTCCCAAGATATGGAACAAGCCCATATCAAAATGACAAGACAAACAAACAAAATGAACAATCTCAACACCCTTTTTATTTACCATTTGGAATAGTTTTTTATTGCAAGGTGTATCACAGAAGGTTCACCATAGTATGTAAGTAAATTTCCACCATGAATGATGCATGGCTTAGATTAGCGGCCCAGGCGTCTCTCTAACCATTTACACAAACTCATTTAAACTCACTCTATTTCCACATTTATTTCAACATGATAAGCATCCATAGACAAAAGCACATGATATCAACTAAATGAGATGAAGAGCGTGTTGAAAGCTTGCCATGTGACAGCACATATGGGCTAACTTCCAACCCAAAACATTCATCAAGCCACAAACATCATAATCTTAATCACAATGGGTCAAGTTTTATTATGCAAATAAAAGAACATTGTGCATCAAGTTCGTGAGAGCTATATAACCAATTTTTTCCATTGCAATCAATAACATAAACATTTTCATTCAGAGGTAAGATAACACAAACAACATGTTAAACATACTCGGAATAGCATAAAGCCAATAGGTAGATATGGTGGACTCACTGGAATAACTTTGGTTGAAGGTGTTGGAAACAAGTTTTTGCTTGTTGGAGTTTTTGGGCTAGCAAAAGGGAGAAAGTTGACCATCTAGATGCATGCATGAGTGTCCATAGAACTAACTAATCCATGTTAAACCAAGTAAATAACAATCAGCACCAAAACATGAATAAGTGATAGCTCTACAAAAAGAATTTGCAAACTATTACTCATAAACAAGCTCATGAATCATGCAACTATATGTATCATTAAAAATCAAGTCAAACATCCCTTTTCCCAATCTTATAAAAGCATCCAACATATTTCAACCCATATTTCCAGTAGCTCTCTCATATATAATTGATAGTGTGGTGGTCTCTCAAGACTCAAACAAAAACAAAAAACGACGCTCCAAGTTTATGCGATAAAGTGTTTCGATCGAAAAACAGAAGTTGGACGTGTGCAAACCGAGAGTGTGTAGGTCCAGCGGGGTTGTCTTCACATCCCCAAGCTTATGGTCTTCACCATCCTTGGATAGCTCTTGGTGCATCTCCTCCAATCCCTGTGAAAAAACTTCAAAACACCGTTTCTCCCATCTCTTTTCTGTGGGGTGCATTAATAGTGATAAACAAATAGGTTCCTTGCTGCATATAATCCTTGAACAAAAATTCATATGACATGTCCAGAAAGTGTATAATGTTGTATGCCTACTCATAAACTCAATTGGATCAAAAAGATTCAACTTAAAAGCTCAAAGCATGCATCAAACAAAATGGGACAGAATCTGTCCAGAAAAACAGCAGCAGCAAAACGTATTTTTCTACCCTACCAAACTTTCTCGAAAAATTCCGAAAAAATTCATGCATACAGAGGATGAAAAGTTGCAACTACAGTTCAAATATGAGCTCATTCGGAGTTACAGAATAAGAATTAAAAATCATACCGTGCACTGACTCGTGCAGGAATAAAATCTCCGAACGCTATAAGCAACTTTTTCAAACCAAAAAGGGTAAAACTTGGCACTTTATTAAAAACTCCAGAACCTAACTAGACACAAAATCTCTTGTTACAGCAAGAGGACACAAAGAAAAATCACACACAAAAATAACCGGGTTGCCTCCCGCAAAGCGCTTTCTTTATAGCCATATAGCTAGGCTTCTTACTTGTTGTTTTATTGTGGACGAAGCTCATGAGGGAGCTTGAACTTTGGTGGTTCCCTCTTCCTTGGAAAGTGTTCCATGCACTTCTTGTGTGGAAACTGAAACTTTACATTCCCTTCCTTTGAATCAATGATAGCACCTGTGGTACGAAGAAAAGGTCTTCCAAGAATAATAGGACTAGAGGTTTTATTCCCCATATCCATGATTAGAAAATCCACAGGCACAAAAGTCATATGTAACTCTACCATAACATCACTTACTTTTCCCAAAGCATGTTTAATAGAGTCATCAGCAAGTGCTAGTTCAATAGAGCATTTTTCAAGATTTTTCAATTCAAGCACTTCATATAGTTCTTTAGATAAAACAGAGACACTAGATCCTAGATCAAGTATGGCATGGTGTGTCTCTTTTCCAATAGTTACTAGTACCTTAGGTATCCACATATCCCCAAGCTTAGGTGGTATCATAGCCTCTTGGTTGTACCTAGCAATCTTTTCTTTCAAGACATGATTAGCAATATAAGAACCAAAACCTGCTTGGTTAGTGTTGATGGAAGGATCACTTGCAAATTTTTGTAAGATAGATATTAATTCATGCAAGCTACAATTTTCTAAGTCAAGCAAAGGATCCTTGACTTCATTAAGCATTTTAACTTCCTCAACTTTCTTTTCCAACTCAATCAGCATAAGAGATTCATCATGTTCAGTTTCTTTAGCTTCTTCTTTTAAACTACCAAGTTGAGACATGAGTGGCAACAAATATTCAGGGTAGTTAATAATTCATCAAGAGTTTCCTCCAAAGTAAGAGGAACATTTTCAGCAATGTTAACAGAATTCATTCCAACCACAGGTGATGCTTGTGGTTTCCCTGCAGACATACTCAATAAAGTGGCTTGATTATCAGCTAGTTTAGACAAAGCTTTGTCTAGTCCTGCAGCTTGGAGTTGTAAGCCTTTAATATCAGAACTAATAGAAGCAACAGACTTATTCAACTCTTGTATCATGGTATTATGACTAGCAACTTGTTCCATGAGAATTTTGTTAGCCTCAGAATTATCATTGCGTGATAACATAGGCTTCCAATTATTATCATTAGCATTAGGATATGGAACAAAAGGACGATTGTTGGGAACATATGGGGGTTTATTATAAGAGTTATAATTGTTGTTACCATACCCATTATTACCATAGTTCCTAATGAAGTTGACATCAATATTTTCAGAATTGTTTCCAACTAGTTCTTGCAAAGGAACATTTTCAACACTAGGTTTATTAAGCAAAGCAAGAATAGTATCCATTTTAGATGACAAATCATTAGTTTCTTCAATAGAGTTCACTTTCTTAGAAGGATTAGGTGCCCTATCAGTATGCCATTGACTATAGTTTTGTAAAATGCTTTCCAATATATTTTTAGCTTCTACTATAGTCTTACTCATAAAAGCACCTCCAGCAGCAGAATCAAGTATGTTTCTAGACATGTAGTTTAAACCATTGTAGAAAGAGTGTAATATGGTCCATTCATTAACTCCATGTGAGGGACAAGTTCTAAGCATAAGTTTTATCCTATCCCAAGCCATAGCAACATGTTCATTTTCATTTTGCCTAAAAGAAAGGATGTTGTTTCTATTTTGCAAAATTTTAACAGGGGGATAATATTTCTTAATGAAAGCTTCTTTTAGATCATCCCAAGAATTAATACTACCAGATGGCAAGGAATGCAACCACTCTTTAGCTTTTCCTCTAAGTGAAAAAGGAAATAACTTCAGTTTTAGGATATCACTTTCCACATTTTTAAACTTTTGCATGTCACATATTTCAACAAAGTCATGAAGATGCATAGAGGCATCCTCCATAGCACTACCACCAAATTGTTCCCTAGTTATCAAGTTCAACAAACTAGGACTTACTTCATAACTCTCAGCATTTATCTTAGGTGTGGCAATAGCTCTCGTGATAAATTGATCATTAGGAGTGTTTGTGTAGTCACACAACTTAGTTCTTTCTCCCATTTTAGCAAGTTTTTTTTGGTATTTTTAATTTTTTATGCAAAACTGAAATAAATATGATATGATATGCAATGACACTAACAAAACAAATAAATTGCTTTGTAAGTAAAGATGGATAAGATGGTGCTCACGTAGGTGCAACCTCCCCAAGCTTAGGTGTTAGCACAAGTTGGTGACGTTGACTTTGTTGTGAGATGAATGCGATGATGCACACCCTTGGATAAATCTCTCAGCTACGATTCCCCGGCAACGGCGCCAGAAAACGTCTTGATGGTCCCGAAGAGCAAGGCTTTGATACCTGCAAAATAAACGGGATTAGGTTGAGACTCCAAGTGCAGAGTGTATAGTAAGTGGAAGACAGTTTTCCCCACGAGGGGTGACTCGAGGGTTTAATATCGAACTCTCGGGGAATCTGAAGTGGTAGATTTATCTTCTTATCCTTCTTTTGGTTACCTACAAAACAAGGTTAGATGTTTTGGTCCTCAACCTCACCTGTGGTTGTCAAGCACAAGGTGTAAGAATGATATCAGGATAGTTATGCAATGCAAACAAGAAATAAATATGCAATGATGGTGGATGCAATGATAAATGATATTTTTGGGTTTTTGAATGATGTATGCAAGATGAAAAGTATTTTTGTATTTTCGGATTTAATGATGGCTGAAAATAGAAAAGTGGTATATGGTGTTGGAAAGGTGTTTCTTATGATTAAAAATGGACTGGGGTTCATGGTTTCACAAATGCACTCTCTCTTTATAAAGTGGTAGACAATGGAACACACAAGTTAACATATGAGATTGCAACACAGGGTTTGATAACAAGTTACTTAGATATATGGGCATCACGTCCTAACATAGAGATCTTTTGGTTATTAACCTCTCTTATACTCCACCAAGATGCGAACTAAATCATAACACCTCAGTAATTAAGATAACTCAGAGTATAGCATTAAGTATCATGACATGAAGTGAAAATAAGAACATGCTAGATCTAGTCATGGAGTAGTGGCAATGGTCACGCCCACATCCCCGGTAGCATGGTATTTTAGTTTATCCCTAGTGAGGTAACAAAGTAAGGTAAAGATACCAAAGTGGATCGCAGAACTTTCTCTCACGTTCACTGCACTAGCCACCCCCCGTTACTCCAACTAATGCACACGTTCCCCCACACACGCTCTCATAAACATGCTTGATCAAAACAAGTAGACAAGAACGGGGTACATAATATGCATCTATACTCATAACTGAAACAAACATTGCAATCTCAAACATATATTAACTCATAAAGATCCACCACAAAGGTATTACAACGGTGACCGTAATCATGTTCAGCAGCTCATACGGTGCTAATTAGTGAAGCTCAAGAGAGGAGAGATACATAAGTTACTTCCACAAACCCATAGTCCAGAGGTGGACTACTCCCTCTTCATCATGGAGACGGTGGAGAAGTCGATGGAGAAGATGGAGACCACGCCGGCAGCGCCCCGCCGGAGTTTTCCCCCTCCAATCTGCAGCTCCTGATCTCCGTTTCGGTGTTTCTGTGTTTGTGCGGCGCTCCTTCCAGAGAACGTCGGGGGACCTTTTTTATAGGCGTTTTTAGGTCAAGACGATGTCGGTGGAGAAGATCGAGGCAACGGAGCCACGAGGCCAAACGGGTGGGCCCCACGCGGCCACAGTACCTGGCCGCGTGGGCCACCCCCGTTTGGCCTCGGGCCTCCGCTTGTTCGCTTCCTTCGCCCACAGGTCTTCTTCCTTCCAAATATTGACGCCCGTAAATTTCCAGGTGATTTCGTTGACGTTTGGGTCCCTGAAACATTAAAATAAGAAAACGGGGTTTTCTGCCTGTGCAGGGTTAATTCCATAAAAATAGGAAATAAATGAATATTCCCAAAATCATTATAAAACATTGATATAACCCTTATATGATGCAAATATGATTGGAATATAAGCAATTAAAGTGCAAAGTTCATGTATGCATTTTACATGCATCAATGTGGCTGAATGTTATTGACAAGAGAGTTCCTATTTATGCGCCATTTATCATGGCCCTCATATGTAACAAATGGAGTAAAAAGAGAGGTGAGAACCTTTTGACGGACGGTTTGCCCGTGATCAAGCACGATGCCAAGCAACTGCAAAGGAAGGCACACACTCTACCCAAGGACAGAAAGGGCTCCAAAACTGCTCGAGGCTCAACTAGTGCTCCATCAGGCGCTCCGGATGTTGGGGCTAGTTCTAGTGCACCACCTCTTGAGGAACCTTCGTGGTTCAAGAAATTTCAAATCAAGGCCAAGAGGGCTCTTTGCTTCAAGTTGGACATCCAAGAGCGCATGTATGAGGCTCATGTCTATCACAAGAAGGCTGCCATGCGTCAGAAAGCAATGATGAGGAAGTTGGAGATTGCTCATTCTCCCGAGAAACCAAGTGATTTGGTAATCACCCCCAAGGCACAGTGGATCTCCAAGCATGGTTATTGGAGTGAAGAGGACGCCCCCGAGGATGATGATCCGACTCGTACCCCTGTCCACCGCAGCATGGGTGGAGAGTGACTCTCCGTGGGACGTTTCTTAGCATCGCGCTTCTCCCTTTTTGGCATTTCGATGACAAAGGGGGAGAATGTGTTCTAGTAGGATTTATCGAGGGGATTTGCATGGGAGGGACACAAGCTTGCTCTTGCTTTGATTCTTTACCGCTTGTGTTCCATCTTATTTGGTTCATGAACTTCATTGCGCATGGTGTAAGACATGCATGAACCTAATTGCTTAAGACTATGTGGTGCTATGTAATAGACTTATTTAGCTATCTATCCTTGGTTATGTCTTACACGTTTGGCAAGTTATTTTTCATATGCCTATTTAGTTAAACTTGCTAGGTTTGTAAAATATAAGGGGTGCTCATTCCACATGAATATGGTGTGTTTTGCATTCAAACGCAAATTACAAATAATGCACACATTCAGGGGGAGCCCGCTTGTCTTTTGCAAATCTTTTGTCGCTAAACATTGTGTTGTCATCAAACACCAAAAAGGGGAGATTGAAAGGACATTTCTATCCCTATATGTTTTGATGTTTGTTGACAACACAATAAGCGGACTAATTGTGTGCTAAAAGATTTACAGGTTCATCTTATATATTCACACATGATGGTGTGATTTCTCCTCTACAAGCGTCAAGCGAGAAGTTGTAGTTTTCCTAGGTTTTACCTTATAGGAAAACCGTACTATCAAGAGGGGGATCCGCTGTGGAGGTTTGGGCGGAATCAATCTTGTTTACATATTTTTCACAAACCAAATATGCACACCACATCCATCCCATTCCCTGAAATATGTTGTGTTTGGCACACTTTCCTGGCTCCGGTAGTACCGGATGAAATGGCCCGGTAGTACCGAGCTCGCTCGGTAGTACCAGACTTGGTACCGAGCCAGGTACCGGCGAACGCCAAACACTACTGCATTCGGGGTAATTCCTAAGCGGTAGTACCGGAAATATTTCCGGTAGTACCAATCCCGCGCTTTCCGGTAGTACCGGTGGAAACTCCGGTAGTACCGGGCGCTCGCGTCGCCTGGTCAAAATGTCTGTTGACTGCTGTTTTCTGTCGTTCGGTAGTACCGGGCCGTTTGGCTACTAGTCTTCTTCTCAAAAGAAGCTAGGCTTTGAAAATCTCTCTGCACCATTGTTGCACAGCTTCAACCTTCAAGATCTCCCACTCCATCGGTCCAAACACCTTCATACTTCGAGGAGTGACGGAGGAGGTCTTGATCTACACTTCCACCAAAGCAATTTCGATTCCCCCCACTAATCCCTAGCGGATCTTGTTACCTCTTGGGTTCGTTGAACCCTAGATGGAAGTCGTGTTCTTCGTGGCTTTGGGAGCCATGGGGAAAAGCCAAGAGCCTCCAATTGAGTTGTGGATGCGTGCCTTGGCCTTATGATTCTAGTGGCTTTGGGAGCCGCGGGAATTCGGTGGGAGCCTCCAATTCGGTTGTGGAGTGTGCCTCATCCTTGTAAAGGTTTGTTGCCGACCTCGAGGGCATCATATAGTGACTCGTGGAACTCCTCATTGGAGGATAACACGGGAGATACGGTGTGCCATATCAAGGCTATTCGGGGCTCACTTGTGACCCCGCACCGCTCCAACGAAGACGTAGCTTCCATTGGGAAGTGAACTTCGGGAATCATCTCCGCGTCATCGTGTGGTTATCTCTTATCCTTCCTTTACTTGTATTGATAGCTTAACTTGTTTAGAATATCTTGCTAGCTTGTTTATTGCTCATCATATAGGTTTGTTCACCTAGTTGCATATCTAGAGAACTTATATTTGAGCAATTCCTCAATTTGATTAAAAGAAAAAGGAAATTTGTAGTTGCCTATTCACCCCCCTCTAGTCAACCTACTCGATCCTTTCAACAGGCTATTCCTGATGAAACCTGCCTATTATGTATTGAGAAAGAATCCTGCAATCATTTACCATTTGAGTGTGTGGTTGCTTAAGTTGTATGGTCTGAAACATGTAGATTGACATGTTTATCTATTTTACCTGTCAATTATGAGAAAATTGCTAGTCTTTGGTTGAGTGTATCTTAATTAAATTGTCTCTAGTAAGTGTCTTATTATGAGAAACAAGCCATAGGAAAAAATGTATCTTAGGTGGGACCTTAATTCTCCAAACATCCTGAACAAAGGTTGGTGACGTGGGCATACCCTTCGGGTACTCCACCTTTGGTATACATGGTATGGAACAACAGGATGCCCATCGAGTAGCTCATACAAGGCCCACTAATCTCATCAAAGATCGAGCCCATGAAGAAGCTACGAACGTACACGCTACGATACCTCCTGCAGTACGGAGCAAGTTACTTAGGAAACCCTAGTTTCCACCGACTTTGTTGCCAACTCGGTCACAGGCACTCGAGAGCCGAGACCCAGCCACCTATATAAAGGTTGGGAGAGGCCGCCGAACAGGGCAGACATAATCCTAGCGAGATCACATCTCACCACCATCGCCATTGCTGGGACCTTGTAATCGTCATCATCAATCAAGATCAGACAAGCAGGAGTCGGGTGTTACCCTCTGGGGCCTGAACCTGGGTAAACCTTCTCCTTGTTAGCCATCGTTTCCACCAACATCTACTTCTCCCCCTACACGAAACTCTAGGTACCTCATACACAGGATTTGTCGTGGTAAGTTGGCAAAACACCTCTAAAGTTATCTGTTGCATAAAGAGAGCCAACAGAATAAACTCCTTTTGATTTAAGCTATAGAGAATAAGCATCATCATGAGAAAAGACAATAGAACATGTAAACTCCTAAAATGTAAGACTTGAAAGTTTCGTTCTATGAATGGAACTGGGACGAGGCCCTTTTTTTATCTAAAAAAGAAGAAGAAAACATCAATGTCTAGGGCCTCAATTCCTTCTTAGGGCCTAGATTCTAGGCTCTACAACCGAGCAATCGAGTCTAGGGATACAACCTTCTTCTTCCGCTCAGTTCCCTTCCCGGCGGGAGATGCTGTACGTCGCCTTTAGGCCACGCTTCCGCGTCCCGTCGCCTGAAGGGAGCTCCTCCATGGGCCGAATTTGGCGCGGCCCATTATAAAAGGTACGGTTTTTTGTTTTGTTTTTTTCTTCTGTTTTCAAATCTGAATAAATTATAAATTTGAAAATCTTAAAATCTGAACAAAAATCAAAGATGAACAATTTTGAATCTAAATAATTTTCGAATTTGAACAGATTTTGAATTTGAACATAAATTCGAGTTTGAACATTTTTCAAATGTGAACAAAATTCGAATTTGAACATTTTTCAAATTTGAATGAAACTCGATTTTGAGCAAATTCGAATATAAACAAATTTCAAATACGAACAAATTTCGAATCTGAACGAATTTTGAATCTGAACAAATTTCAAATACGAACAAATTTTGAATCTGAACAAATTTCGAATCTGGACAAATTTCAAATACGAACAAATTTCGAATCTGAACAAATTTCGAATGTGAACAAATTTCAAATCCGAACAAATGAACAAAATTTGAAATATGAACAAATTTTGAATCTGAACAAATTTCGAATGTGAACAAATTTCAAATCTGAACAAATGAACAAAATTTGAAATACGAACAAATTTCGAATCTGAACAAAATTCGAATGTGAACAAATTTCAAATCCGAACAAATGAACAAAATTTGAATTCAAACAATTTTCGAATTTGAACGAAATTTCGAATCTTAACGAATTTCAAATCTGAACGAAATTTCAAATCTGAGCAAAAATTCGAATCTGAACAAGTTTCGAGTGTGAAGGAAATTTCGAATCTGAATGAAATTTCGAATCTGAACAAAATTTCAAATCTGAACAAAAATTCGAATATGAACAAATTTTGTGTCTGAACGAAATTTTGAATCTGAACGAATTTCAAATATGAACAAAAATTCGAATCTGAACAAATTTTGAATCTGAACGAAATTTCGAAACTGAACGAAATTTCGAATCTGGAAATTTTTAAATCTGAAAAATTTCTATTTTGAACAATTTCCGAAAAATAGGAAAAAATCGAAAGTAAAAAAAGAACAAACGAAACAAAAACAGAAAAGAAAAGAAATACATTTCGCAAAAAAAGAAAGAAAAGAAATACAACAGAAAAAAGAAACTAAGAAAAAAAGGAAAACGAGAAAAAAAACGCCGAACTGGGCCGGCCCACTAAGCGAGGGCACCGCATCCCTTTACGGCGACTCGCGCCTAGGGCGATGTAAAGGATTCGCCCTTCCCGGCGAGCGAGCGGGAAGCTGAAATTAGCCGCGGACACCCCGCGAAATCGAACTCCCCATTCCGCTCCCTCTCGCCTCTCAGCCAAACCCTCCCCAAATCAACCCCCACCGCTGCTCCGGGCCGGCGGACTCCCCCCGATCCACCGGCTGCCGCCGCGGCCGCCGGCGATGGACCGGATCCACGTCACCGTGCGCGCGCGGCCGCTCTCGGCGGAGGACGCGCAGAGCAGCCCGTGGCGGATCTCCGGCAACGCCGTCGCGCTCACCGCCCAGCCCTCCACCCGCTTCGACTTCGGTCAGGAACCCTCCCCCGCACCCCACCCTCGCTTCGCGCCCCGCTTGAGGCCGCGGCCTTACCCTCTATTTCGTTCTCGCAGACGAGATTTTCAGCGAGGAGTGCCGTACCGCCGACGTCTACGGGGCCCGCACCAAGCACATCGTCGACTCTGCCGTGCAAGGCTTCAATGGTAAACATTTCGCTCCCACAATTTCGAATTCTGATGATTACTAGAATTTCTTAAGTTGGAAATTGCTTCTAGCTCTGAGTTGTTTTTTCGAGGGTTGTACTACTCGGCTCTTTCCCGTCGTACCTAGTGGTGTTGATACTTGACAATGTGTTCACCTTTCAGTAGTAATCGCTATAGGACATTGCACCAAATCTAATCACACGAGCTCTAGTTCCATAAAACTCCGCAACATTCTTGCCTTTGCCTTTTAAAATTCACTATCTGTTTATTAAAGTTTGTGGGCTATCTGCAAAATTGTTTTTGCATTAATAAAGTGTTTGGTCCCTTTCCTTGTATGACAGGCACTGTTTTCGCATATGGGCAAACTAACAGTGGAAAAACCTATACAATGAGAGGATCTGCGGATGAACCTGGAATAATACCGCTTGCGGTTCACGATTTATTTCGGAGCATACAGGAGGTGATTCCTGTGTTCCATTGCTCAGGAGACAATTTTCATTCTGATTACTTTGTATTGTGCATAGCTTACAACAAATAGATAGCTATTGCATTTAACTATTAGAGTACCATCTATCATTGTGCAATTTTCATTTCTTACAGTATGCACAATTGCGCGGAAAACGTCGAATCATCTTTAGTTTATTGAACCCACACATACATATATTGTTGTGCTATCTGTAGAAATACCATATTATGACTGGCCCAAAATTAAAGTTCAGATCGTCCACGGTAGTTTGTAAATGTAGTTGACCGGTCATCTGTACAAGGTATCAGTATGTAAAATTTAAGTTCAGATGGCTAACCAGTTGGTCGTTTGAGCACAGTTCATCTAGAAATTAATGCGGATGGTGTTTAGGACCTAAAAATATCTCGAGACACTTGAAGTTAGAAAATCCATGTCTCGCACCAAGTCTGCTGCATGAGATTCTTTTCGGTAGGTGAAAAAAGTGGAGAACACATGTAGGAACAAACACATTGGATGGGGACTCCACGGTGCATGCCATCTTTTTTGTGTAGGCGGAATATTTAACCTATTTGAGAGTCCTTTTTATTAGAGTTGAGGTCGCATGCAGATTAATTATTAGTTATCAAGATCTGCAGTTGTGAGATTTATGGATCTGGCCTGCTGTCATTTATGACATGTTACGTACTTGATAATTTTCTTACGTTGACAAATTTTTATAAGAAGTTCAGATGTAACTGTTTTTATAGGCTAATGAGATTTGCTTGATGTTTTTGCAAAGGCTGTTTCCAATACGCTAAACCACCGTGCTTAATAAGAGATCTCCTTCATACTTTATGCACTATTTTTGGGGCTTTGCTTATAGTTTTCAGTGCCTATTGTGCATAATATTTTCTGACTTAATTTTTACTATTTTTAGCATATGGCAGAGAATTTCTTGTTCGCATGTCATATATGGAGATTTACAATGAAGAGATAAATGACCTTCTTGTTCCAGAACATCGAAAATTGCAGATTCATGAGAATTTCGAGGTAAATATTTCATTATTGGTATCAAATAACTAGCACTACTTTAAAATAGCATGTATCTTTTTTTGGATTGTCTGCTGATATCTTTATTTGTAGAGAGGCATATATGTTGCTGGTTTGAGAGAGGAGATTGTAACCTATCCTGAACAAGTCTTGGAATTTGTGTCATTCGGAGAATGTAAGTGTACTTACTATTAATCTCATTTAATTTCTAACCTCCTTTTATAATTATTACCGAAATTGCAGCACACCGCCATATTGGGGAGACGAATATGAATATCTATAGCAGCCGTTCTCATACCATATTTCGCATGGTATGTCTAGATTTCATTTTACTCTCCTACAAGTACTATCAAAATATATCTCTTACGCCACAAGTTACTCAGGTTATCGAGAGTCGAGAAAAAGCTGATGAAACTGAGGCAGGAGATTCTTGTGATGCTGTTCGAGTATCTGTCCTGGTATACACAATTCTCAGTCTTAATTAGTATTAAATTTTGTCCAAATTACTTCTTGTTTTAGCTTCATACACAGAACACATGCTTAAATATTGGTTCAGTTTTTGCATATCTTTTCTATTATTGTATACACACGACTCTTCTCTTCAACACACCTATCGATAAGGAATCAACAGGTGCATTTGATTTTGGCTAAAACATGTAATCTAACTGACAATGCTGCTTTGAAACAAAAGAACAACAAACCACAAACCAAAACTAACTTGCTAAAACATCATCTATCTTGGACTGAGGGTGGTACTTTTTCGATTGATGGCCGTTGAGCTTTGCTTTGTTACTTTGCAATTAATATGTTTTTCCACATTTTAGAATCTGGTAGACTTAGCTGGTTCAGAACGTGCTGCAAAGACTGGTGCAGAGGGTGTGAGACTCAAGGAGGGTTCCCACATTAACAAAAGTCTAATGACTCTCGGTACGGTAATCAAGAAATTAAGTGAAGGTGTAAAGGGTCAGGGGTAAGTTAGACACTTCTTAACTAGCGACTCAACCTGATTTGGTTTCCCCTTTTGGGTTCATTTAGTAATGGATTTCATAATCAGGGGGCATGTTCCTTACCGGGATAGCAAGTTGACAAGGATACTGCAACCTGCTCTCGGTGGAAATGCTAACACCGCTATCATATGTAATATAACACTTGCACAGGTATGCTATATTTAAACATCTCTATTTCTAATGATTGGTTCCTATATTGCTTCACATTTGAGGTAGAATACAGAATTACAGATGCTGCTCGTTTTCTCTTTCTCACTCGGTGCATTCTTGGACAGAACTACAAAATATTCAGCCTTTCTTGTGCATGATCATTGTATTTTCAATTATTTTTATTGCTTACTGGTTAATTGTATAGTGATGGAAACAACGTTATGATTATCATGACAATATGACATCCTCTGGTCATGAAAATGGACTCCCTTGCAAATTTAGGTATTGCGTCGTAGGTCATTCACTAGTTACAACTATTACCTTCGCATGTACTCACGTGGCTTGCTTGGTGACCATAAAATTTGCAGATAATACCTAAATTAAAATAAGATTCGTGGGCATTCACAAATGTAAGTGTAAAACACCATATCTTAAAATAATGGTAGCTCTGGGATTATGAGTTGCAGTTTGTAGACTAGTATATTATAACCCTTTTACGCAAGGGAAACTTGATTTTCACATTGCTTACATTGAAGAGAATTCACACATATAATTCCCATTGTTTTAAGTGGAGAAAACTAGGTGACGGACTAGGTCATCGAGGCATAATCTTTAAATACATCGGTACTCTTCTCCAAGTTAGAAATGGAAAACTATGTTTATGTGTTGTATTGTTTTGGTAGTGGTAGTGCAGTGGATAGAACTCTGTCGGTTTTAGAAGATGAAAGATGTTATTAGATCTTTTACTAGCCATTTTGACTTAATGCTTATCGAAATACTTCGTGCTGCTCAAATGATCTGCTCCTAAAGTATTCTAAAACTATGCTTAGAGAATACTATAGTAGAAGTTGAATATTTAAAAAAAAGTAAAGAAGCGGTACAATTAGTTATTCTTAACATCTCTTCTTATTTGCTTCATCTTTTGTCGTATGTTCTTGCAAAATATTTTTTTATTCGTATTATAGATCCATGCAGATGAGACTAAAAGCAGCTTACAGTTTGCCAGTAGGGCATTACGTGTTACAAATTGTGCAGAAGTGAATGAGGTAATGGCATTTTTCTTTAAAGTCATTGAAGTTACCATTTCTGCTTAAGGGTTAGAATACATATATTTTACTCTATATGTGTGTATTTATGCAAGTACAGATTTTGACGGATGCCGCTCTTTTAAAACGCCAAAGAAAAGAAATAGAGGAACTTAGAGCAAAACTTAAGGTATGCATTAAAGAAATTATGTTAAGTCAATGCATCTTGAACCTGAAAAATCTTGTTCTTGTGGCCACAGAACTCTCAAAGTGAGCACTGGGATGAAGACGTTTTGAATTTGAGGAACACACTTCTTCAGGTCTCTTTTCTGTTTGATAAGCACACCTTATGTCTATTATTGGTTATAGGGATAGTGTATAGATAATCTGGTTACCGTTTTCAGAGTGAACTAGAAAAGGAGAGAATTGCTTTAGAATTGGAGGAGGAAAGGAAGGCTAAAGAGCAACGCGAGAAGAGGTTGTTGCAGCAGGCAAAGAAAATTGAAAATCTTAGTTCGTTGGTTTTAAATTCAGACAGAGATGACAGGGTTGGTGTTTCTAGTAAGGTTAGTATACATTTCGTTCATCGAATCTGTACTATTAATAAAATGCTTATGAATCTCATGGTTGTCTCAGTTGATGCTTTCTATCAATTCCGGCCCATTACATTCATTTCTGCTGACAACTTGTTACACAATCCTTAGAAAAATAGCCACGACAAGTTATCTCCTTCTGACTGCAGAAAAACAATATATACCTACTTCTGATTATTCATATTTGTTTCTTAAACAGAACAAAAGAAGGCAAACGTGGTGTGCTCGACCCCTGTCTAGGCAGTTTGACGTTGAGGTATAATATATTGTAACATCTTAAATTCAGCAGAAAATCTAAAGCTACACTATTCTTTTTGGGTTGCCATAGCAATAGCATCATGGGCTTATTGTTATATCATCTACGAAATGCTAAAAAAACTGCACCAATATTCAACTGGATGCCCTTCTTTTGGGTACTTTGCCTTTAGTGGTCTCGTCTTCTTTAGGTCATGGGATAGTTACGGATGTGATATTCCATTTTTTGGTGCTTTATATGGATACATGGCATACTTCTATAATGGTCATGTGATATATTTCTTTTCATGTCGAGTCAACTACTAGACTTTGTCAAAAAATTAAGACAACATATATTGTTAGGACATCGTTTGAGCATCTCTACAAATATCCAGGTTCCAGAACCTGTGGAACAAGGCTCTGCAAGAAGCTGCGGCGAGCGTAACATGGGGATGCCCCCGTGTTTTGAAGAGCTAATGCAAGATAGCTATGACAGCAACAGCGAGCCTTCTGGTCATGGTGGTTCATCCAGTGATTTATTGAATGAAGATGTTTCTCTGCCTGATTCACATGCCTTGTTTAATGTTACCAGCAGAAGGAAGCCAAACACAATGGTGATTGATTCTCACTTATTAATGCAACCTATCAACATTGAAGCTTGATTAAGAAAGCATCTCCACATTTTTTATTGCACATATTTTCTGAATTGTTGAAATACATCTGGACAGAAGAAATTAGATCAAGAACAACTTAGCGGATTAGT
The DNA here is from genome assembly GCA_947311845.1 of Poa pratensis. Taxonomy (NCBI): domain Eukaryota; kingdom Viridiplantae; phylum Streptophyta; class Magnoliopsida; order Poales; family Poaceae; genus Poa; species Poa pratensis. The sequence goes on along the minus strand of CAMZMU010000075.1, from coordinate 27,336,166 downwards.
ACCTCAATCACCCCAAGACCCTAATGGGTGGAAAGATGCCATGCTATGTCAGGAAATCACCAAGCCTAATGGCTTATCTGCTCGAGAGTCTGAGGCAATTCTTGTCATTAAACAACTTCAAGACCAGGTGCTAGTCTTTTTTTCTATAATTGTCGTATTTTGAAATGTATTTCCAATAATTATTTCCTGCAAATCCCAATTCGCAAGTAGGTCAACTTGCTGAAGTTAGAGAAGAGTTTGATTCAAAATAACTTTGACGATGTTCTCGAGTTGGCAACTCAGCAGAAGGCTTCTTTCAGTGAAACGTATGAAGAGGTAAATTATCTTATACTCCTATTATTACTATAGTTAATATTCAAACATATCTGACATGTTACTTCCCTTTGGTGCACGATAGCTTTGTTGTCTTGTTAGACTTGTTATATTTATCAGTATCTTTACCTACTAAATCCTGAGTTAATAACTTAATATGCAGTTTGATACTACTTTGGCCTGTCAACTATTGCCCGTAGCTCAGTTTGCTCCCTTGATAACGAAACTGGCCAAATAGATCCCTATACACAAATTTGCCCAATGTCGGTCCTTTTCCACAGCTGCCGTCAAATGTTGACTCAGTTTGGAGACAACTTTCGGACTCAACACACCAGATATGATGAGAATACAAGAGGGAAAATACACGGCTAATACATGGAAAGTATAAATCCTATTCTGTCTTGTGTGGACTATTCAGATTCCGTCAAAATTGACTGTTACTACAAGCCTTTTACAGCAAACCAATATTTGGTTCGGTCATTGCGTCTTTCGTGTGATGCTAAGGCCTAAGGACAGAGTTGTTACAGTCTTACAGATATTTATCAACATGTCTCCACTGCACTAACTAATTTAAGAACAACCGCCACTGGAGGAAGTCCTCAGGGCGGCGAGGGGCATGTTGAGAGTGACACCATGAACAGCAAATGACCCTCCTCGACGACCACCATCTGCTTGTCGGTCGTGGTGAGCATGGCAGGAAGGATGCCGAAGAGGAACTTGGAGTAGGGATCTTGCTGAGCATGATGGCAAAGATACCAAGGAAGAACTTCGGGAAGGGCTTCCTGCTGCTGACGAGGTTGCGCACTTGTGCTGGAGGTGAGCAAGCAGGAAGGGCTTGGCTGGGAGGTTGCCTACGATGGCGAGCTCGAGCAATAACATGGTGAATATGACAAGTCTGGCATAGTCAGTTGCACCCGCCCTGAATCTGCACTCCCAGTGGACGGTCCAGATTCATGAACACGAGATAGCTAACGAACCAAGCTGTATATTAACTTATTAAGCATTATCGTGTTATTTTCTTGATATTGGCATACTATTGGCGATAATCAAAACTACCATTGAAATCGTCCAAAAAAGAGAAAGCAACAAACTTTTTACTAAACCATTTGTACATGTTTTCTGTAGGCAAAGAGCATCTGAAACTTCCATATTTGGATTTAAATTCGAGTGCACAAATACAAAATAGTAAAGATGTTCTACTATCTGTTTAGCTAAAGAAACACATAGGATCTGTGCTATTTGGATCATGGGTAATAACCTTTTTCTTACACATTATCTTTTCTTCAAACAGTAAGTCAATAGCCAGAAAGATATTTATTGCAGGCATTGGTGTCCTTACTTCATTTGCTCCGCCTGCCTTGCATTAACTTTATTATGTTTCCATGCTGATTGCATCATATGAGAGCTATTTAGAATGGATTTGAATATTTTTCCCTGGAGTTATCTATTGATTATTATAATATATGCGTTCTTGGCCCGGTTTCAGCTTCAGCAGAATGCTCTGGCGGCACAAGAGCAAGCAAAAACTGCTGACGAGAAGCTGTCAGCTCTGTCTACTAGTGAAAAATCGAAACAAGTACTTTCTTATCCTCATCCACTTGCAGTGTTCTTTTTTTCCTAGTATAGTGCATAATTAGGATGTTTAATCACTTCTCTAAGCTTCTTGTACCATTTTGATGCTGTAATCTGATTTATTCAAATGATTGTGTACTTGAATGAAACGTTTGATGTAAATCCAGGAACTAGCATACGAATTTCTCAGCAATGTGTCAATGGAGACTCAAGGAATAGCTGCGCAGATGGATCAAACGACCCACTCACTAGACAGTGCTATTTCTTTCATCGAAGAACTCTTTCAGAATCTCTCCGTGATTGCAGAAAACGTAACTGTATGATTCTTGATCATGATAGTAACTCCATACTCCATTGATTAAATTATGCCATTTGGTTACACGGCTGTCTGATTTAAAATTCAGTTGACTGCCAGTGAGCATTTTACTGAATTATTGATATCACTTCATCAATATAAGATGCTTTGGCAATACAGATATTGAATGTGATCATATATTCTGTATATGTTGTTTACCTTATGTTGGTTATGTAAAATAATATTTTAGATGAATGGCTGTCATTAACTTTGTCGGTCATGAACCAATTGCTTTACTTGAACTATTGTCATATTTGAAAATTTTATGCAGATGGTCTGGTGAAAGTCTGGCACCTATGGAATCCTTGTTATGTCAATTATCAATTTGCATATAGATCTATCCAAGGTTTTTGAGTCGCGACTTATGAGTCGCAGACAAACCCCACGACTTGGCGTATAATCGCTCCAAGTCGGCGACTAATCGCCCCTAGTCGCTGATTAGTCGCGAGTCGCTGCGTTTTTGAGGCCACGGCTCAGCGATTAGTCGGCGACTCAAAAACCATGGATCTATCTATGCAGACTTAGTACCATAATTAGTGTTTGGCTGAATATTTTTTCTTATAAGCAATTACATTTCTAAATGGTCTGACATTGTTCTTTCTGTAGGATTTGAAGCGGTCTGCTCATGGACATATAACACAATCCAGTTATGTGATTAGGGATCATGAGAAAATGTCAAAACAATTGATGGAGAAAATCAGCAGACTTGAATCGGAGAAGGTAGATATATCAACTTATCCACTAGGAACTTGAATTCTAAGCAGCTCTCATTCGTAACATACTCTGAATCGAGTGCAGAAGCTGTTAAACGAACAATTCCTAGATCAACGGGATGAACTTCAGAGGATGAAGTCTAGTCTAGAAAGCTGTGAGAAATCCAGGGATGTATGTGCTTATTTATGCTATTGTCAAATGTCAATTATCAAGTTTATAACTTGTTATGTCTGCTCTAATGTTGTTACATTCTCAGGATTGTATTCTTCAAAGTGAAATGGAGAAGGATAACATTTTCTCAGAGCTTTTAACTCTCCAAAAGGAAGTCTCAGCCCGTTCATCATCTTCTTTGATGAAAGAAAAGGAGTCTATCCGGAAGGAACTTGACAGGGCGAAAACAAAGTTACGAGAGACTGAAAACAAGTTGAAGAATTATGTTCAAGAAAAAATAAAACTTGAGGTTACTCAGTAATTTATTCCGGTCGGTACTCAAATTCAGTGGTGTATCTTCGCCAAATTCCTTAACAAGTATCAATCCATATTCTTTCTCCAGGGTGAAAAGGCAGAGGCGCACAAAGAAATAAAGAAGTTGCAAAGCCAGAGGACTCATCTTGAACGTGATTTGCGGAAACATGATTCAATCTCTGTTGATAAAAGACAGGAACTGAATGTGAAGCCAGAAGAACTTGCTGAATATTTTGATCAAGCTGTGCAGATGCAGGTTGCAGTCCTACCACATTTGTATTACTTGGTTTCTGCAAACACATTATTCTTAAGCACCCTGATACATGTTGGGGGTACTGGTATGATTGTTATAGCAAAAGTATTCATAAAGCACTACAGCTCCATGAACAAACCACATCATGGATGTAACATCACTTGCCAACTACATCATGGATGTAACATCACTGCCAACTACATCATGGATGTAACATCACTTGCCCCAAGCTACTGGCTAGTTAAACCTAGTTATTATTTTTTGGATTCTAATAGTTTATTGCTCTCATACCTTGTAGTTATTTCACAAGTTCGTTTTATTAAAAAGCCCTTTCTCCTTTCGTTGTATCGATAAGGTTCATCATTTCAATATTGAAGTTGGCTTAGTCAGAAAATGATTGGGACCTTAATTTCTGTATATGTGCTGCCTATGTATGTATTATGACATGAATGTTTGGCATGCAGTTTGTTCTTCATTACTGGAGCTTATGTCTATCTATGACTGCATCTTGTTTCTTCATATTCAGGAGGAGTACCAAAGGCTTGAGATTCATGCTTCTGATATGGAGGCTGAAATTGCTTCTTTGCAAGAAACTTTAATCACTTCTAATGTTGAAAAGGAGGAAGCTCTATCTAAAGTAGAGCTTATGGTGTTGAAACAGGAAGATCTTGAAAATAGGCTTACTTCTGCAGAATCAAAAATCAATTCCTTGAGCGACGAGATTGCTGTCTTGGTATACATAAAATGGCCATGCTAATATATTTGATTCCCCCATGACCCACATCTTTTGTCTAACCTCCGTCATGAAATTTCTGTTGTCCGTGATACAGAACAAAAAGCTAGATGCATCTGAGTCTTCTCGTAGAAAACTGGAGGCTTCTCTCAGTTCTCTGTCAGGGGAAAAGGAAGATTTGGGAATGGTAATTACCTTCACGGTTTTATCCAAAGCATTGCCATTTCTGTATTTTGTTCATTTTGTTGCACTCTGTGATGCAGGAACTTACTGATGTTCTTCTGAAAATGGAGTCTGAAAGATCAACGTGGATAGCCAAGGAGAAAGCTTATCTAGAAGCTAAGAAGCAATTAGATATACGCAATGATGATAATATCAAATTATCAGAGGATTTGATGAAGGTACCTTCAATAGAGTTTATTTACGTCTCAGTTCCTATTGTACCGGTTACATACCTGCCAGATCTAATTCATTACCAATCCATAAGTGTGACAATCAGCTTGCAGACGCTATGTGGGTATCTTCTACCTGTTTTGTTTTTGAATAAATCAATGCTTTCTTGTTTTCAAACACATTATGAAAACTGATGCTATACTATGATTCAAGTTAGGCAAAACTTGAGCACCGTACATTTATGCCATCTGCAGTTTAGATTATTCGACTGGTGAACAGCTGACAAAAGCAGTAGAAGTTGTTTGAAATTTCATAGTTCATAGCATGAAGATGAAGGCATGAATTAATATGCTTAGGCATTTGAATTTGACGGTGCAAACTAACTTTTCAAGTTTCTTTTGGTTTATTCGATCTATATTGTATTGTACTTGGTACTTGTAGAAGGATATCACTACATTTATTCTTTTTTTGTTCTCTTTTTGCATTGTTTTGGTATTAATTAATTGGCCTATGTTGGAGTACTGGGTACCCCATGATGCCTAATTTTATTCTCCGATACAATTTTTATTTATTTAATTTTGAGTTCTTGTTAGTTCCATGTTATTTATCATAAAAAATTCAATTCACAATTCCCATTATTGATATATTGCAATGCACTACTAGGTGAGACAGGAACTGGTACAATGTGGAGAATTGGTGGAAACTTTGGAAGGCAAAATGATTCTTTCTGTGGAGCATGCCCTAAATGAGAAAAAATGCTGGTCAGTCTTCTCTTAGAACCTCCTTTCAATGCAACAGTGCCATCTCTCTATTGTGCTTCTGTTTTCTATGGACGGTATGTAATAGAATGCACGTTATCTATTGCTAATGTAATTTTGTTCGTTACTTTTGACCTGGAGCTAAGAATACTTACTTTGCAGTATATTTTAAATGTAGCTTGACAATAAACCTAAATGGTTATGCCTTACATCAGAACATCTATGATTTATGTACTCAAAATTATGAGAAGTTCCTTTGACTCTTCAGAGAATGAGCGGCGAAAGCAGCTTTAGAACGCAGGCTAGCTCTAGTTATAATAAACATAGAAAAGTTTACAGAGTACAGCATTGACAAGTTCCAAGAAATAAGAAAAGTACACTGTGCTGTTTGCATAGGCTCATGTACTGAACTTACTAGCTACATAATCTCACGCAGCAGGGAAAATTGTGAAGAATCAGAACTTGTGGAGAAAGGAAGAAACATTGATAATGCCGTAGATATAAATGTAAGTCTTTGTCCATTTTGCTCTTCTTCCTTGTGAAATTTCAGTTTTTGAGAGCATTTTGCTCTTCTTCCTTGTAAAAATTCAATATTTGAGATAATCAGGTTTAGAATGTAGAATCATATTGTCAGGACCAACTATACACGGATAAGTAGCCATCGCCTGAACAGCTATGTTGTTTAATTTTTTAAGATATTTTCTTTTCCTAGTGAAAAACAATTGCTAGAGTTCCTTGGTATGACTTAGTTGTCCATTGATTACAATAAGATTACTAACCATTAGGTTTTTATCATCAGTAAAATTCTCAGTTGATTTTCTAGGGAGTAAAACTTCAGGAGATATAATTTCCAGCTTTTGTGCTGACTCCGAATTTTGAGCAGGAACTATACAAGCAACTACTGCTTATTTCAGAAGAACGAGATAGCTTACTTTCTAAGACGGAACAGATGAGGCTAGCCATCAATGAATTGGAAGTTTTAAAGGAGGTTTCTAATAATAAGGCAAGTCAGTTAATTTGTTACATGTTACAAGTTATCTCAGTAAATTTAATCTGTTTTTACGTGCCTTTTATGCAGCTAATACAGGCCAAAGCTAATATGGATGAGTTGAGCTGCCAGATATCTACCATGGAAGTCAAGATGAAGCATGTAAGCATTGCCGAACGCATCACTGTCTGCTGTTGATTAAGGCAGAGTATTTCTGCAGTTAGCACTTCCTGCATCTTTACATATTATAATGTTATTAAAATCCGGAAGCAACTCAAATTGTTGATTCTAGCTACCCTCTTCAAAAAGCTGTCATTTTACTAAAATTTTGTACTCGGAATTTGCTTGATTGTGCATTCAGAGTCTGTAACTGGACAGTGATGCAGGTGTCATACAGTTTCATAACATGCTCTCTTTTACAGGATGCTACGGCTTATAACAAAGAGAGGACGAAGCTTCGCATGCAAATTCGGTGGTTGCAGCCGGAACTTGACGCAAATCGTGGAAGGCTTAAAGAAGCAGTAGAAGAAAGGGTGCTGATGGATAAGAAGTATCAGGAAGCAACTGACAAACTGAAAAAGGAACTCAAAGAAACTTGCCTTAAATATCTGAAGCTGAGAGAAGAACTTAAAAACCCCCAAGGCCAGTGGCGGACCCAGAAATTTGTCGAAGCCTGGGCGCGTCGCAAAGCAAATAAATTTTTTCCTGGACAAATATAGATATCAAATGAAGTAAATATTGTTTTCACAATAGTTTTAATGCAGAAACACACATACATTACGCTGTCAGGATTGATTTTGTGACGATGGTCGATGGGAGTCAGGATTGATTCAGGAGCATAGTTCAAAAGCTCTCGGTATTTTAAAATTTTGAAAATAGTATTTAAACAAATTTACATGTATACATACAAATATATCTACATATCTGCAGAGATTTGCTAGATAATACGTTCTATTTTAGGCTACACAAAAATCACCAAAACTGTGGTTCTAAAAAGGAAAAATAAATACTATTTTCTCTTCCAACATTTGTCTTTTTTGTGTAGGCCACAAATGTAAAAAACTATTCAATTCAAATTTGACCGTACACATTTTTTTTGCGGAGGAGTTTTATTCCATAGTGAAAATAGAGTTACAGTCCTCCAATACAAGCGTTTCATCTCGGTTCTACCATAGTTGCCTAAATAGTGAGCAACTCTATTCTGATTTTGATGAATTTTACACAATTGACATGTATATATACTTGTATGTTTTTTTCGAAAATAATTGGAGGCCTAAAATTGAAATTTTCGATTTAAAAAAAAAAGTGGGATCAGTGGAGTTTTGGAGCTACAAATGATTTTTCAAAATACCGCCATGTAGTGGGAGAAAATGATCTCCACTACTATTAAACAAGCAAACTGGACTTCGGCTAAATGCACCCCAACAATACAACACCGAACCAACACCAACGTTGCCTTACCCCCACCAAACACGTTAACCACCGCTGGCTTAGCCCCACCAATCAGGCCTACTGCGTGCACTTAGCGATTTGCAATGACGGAATTTACTTCACCTCCACCGGAGAGGAAATTTTGAAAGTACGACCCGCAATCGCAGCACCCTGCAATCACGGAAGCGAGCAGAGTATTTTGGACGGAGAGAGTATTAAATATCATATTTGCTTTTTAATTTTTATATCTTCTAGAGAGTAATATGTTTTGTTAATTTTTAATCAATTATATTGAAAATGCATCATTATATTTTTGTAATGACGTAGGTCATCGTGTGATTTTTTTCCTTTTTTTGCCACGAAGGTCATCGTGTGGATGTTAAACTCTATGGAGTACTTGACGAGAGGCATTTTGTCCAACATTGTTGAAGATGTATTTCGCTCTGGATCTTGCTACTTATTCTATGTCATACTTATTTTTGAAAACTAACTTTGCCAGGTTCATATGACATAGTTTAGGACAAAAAGCAATATTTTAATAGACTCGGAAATGAATGATGAGGACGGGAGAAATCATGAGTTCAAAGATGGTGAAAGCAATATGGTTCCTTCGGATTTAAACTGATGTCGTATGTGTGGATCCTACGTTGTTTGAGCCGCGTGGGACGTATTGAACTATGTAAATGGCTTAATGAATAAAGATTTGCTAAAAAAGCAACCTATTAAAGGACAAGTGGGATTTATAAATAACATGTCTTCATTCTCTTCTTATCTTGTACTTTCAATAGGTTCCTTTAATAGGTTGATGTTGTTTAGGATTTGGTTTTCATGAAGATCCATCTCTTTGCAGAAATAAGATAGTGGATGATGTTCTGTTATTTAGGATTTGGTTTTTAATTATTGCTTTGAACTGATGTTGAATTGTAATATTTTCTACAAATTATAACTATTATTTTGTGCTTTGTGAATTTTAAATGATGCAACGTGTATGCATTCTATGTTATCATTGTCACACGTTTGAGATTACTTCTCTGATAATAAAAAAACTCACTAAACTAGAAATGACATTTATATTTTGAATACGTGCGTGGCACGTGCACAGCTACTAGTGTTATATAAAAGACAAAAGACATACTCCGCAAGGTTGGTATTGAGCCTCACATGAATGTGGCACACGGCATGGCTGCACGTCGCAGGTTCGGCTCATGCTTATGACATCATGTCTTGTTTATTTTTTACCGGAGTTTTACTACTGCGATCATTGCCTGCCTTTGCCTGTCTGCATGTGCAAGGAACGGTCAAGGCCCACGTGCACAGCTGAGAACCAATTTGCCGATTCTCTTTAAAAAATGCCGAACGGATTTGCCCATGCAAGCTCCTCGGTTTGTGGCTGGAAACGAACTTGCGCAATGGGCGCGCAGCAGCCAAGCCCGGGCAAGCGCCGGGGAATAGGGGCGCTGCGTCCGCCCATGCCCAAGGCACATCAAACTCACGCAGTAACCTTTCGTCTTCGCAGCTAACGTAGTAAAACTGTTTCGGCCTTGTTTACTTCAAGGGTATTTTAGGGGATGGGAAGAGTGAGGATGGGAGGGGATTTGGTGAACATCCAATCCTCGCAAATCCTCACAAATACTCTTCCCCTACAATACACTAGCATGGACTAGAGTTTTTGTGTTAAGCAAAAATGAGATGATTGGTACTTGGTAGGGAATATTTGGGGATTATCCTCTCCCATCTCTTAAAATACACTAGAAGTAAATAAACTAGTGGGGATTTTTCGAGATCCGGGATAATCCCCTCCCATCTCCTAAAATACACTAGAGGTAAACAAGGTCTTCATGTGTTGAGAGCAGCGAACATTGTCTCGATGCCGGTTTGACTCTCCCAGGCTTGTGTTGTGCCTGAGTATCTGCCTCATTAGGTTGTCAGGCGCTACAGAGTCGTTTATCGTGGAGGGTGCATGTAATCATATTACCTGGCCTGGACCGCTGGTACCTCGTGCTACTGACTTTGCTAGCATTACATTCTAAAGCTGTAAATATATTTGCCGCGGCCCAATGATTTTGCCTTGGACATGGATGGGTAATGTTCATGCGTCATAGAGGACAGCTGCTACAGACCAGACTTCACCCAGTGCTGTAGACCTCTAATTAGCTATCCAGATCATGAACCCAAAATTTCAAAGATCGTACATTTATTTATGTGTCCTGGACGAGTGAGGACCATGAGACCCTGGCCCTCCTATCTATGGTTGCGTGTTGCTTTGCCAAGCAAGTTAGCAAGTATTCTTACTAGGTTGATTGATCCGATCCTGAACATATAATATCTCATAAGCATCTAAATAAAAGAGTTTGTGCATCTATCCTGGTTGTTTTTGGAAAGCATATATGTGAGATGGAGCGATGCAAATCTTGTTTATAGAAAGGAAATTTGCTATGAGTTTTGAATCCCCAACCACATGGAAAAAGGGGTTAGCAACCTCAAACATTTTGTTAGTCTGCAGAAACTGGCTATTCATGTGGAGTAAGGGCAACTCCAACGGGCTGACGCAAACAAACACCCATTTTGTTCGTTTGGGTCGCAAAACGGACATGCGTATGGTCCATGTCCGCCCTTTCGAGGCCACTGAACCTAACGTGGCGACCCATTTGGTCCATCTAACCATTTTTAATCATTTTGGGCATTTTTGCCTCGGCCATTCTATTCCATCTTACATAAATTTAAATAAATAATACAAATAGTTTATTGCAATCAAATAAAACAAATAGTTTTACAAACCAAATAAATAATAAATTGCAAATATCAGGCAAATGGAAGTACTGTTCCCGTCGTGAACCCACGTATGCTCCACCAAATCATTTTGGAGTTGAACGTGAGTCTCCTTTTCCCGCATATCACGATGGAAGTCGAGGAATTATTGAAATGACAGCTGCCTCGCCATGTGTTCATTGATGACAAGGGTGGCAACAAGGACATCATTGTCATCGTCGGACGACGAGTACATGAGGATGTCCTTGTAAAAGTATTCATCCGAGCTACCATGGCGGATTCGTGCCTCAGTGGGCAGGGCAAACAGACGAACACCTATGAACAACGTCGGGTCGCAGTGGGGTGGAAGCAGCTCCGGTGGCAGTGGCGAAGAGGAAGAGGCGGCAGCCACAGTGGAGAGGTGGGGAGTGTTCTGTTGGGCGGGACAGGGACGGATAAAGGGAGGACATAAGAGCTATCGGTGTGTGTCGAGGGCCGACTCAAACCTGGTCCAAATTTGGGCTGAGAATGGGTCGTCGCAGACAGAAAAACGGACAGCGGTCCGTTTACGTCACCCCGTTAAGCCTTGATTTTTGGCCACGCGGACATAAACAAACACGGTCAGACTTAATGGGTCGCCCGGTTAGAGTTGCCCTAATCAACAGTCAACCTGAAGTTACTGTTGGCAAAGGCGAGAGTGTCTGAATTCTTGGGTCCGTGCTAGCTTCTTTTTGTTCCGTACTTCTGTAGTCTCCATTATTTCTATGAATAACGTCGTAGAGCAAATTCAGTTCTTCGAAAACGAGTCGGGACCTAACCTACTTTTTCCATGTACCCAACTGGCCTTCTCCGTTAGAAAGAACACAATGTCACTCACCACCGATCGAGCGATCGATCATGTGTCACCTTGCAAGAATTTGCGTGCGCATGGGCGCACATGCATCGGAATCTTGGAACAAGGGACCTACACGGCACACAGGCGAGAAGCCACGGAAAGCCTTTTCCGTGTCATCTCATCCCAGCCAGCCTACTATCTTCCACGGTCTCGTCACGAGACATGGTGGACAGGACGAGGAAGCTGCCGGAGGCGGACGATGATGCGACGGGCGGACATGAATGATCCGTGCAATCAATCACGCAGGCCGGCCGGATCCGCTCCCCGGCCAGATCCTCGGCCGCAGGTTCCAAGACGCGCAATCATGGACCGAGGAGCACGTTAGTCTACTGCCTAGAATCGTGATGACTAATGACAGGGATATCAAGGCGAAGCGATGATTAAATCGGGCTGCAGGGTTCCATGGGGGGTGGATGAATTCAGTTGGGTGCTGCTAGCATCATTGCTGATGATACCCTGCAAACTGCAATGGCCTCGAGCTCGATCTTTATCTAGTTCCCAGAGGCCAGGGAGGGAAGAAGGAAGCTGGTGGAACTTATCATGGGGAATGCAGGAGGATGATCGATCGAGTAGTACCTCCCTTGACCGAGAGGTGCGGCCGGTTAGCAATCATTGCCCGGCCAGGGTCCAGGGATGATTTGATCCGTTCGGTCCGTCTTGTTACCCTTGTCCTCTTCACGATGCAAGACGCCAAGAGCAGCTAGAGGTTAGCTACCTAGGAAGTAGGAACGTAGCTAGGTCAGTACTTTTGGCTGGCTGGGCACGTACGCCAAGAGCATGGCGACGAGAGGCCGGAGCAGGACTGTACATCGCACGTACTGCTCCGGCGTGGTACCAGTACCGGTCCGGCGGCTCCCGTAGCTCCCACACACGATGGACCCGGGTGGATCCGCCACCTCGCAGGAAGTACAGTGGCCACTGGCCCGGACGCTCACCCCCACCCACCGGACGGACGTCGGCGACGTGGATGGTCGCCGGAGTCGTCCCGGACGCGTGGGGGACGCGATCGATCGCGACCGAGCACTGTGTACGACGAACCCCGTGCGCCATGCTCCGGCCAGAACGGAATGTCTGGGGCCCCGCCACCATGAACCTCATCTTCCTCCCTGAGTGATGTGCGTGCGTTTTTAGCGTTTTGCTGTCCCCGCATGCCGATCCATGTCGATCACGGAACGGATTTCGTTCGCCGGGCCCTGGCTTAGGCTAGACGGCGAGGTGAGGTCCCCGGCTGCCGGCCCAAACGCACTGTGCCAGCCCGGCCGTCCAAGGACTACAGAATCGATCGCGTCGATCCAACCAACGGCTTCTGCTTGTCTCGGGGTTTAAAGTCCAAACAGAGGTTTTGTCTGTTCATGTTAGACATCCTTTTAAGTACGACTTTAGGTTATCCGCTCGTATGATCAACCGGGCCGGAGTGAAGGCCGGTCGCTCTCCGTGGATCGATCGGCCTCCTCGTGGGGTAGGTCGCCACGTTCGAGACAAGGCATCTTTGCTCTGCTTGCTGGCTTCATGGGCGCATCGAGACTGGCTACCCATCTATGTTAGCTACAGTAGAGAGAATGCATCAAGTTTGTGCGAGGATCGTGTGCGTGGTGGGCTGTCGGTAAAATGCTGGAATGGACCTAGGATGATTCATATTCATGCACCTTTTTGAAAATAATACTATGGTCGTATGTGACCTACACTACACGAAAATGAAATAGAAATGCATACGGTGAGGTATAAGTTTCAAATTCAGATGCACATAATTGTATCCATTCTATACAAGCTTGTTTTTTTTAAAACTTAGATAATGTGATTTTGCGTACTAGCTCTCTTAGGGCATGTTTGGAGGTCGCAGGCCTCAGTATGGACTCTGTTTGGTAATCTAGGTCGCATAAAAAAAATCATGACACGAAATATAGAACACCCCAAAAGTTGGTCGCTAAGAACGATTAGATTGGCCGTTTCTCCATGGCCAACGACACAAGAGGGGACAAGCGCACTTGGGTGGCTCGCCTGGTACGTAACCTCGTGTTGTGGTCACATGTCTTAAAATGCTCCACTTAACCTCTCAGTAATCACACAACCATGTTTCGGTTCGAGATAAAATGTACACAAAAATATGCACTCGACGCTATGGTTATATTTTCCTGCTCGGTTTTGAGTTTCGACAACCGTAAGTCCGTAACTAATCAATTTTGGACCGATCTTACGAGCTTTTTAGACAATTTGTCGCACTCGATCAACCGTTTGAAATTTTCTTTCACCGTTAAGATCTATACATTAATTGACCAAACTAGGAGAGATCAGGCGCACATTTTAAACGGAATGATTAGCTAAAGAACTCGTCCGAATTTCTCTCTCTTCCTTTCCTTGCACTCTACTAGGTCGTAGTGCTCACACTCACTGTCGGAGCGCCATGGATGCGAAACTGGGCTACCCCTAGCCTAGGCATGATCTGAATCGGCCATCTTTTGTTTCTTAGTTTCCAATCGAGCGCTCAGGGAGCAACGAGAAAGAAGCCTCGGCGCACTGGGTGGCTCTGTCTAGATTGCTAGTTGGTCGTGTCATGAGATGGGCCTGCTCGACTGTGCCCAAATCTAATACTCCATCTGATCCTAATTTAGTGTCGCGAGCTGTACGATCGAGTTGTGCTCCGTATGTTGTTTTTCCATGCCACTTAATAGGGATTAGTGGGAGTAACAATAGGTTAGTTTCTTTTTACCTTGGCGATCCACTTGTTCTTGGATGTCTTTTTGTTGCTGGCCATCGGTGGATATTGGGGTTAGCTCCTCTTGTTGTTAAAATAATCAAAAGTTGCTTATTATGCCATTCATATGTAAATTGAGAAATCAATGTTGCTCATCACCGGATCTTGGCAAAATAATATTTGAGAAATAAAGCCCATTTCCAAGGTTGAAAATCTTCTATTGTTTTATCAATGGAACAAAATCTTGAATGTAGATGATGATGAAATCTATTAGTGTGCAGAAAACTAATCCAATTTTTTGTATTTTAGATGCAGCAAAAAGAAAAATAGGTGGACCTGAGTGTGCTGAACAATTGACATTTTCAAAACTTGTCAGATTTGTCCTTTTCTGTAGCTAAAATATAACGAATTTTGAATTCGAATTTGCTGGATGGTAGAGTTCAATGCTATATACACCTAAAAATTTGTCCTTTTTTTTGAAAATTTCAAATACCATTTTCGAATTAAAAAAAGGTCACCATGGAGCTCGGGCTCCATCTGTGAACCTACTACTCCAATGAACAAAAGTTGTGGCACACGTGACACACAAACACCTCTGCTCTGCACCAAGTGGGAGTGCGAGTGGAAAACCTCCCATGCCTCATTTGGTGAACGTGTTTTGACCGGGTTCGTGGTGTATTATCCCGGTCTATCTATACTTTTTATAAAGCAAAACCCCACTAAGTACAATTAATATTTTTTTATCTCCACATGCAAGCTATCTACATCACTTGATCTTTTACCCAATCAATTGTCCATGTGTCATCCCACTAACATTTATTAATGATTTTCTATCTCTACATGCAAGCATTCACATCATTTTTTTATCCCATCAAATGGTCCACATCTTTTTTGATGTTTTAATGATAAGATCACACCATGTCGCTATGTAGTTACACACGTAAATCATCTGCAAGTAGAACACCGGAATTAGTTTTGCCCGTTAAATTTTTGCCAATTATTTTTAACAATGAAAATCATATAACTATTATTCGAATACACACCTAAACCACCCGTTAGGTTTTAAAAAATTTAGCCTCTTTACTGCTATGATTAACTAAGTCTTGCAATTTCTTTATTCAACTTATGGTTTCATGTGTTTTATTAATTTTTAAGAGATACCTGCTGCAACGCGTGGGGTGTCATTCTAGTTCTAAATACACGCGAAACCACGCGTTGGCCATTTGGCAGGCCAATCTTAACTAGGATCATGTCTAGAAAACACTATACACGGCGGGTCAAGGTGTATCAGAGACGCTCCGACCCACTCACGATTTGGGCATTGGTGGCTCGCGACATGGCAGGGGCACCGACGTCGGCGCTGGCGTTTCCTCCAACCTGCAGCCAGCCCGCATCGACTCGATCCGCCGACACGGCATCTCCGACGACTCTGCCGATGCCGCCTCAGCACCGACGGTGCTGACACGGCCTTAGCACCTGACGATTAGCAAGTCAATCTTCCTTATTATGGTGATGATAACGAATCCGCTATAAGCATGGGCGGAGCTCCCGGTAGGGTAAGGTAAGGCAGCCGCGCTACCTTAATTTTTGACGAAAACATCCATATGCACGTGTTTTGTCTGAACAATTTGAGTTGTCGTACGTAAAAAACAAACTCTGTATGAGAAAGTTATGCATACTTTGATCAACACTGCACAAAACTGATTCCAAAAGGAAATGAAGGACTAGCTCTAGTCTAATCTGAAATCAACTCTTTCTTTTTGCAATAGCTAATTATCAATCTAACAAAATCCGACTCTAAACAATGTTCTAGGTTGGGTATTTAAGTAGGACTTGAGAGTATTTTGTCTAGTTTATGAGGTAGCCAAACCCAAGTGAAGGTATTTGATGGATTATTTTTATGGTAATTTGGATTTGTATATTCTATTGATCTATAATTTCAATTGTATTAGTTTGGTCAATGTTTTTTTATGGGAATGTGAAGACATGCTTACTCAATTTGAAAATTTATGATCGGGAGCTCTCTTGTAAGATGTCAATTTGCGTAAAAAATGACATCATGATGCTAAATTTTAATGAAATGGAAACAAATGGGGTAAATCAAGGAAAGGGGAAAAAACCAGGTCATTATTGATTATTTTTTAGTGTGAACACCTTCTATGTTGCAATAGACTATATTATCACCGATTTTGACCATTTTTTAAATGAGTTATCTTCAGAGTTGTTTTAGAACTTCTCTTTTCTTGATTATTTTTGTTGGATTTTTCATTTGAAACTTGTCTTAAATTTAACAAAACTTGTCAGGAGAATATTTGTTTGACAGAATATCAAAACGTTTCCTTTGCTGCAACCAAGATCGGGACGAAATGTCAATAAAAATTCTCTATTATATCATTGAACCAAAGCAAAGTGCTATCATAAGATGAATCAGATGTCTTCACTTTTATCGGACCTGTTTTTATACCGATGTCTTTACTTTAGATAGAGAATGTTCTAAGTGCCAGAAAAGCAGTCCTACTCAATGACCATGAATTTGTATTATCTAGGAATTCAGAAGGGGAGTTCAGTCTAACGTAATTGAAAGGACATGTCTCTCTCTAAATGTTTTTGGGGTTTGATTACAACAATAAGTTGCACACTAATGTGCGTTGATTGATTTCAGGTTTTATCATCTCTTTGACAACATGAAAGATTGCTTATATAAAGTGTTTACATAATATCCGTTAATCTGCTTTGAATTCTGGAAACAGCAAAATGCGGAAGTTCCGCTAGGATTTGCGGAAGTTCCGGGCGTCGGAAGTTCCGAGTGAACTTCCGCTCCAAGTTCCGCTTGTAAAGGTTTGTTGCCGACCTCAAGGGCATCATATAGTGGCTCGTGGATCTCCTCATCGGAGGATAACACGAGGAAGATACGGTGTGCCATATCAAGCCTATTTGGAGTTCACTTTGTGACTCCGCACCGCTCCAACGGAGACGTAGCTTCCATTGGGAAGTGAACTTCGGTAGAACATCTCCGCGTCACCGTGTGGTTATCTCTTAACCTTCCTTTACTTGTATTGCTAGCTTATCTTGTGTAGAATATCCTGCTAGCTTGTTTATTGCTCATCATATAGGATTGTTCACCTAGTTGCATATCTAGAGAACCTATATTTGAGCAATTCCCAAATTTGTATTAAAAGAAAAAGAAAATTTGTAGTTGCCTATTCACCCCCCCTCCTCTAGTCAACCGACAGGATCCTTTCAGTAATGACATTTAATTCATTTGTGCTTGAAGTTAATTGGTGTGAATTTTGACAATATGTATAATTTAACTACTTGGACAACTAAAAACTGCATATTCATGTTTAAATAATCATGTTAAATAAATTTTACGTCTTACCATGGGGATGGGGGGCCATTGCCCCCACCTCCTCTGCTCCCTGCATATGATTCTAATTTAGACAGTGATAAATGTTTTGACTTCGCCATGCTTAAATTTTGGGCCATCCTTCGCCAATGTTTAGAAGAAATGGGGTGAAGTAAGTACACGTAAGTTAGCGTTGATCAAGATGCACCGATGGTGCATGTGCTATAAATTGCATAATTATTATGGTCGAAGTCTTCATGTTGGTATTTAATATTACGACATATTCAAGACCGCCAGGGAGGAACCTGGGGCATTTCATTAAGAAGAAAGGTAGAACATCACCGAAATCGGGCGAGAGCGCTCGAACTCGGGTGGGTGGGGAGGCATCAATCCCTTCCCACCACTGCTATGCGTCTAGGAGACGTTCATGCTTAACATTACTACATATGGGCATCTTCCATATTCGCTATAGTAATACAAGGATTACTGAAACATTGCTGTGTGTTCTCCGTAGCCGTTCTGAATAGAGCAGATATCCTGCCTTCCAAATAGATAAATAAATGGAGAGTATTGATGAGGAAGGAGATTGTGGAGAAATCGGTTTCGAGTCGTAGGTGTAGATGCAACCATTATTTAAAAATAGTATTTAAAAATGACAAAAATTTCGGTTGTACCTACAAATATTTTATGTATGCACAAAAAGTTCCGCTATTTTTTTATGTGGCCAATATAAAAAAGAAAATCCCGGTGTTTCAAAGTGATTTTTCACGAGACATCATTTTCTCTGTTTAGTTTTTACACATGACACAAAAAATGTCTTTTTCTTTGCAAAACTTTTTGCGCGGACATAAAATGTCAGGACATATACCGAAATTTCGTTTCGAATTTTTTAACATTTTGTAATGCTTTTTTTTTTTCATAATAGGTGCATCTAGTCTAGTGAGACAAAACACCGTGTCCGAGATTGTGGTGTTACAAAGAGTTTTGGTGACAAGGGTGTTTACACGAGTGGAGATTTCGTGCTCCCGAGTTTCAATGATCTCTTTATTCTAAAAACTCAAAATTTCAATTTAAAAGTTTTAAAAGAATCTGAAAAAATCATGGTTGTTCTCAATGTTATCTCTCACATACGTGTAAAATTTCAATTTGAAATACTTTGTATTTTGAGTTAGAGAAAAATGGCAAATGTAAAGATTTGTTTATAGTGAACAATGCATATTTTCAAATGTTCAGATTTTGTCAATCTTTGTGTAGTCCATAATGAAAAAGAGTTTCACGTTGGGATTTTACATGCCTATAAGATACATCATGGCCTACGTCCAGATTTTTTTTCATAAAATTTTGAAACTTATAAACTTTTCGTTTGATTTTTTAAAAACATTAGAATCACTGGAACTCGGGAGCCAAAATGGCTTTCCATGTTTACACCCATTTCACTTCGAAAAATACTCTCAAATACTTTCTGACTTTTGCCAAACGAGGGCTCATGAGTCTCATCCGAGACTCCTCTGTTCGAACACCGGTAAAAGGATCGGAGAAAGGATCGGAGACAGGCTCCCTGTGGAATGTGATGGATCTCAGCGCGATCGCAGCTGCGCAGCATCAACTCCACTGGAGCGAAGAAAGGATCGGAGACAGGCTCCGTGTGGAATGTGATGGATCTCAGCGCGATCGCAGCTGCGCACGCAGTACAGGAGCGACCGACCGAGGCCATTAATGGCCTGGCTTCTACGTGAAGGAAGGCAGCGACTCCCACGCCATTCGAGGCCAGAGACAGAGCAGAGGTACGGGACAAGAAAACAATTCATCCCGTTCAGCTCTCCGAGGTAGCCAGCAGACCAGCAGTGCAGAGCAGAAAAGCCGAGCGCACCGGGCGAATCCGAGGCACGACGGCATCATCCGATCCATCGTGTTTCCCAACCGCTTCCACTTGTGTTCTTCTTCTTCTTCTTCGAGTCACCGGCGATCGATTCCACCGTGTTTGTCTCCTTAACCCAGATTCTATTCGAGTAACTCGTACGGATGTGTTTAGTTTTCTCTCCCGGACCGGACGTCGTGGTGAGTTGCGCAGCGAGATCGATCGATGGGCCACAGCAAGTAGTAGGAGTTTAAACATGGCATGAGAGCAGAGCAGCAAGCAAAGGACGTCCAAGTTGCGCTGCTTGCGGGACAAGGGTTGACATGCCAAGATCGGCATGAGGTGTCCAGTCAGCTAGCTAGAGGTCCGGTTTGGGGCAGAAGTGGGAGCAGGCACATGACATGGAAGTGTGCAAGGGACCAAGGGTGTGTTTGTGTCCTCAACTTGTCCCTTTGAGGCTCGACAGCTCACAACATTTTCAACCTTATTGGATAAATTTTGACACCCTATACGTACACGGTGACGTCTAGAGGTATCCGCAGACGAGGTCCGTCAAACCCTTAAATGTCCGGGTTTGCAACCCCCTTCCCCCAAAAATCCCACCCTTCAAATATATACTAGTTGAATTTGGTGCGCCGCGCCCTAGATGATGTACTTAATGATAAATTTTGTTGATGGTGTTTTCCTCTGTTTTAGCTAAATAATGTAGGTTGAAAGAAGAAATGGCATTTTTAATTCATAGAATGGATTTAGCTGAATAGTTGCTATGGGTTGCAGGGAAAACTAAATATGATGCATAGGAGGTTACATATATATCTATAATATTATACGGGGCTACATTAAAGGTTGACAAAGGTGATTCATCTGCGGAACACAAAGATTTTGCGCACCTGTGGGGTTATTTTTGTTGTTTTAAGAGTCAGGTAGGCATTTTTTTGCTTATTCTTTATTTTTGGCAATTGGGTGGCTGATCATTGTTATGGAGGTCGCTACCGCTAGGTGGACACTTTAGCCTGGGTGTAGGAGATGTCTGAGCAAACGTGGTGTATAGTGAACGAAATTGTATTGCTTGTGTGGACTTCTTGTCGCATGTGTTTGGTTGCATGCCTTTTGAAGAGTCAGTGTTCTGATTTACTAAATATGGAAGTAATAAAAAAATTAAGAGGAGAAATGTTTTATGTTGTTTGGGTCTAGTAGCGAACCGCAACAAACTGACATAATGGGCTACCTAAGGTCGACGAAGTAGAACTTGTGATATGCATGGCATAGACAAACCAAGTCATCTTTCCACATGTGTTGAGTATCATGTAGTTGTCGAAAATTGAGATGGGAAGGGAGAATAATAGGGGAAAAGGAGAGGGGAATGCACAATTGGTTTTAAAATGTAGGAAATATTTAGTGTTTTTTGTATGGAGTAAGTGTTGGAAGGTTATTTTATCTGGCGAATTTAGGCATCCAAATGGAATTAATGTAGACCGTTAAGAAGTAGGTAAAAAAATATACGGGAAGTAAAAGTAAAAAAAAAGTAGTGGGAATTTGAATATAGAGAAGTGGTGAATTAAGACAATAGGAATCGCAAATAAATAAGTAATAAATTGTAAATTCACAAAAATAAATGTATAAGGGAAGTAAAATATATATTTTAAAATAGAGTAGGGGAAAATGGGAAAATAGGAAGTAAGCGAATCTTAGAGTCATAAAAATAAATATATAAGGGAGGTAAAAGGAAAAAAAGATATAGTAGGGGATAAATAGGAAGTGGAAATAAATAAGTATTTTTGAACTCGCTATTCGTGCGCAATGTTCGCAAAAAGAAATGTGAAAAAATAAACAATAGGAGAAAACTAAAACGGGGAGAAATCTATTAGAAGCCAAAAAAAAAATCTATTCATAAGGGACCGGTACTATTCACGCGTGACCGAAAAAATAGATAAGTAATTTTAAAGTCGCTATTCGTGCGCAATGTTCGTAAAAAGAAATGTGGAAAAATAAACAATAGGGGAAAACTAAAACGGGGAGAAATCTATTAGAAGCCCAAAAAAAATCTATTCATAAGGGACAGGTACTATTCACGCGTGGCTGGGAAAATAGATAAGTAATTTTAAAGTCGCTGTTCGTGCGCAATGTTCATAAAAAGAAATGCGAAAAAAAATAGGGGTAAACTAAAAGGGAGTGAAATATATTAGAAGGGGATTTTTTTTTCAATTGTACCGGAGGACCGATTCGCATTTTTTGGAAAACACGAGGACTTTTCTGCAAAGGTGTCTTATTCCGGAGGACCGATTCGCATTTTTTGGAAAACACGAGGACTTTTCTGCAAAGGTGTCTTATTCCGGAGGACCAATTCACATTTTTTGGAAAACACAGGGACTTTTCTGCAAAGATGTCTTATTCCGGAGGACCGATTAACATTTTTGAAAAATGCGGGGACTTTTCTGCAAAAAAGGCCAGGTACTGTTCGCTTAAGCGCTCGTCTTTCATATAGTTAGTAACAACCCATTCAACATATATCTCGTCAACAACATATGCAACACAATTTTTATCGGACAACATATAGAAGTTTTATACATGCGTGCCAAGTTTCGTGCTAAAATGACATTCATAATGCTCTGTGAAAAAAAATCAGTGGCTAAAATGAGATTTCATTTTTTTAAGATTACTGATTTTATTTTTTTGTTTGCATAGATCACTACGAATGTCATTTCAGCACAAAATGTGGCACGTATGTAGAAAACTTGTATATGTTCATCACTAATTGTTTTAAGAATTTTTCGAAATGTTTTACTATTTTTTCGATCTGTTTATTCAGCCACGGGCAAGTGAGCTCAGGAGCCAAAACACATCTCTCTTAAAAGTTCTCACGCGTGAAAAAAAGCAAATCAGTATTATCGAAGAGCACTTGCTCCCTTTCATGAAAATATTTTCATTCTTCCAAAATAATTCTCACTTATAGGTGAACCATCATTTTATCCTGGTTCCATGTTTCTTTCCATGTTTCTTGACAATCTATACATTCGTGTGAGTCACGAAAAACACAAACCCAATTAAGCCTTTTGTTCACAATAAAAAAATGTTATTCAATCTCCTTGTTTTTTTATGCAGTGTAGTAAAATTCTGCAACTTTTCACTGGTTTTTGGGATTTTAAATCTTCTGTTTTGAGAAAAAGAGAGCATGTAATAAGTCGTGCTTGCTTACTCTAATGGCAACATGCATGCCGCACTACAATTTTCTCTAGTGCGTGCTTCTAGAGTCTAGAGACGCGATTCGCGGGTAGAAAAACAACGGCCAATTCCCCGATAAGTGCATCTGGCAGTTAACATGCTCGGTCGACGCAATGTCTCCTTGATCACCTCCGCTTAGGACTTCGCATGCGGGCACTGACTTGATTTAGCTTAATCCATGTCACGCAATAGTGGAGTTGTTGTATCTACGAGCTCGTGAGAAACACATGTAATGTACGCGCATGAGTAGTGCAATTTCCTCGCAATCATTTGATCGAGCAGCAATTTATAGCATAAGCAGTACTCAATGGCAGGAGAGATGCACCACACCTATCCGATCGATCCTTGGTTGCAAGAACAGTGAGATGGATCGAATAAGCTAATCATTAGCAGTTAATGCCGCGCATCTTCTTGATTAACTCCTTGAAAGGCAACTTCGTACCTCCTCAGGAATCATTTCGCATGCGCGGGATGCGAAACTGTTGGACCACCCGCCGTATGTACTGTAGTACATCTTAGGGACGGTTTATGATTGCTGAACTGAATTGTGTTTACCATGTGAGAAAACGAAGATCATGTTTGGCCAACCATGTTACAGTTTAATTAGCTTTGAAAGTATATCTCTTAAGGCAGAGGCCGGGTTCTCCCCCATTTCTAAAAAAACTACATCTCTTATGTTTTCCTTTTCAGTATCAGTAGAGATATAATTCTGAAGTCGATTATATATGTGGCCATTTGAGTTCCATAACATTTCAGAAATAATGCATGACCTTCACCTCAAAAAAGATGTAGCCCTTTCCCCTGGCCACCTCAGCTTTGCACCAATCAACACATAAAAGCATCAGCATCTAATCTAATCGCGGCGAGACTTTTGCAAAGCCGGGCCGGTTGGGGTGGTGATTTGTTTAGCCAGCCACAAAGTTAGTTACCGGCCGGCCTCCGTCGTTTGACCAAGATTCTCTCCCCATTTAACAACAGATCGACCTGACGGTACTACATGTACACACATGCATGCATGGTCGTCGCCTCGCCGCTGCCATGGGCGCCCGCGGTCGTCGCCGGAGCCGAGCGTCATCGCGCTGCTCTGCTCGGTTAAAAATGCTGGCGGGTACGGTTTCTGGCAGCTCGCTCATTGGACCTGCCACTGGGCTGAGCTTAACTAAAGAACGGGGAAACCATGCGTGGACACCAGCCGGCCGCGCGGCGACGGCTTGGTGGAGGAAGAAAGAACGTGTGGGTTTTCGTTGGGCACGTGGCGCGCCCGCCGGCCGGCCGACGGCGAGCTCAGAAAGGGTGCTGTGGCATGGCCATGGCATGGGGGCGGAAAGGTGGCGGTCGAGCGTGGCGCGCCGGGCCGGGGGCGGTGGGAATGCGTGTGATGCCAACCGAGGGCTATGGATGTGAAGATTGAAATATATTTTGGTTAGCTAGTGCTGCCTTTTGGTAGTAATTAACATATTGTTTTGAGACGATCTTCCCGATCTTGTTTTCTCGCTTCGAAGGTTGTTGCTTCAGGATGACGTACCCGCCGGCCCCGGTGCTTCTTCTTGAAGCGAATGTCGATTTTTTTCATCACGGTTTCAAAGGAGTTTTTTTTTTCTCAAGTACTGTATACTATGATGATATACAGAGAACATATATACTCCTACTTCAGTAGCCCGTCAGACGAGACGACTGTACATGGTTCTGCCTCCCTGGAGCGCCCGCCGCACAGAGAAAGCGACCTGAGCTAAGCAGAACTCAGGTCTCAGGGAGGAGCCCTTTTTATCTTTTCTCTCGCTCGCACTCGCACACGACAGGAGCGCGCCACCCCACCCGTTCTTGTAAAGCTCTGCCGCGCCCTGCCTCAGACATCAAAAGACTAAACACGGGTAATTTGCCCAGCTAATTAATCGCCGGAGTAACCACACCCAGCATACTACAAATCACGCCCTTTTCTCTAACCCAGCAAGAACATATCTAGTGCTACCACCCATATGGGTGCTACAAATGCTACCATCAAAAATACGTATTTTATACGTGTCAAAAAATTATACGAAAAATCGTGAGTGCTCATGAAGTATGTCCCTACAACATCCTAAATTTGCATATCCAAATTCAAAATGAGCATCGAGAAACAAAAATGACAAATCTGAAATGAATAGTGTCACTAGTGTCACAAAAAGACAAAATCCAGAAAATGACACTATTCATGCTGATTTTCTCTTTTTTGTTTCTCATTGTCCATATCGAATTTGGACATGCAAATTTAGGATGTTGTAGGGACATACTTCAAGAGCACTCACGATTTTTCGTATAATTTTTTGACACGTATAAAATACGTATTTTTGATGGTAGCATTTGTAGCACCCATAGGGGTGGTAGCACTAGATATGTTCTCCCAAACCCAAGAACATATCTAGTGCTACCACCCATATGGGTGCTACAAATGCTACCATCAAAAATACGTATTTTATACGTGTCAAAAAATTATACGAAAAATCGTGAGTGGAACATATCTAGTGCTACCACCCCTATGGGTGCTACAAATGCTACCATCAAAAATACGTATTTTATACGTGTCAAAAAATTATACGAAAAATCGTGAGTGCTCTTGAAGTATGTCCCTACAACATCCTAAATTTGCATATCCAAATTCAAAATGAGCATCGAGAAACAAAAATGACAAATCTGAAATGAATAGTGTCACTAGTGTCACAAAAAGACAAAATCCAGAAATGACACTATTCATGCTGATTTTCTCTTTTTTGTTTCTCATTGTCCATATCGAATTTGGACATGCAAATTTAGGATGTTGTAGGGACATACTTCAAGAGCACTCACGATTTTTCGTATAATTTTTTGACACGTATAAAATACGTATTTTTGATGGTAGCATTTGTAGCACCCATAGGGGTGGTAGCACTAGATATGTTCTCCCAAACCCAAGAACATATCTAGTGCTACCACCCATATGGGTGCTACAAATGCTACCATCAAAAATACGTATTTTATACGTGTCAAAAAATTATACGAAAAATCGTGAGTGGAACATATCTAGTGCTACCACCCCTATGGGTGCTACAAATGCTACCATCAAAAATACGTATTTTATACGTGTCAAAAAATTATACGAAAAATCGTGAGTGCTCTTGAAGTATGTCCCTACAACATCCTAAATTTGCATATCCAAATTCAAAATGAGCATCGAGAAACAAAAATGACAAATCTGAAATGAATAGTGTCACTAGTGTCACAAAAAGACAAAATCCAGAAAATGACACTATTCATGCTGATTTTCTCTTTTTTGTTTCTCATTGTCCATATCGAATTTGGACATGCAAATTTAGGATGTTGTAGGGACATACTTCAAGAGCACTCACGATTTTTCGTATAATTTTTTGACACGTATAAAATACGTATTTTTGATGGTAGCATTTGTAGCACCCATAGGGGTGGTAGCACTAGATATGTTCTCCCAAACCCAAGAACATAGAGGAGTTAATAATGCCCCATGATTCACACGCCACGGCATCATTGGCGCCTCCTCCATATCCCCTTCTTTAATTGCTGATGCTGCTGCGTTTAATCCTTCTCCCCTCTCCCACACCAACCG
This sequence comes from Poa pratensis, assembly GCA_947311845.1. Taxonomy (NCBI): domain Eukaryota; kingdom Viridiplantae; phylum Streptophyta; class Magnoliopsida; order Poales; family Poaceae; genus Poa; species Poa pratensis. Next base: position 27,309,836 of record CAMZMU010000075.1, on the reverse strand, counting down.
CGGCTCCCTGCTCTGCTCATCTTTCGCCTCGAGTGCGTACCGCTGCCGGGCGTTTTTCTGTTTCGTCGTCCGTGCTCTGCTAGCTAGCTGCTCCTCGTGCCGTGTCGGGGTGGTAGTGCATGGGAAGAAGAAGAAAGAACCGAGCCTGAGCGAGCGCGCTACAGTGTCCGGGAGTGAGGGAGAGGCCGGCGACCCGAGAGAGAGGGAGAAGATGAAGTTCATGAAGCTGGGCTCCAAGCCGGATGCCTTCCAGTCCGGTGGCGCCGACGTCAGGTGAGCCGGCCGTCCACCGTTTCTTTCTTTCCTTCCAGTATCTCGCTCAAGCTGCTGTCTTTCCTTGTGCTGTTCGGCGCCTTGACGTTTTCTAGTAGGAAGATGCAACCAACGCTTCTTTCCGGTTCGTGTAGAGTTCTCATTCTAGCTAGGCGCGTTCTTGTCTGAACCTTTGGATTCGACTTTGAGCTAATCTGCTAATGGTGCAACGATAGATTATCGCCAGAAACATCTTTCTTTTTTGGTGTCTGCTTTTGAAGACATTTCTTCCAGGATAGCTCCTGCGTTTGGTTGGCTAGCCTATTCCATGAGGGATTGGAGGGTTGCAGGCTTGCAGCTCCTAGAATGGCCGTTGTTTAGGGGTGGGGAGTGATGTTCTTGCATCATCGTCTTCTTTGGACTGTTGCGATTCGTGAATAACCGCCAATCTCTCTGTTTTCTTGTGGCCTGCTCCTGTATTCATGTGGTGTTTTAGGCCTGACATTACATTTGGATCTTGGTTCAAGTCCCCTGTTCGATTGCTAATACAAAAGAAGAAGAAAAAAACTTACTCTGCATCCGAGTAGTATTTCATTTCAAGTTGCTTGTGAAGTTGACTAATGGTCCTTGGGAAGTGCAGTGCTAGGCTGTGCTGTTTTTCTCCCTACCAGTTTCTGTTTTGTTTCGTTCCTTTGGCCCTTGGAGTATTCTTTTGTTTATGTGTATTGCATGTGTGGTTCTCTACGCTTGTCTGAACTGGATCCATTGCGGAATAAGTAGATTTTTCCCTCTCATCTCTTGAGCTGGCATTCCTTGTTTCTCTCGGGATTAGTTGTTTGTGTTTATCTCCTTGTCGTGATCCTTACATGCTAGCTGTTGTACAGTTTAATTTACAGTGATGTGCAATCCTCTCATTAAAATACTACTCATGTTGTAATGTAGTTCATCCTTGGGTCATTATGCTGCAGGTGAAATTTATTTCAATGTTCTTGTATCTCGGTATCCGTTAGTGCTCTGGATGTGTTAAGTTTCAACTAGACTGGTCTACATCATTTGCCTACTAAAGGAAATGTACTTATTTTCTCTCCTCTTTTAGCATAGACCTATCTAGCCAGTGGAGAGTAGATCTGAGTGTTAGGAGCAATGTCCTTACTGTGCTATTATTATATGGTTGATACCACCACGTATTGCTGTTCGTTTTGGGCAACTTGGTTAAAGTTGGCTGGGTTAAGTTATTGTCAAGGAAGGAAGAAAACGATTGTCATCTCACCATCTTTCTAATCATTGATCGGAGGTCACTTTCCCGTCAGTTAAAGAATCCAAGCTGCTACATTACCACTTATCTCTCCAAGCAATCCTGTATGTTTCGAATACCAAGTGCTATAGTGAAAAAAGAGGCTTAGAGCAGAGCTTGACATATGGATCTTCTTGTGGCAAGATGCTTTTTTAGCCAGTTAACAAGATGAAGAAAACTTGAAAGAAAATCTGAGTTTGAGTCATCCTTTTGTACAGATGCTCCTTAAAGGAGCGAAAGGGATGGTGTCAAGCTCCAGTGAACCTGAGAGATTTCTGGACCTTAACTAATCAGTGGCCAGCCGATCACATGCATACGTGTCCTGTTCACCAACTCTAGACTCTAGTGGTCTGCTCCTTTCCTTTGCTCAACTGGAATAACTGGAAAGAGAGCCGCCGCACAGTGTAGTTTAACAGCCACCGCATGTTTTCCTCCATTATTGACCATATAGTGGAGATCTTTGCAGCGTAATATAAGCTTCATGTGTATGCTGCTGTTGTCATGTGTTTGGAGAGAGCGACTACACATGGTTTATGGATGACGATACATTGGTCGGACATGTAGTTGACTGTGTTATCGTCATCTCAGATAGCCTATAGATCCAGAATAATTTTGACATCCTTGTGAGGTTCTCCACCCAGTTTATATGTGTTGCATAAACAACATTTCGGTATGCACATATGTTAAGCGGGTGGAAGAACTACCGGTAGAAATTATATTTGTAAAATGTCCTTTCAGTTTTTTATCACAAAGTTATTTTAGTTGTTAACATTACTACCAAAGAATGTGAGTGTGTTCCGCAATATGATATGCTTACAAGTTGTTTATACACGCAGATCTGTGGTCTCTGACCTTGCAACAGATGTCATTGTGCATGTCGGAGAAGTCAGATTCTACTTACACAAGGTCAGTGTCCTAGTGTTTCCCATAATTTTACTGATGTTAACTCTTGAGACTTATATTTGCTTCTAGAAATAATTATACTGGTAGTAGAAGTAGGGACTTGGTAGATATGCATAGCATTTTCTTTAGGAAATATATGCATAGCATTGTTAGTAGTTCTTCAGACATAGAATGTTCAAATGTCGGGGTTTCTTTGTCATATCATCAACAGTAGGAACATCATCACCATTTATGCTTCACATCTTATTGTTGTTGGGCTGTCTCTTTCCAATCTACTGGATACTGCTTCGCACTTGAAACATTTTCACTGCTATGCTTATAATATTTCATGCAATGCATTTGCAAGCATCAAACCACCTTTCGATCTCCTTTTGATGTTATGATGGACTGCCTCAACTAAACATGGTAATGGGATTGGAAACCAGTCTGAAACAGAAACAGACAAAGCAACGAATCATCCATTAATATCCCAGTAATACCATGACAATTGGATTTATGGTACCATTCTTTAGCCAAACAACACCTTATAGTGACGCTATGACATCTATTTCTTTGCAAGGACTGTTTATACTTAAAGTATGTGGACCATGTTCTGAAAATGTGTTGAATCAAGTACCAATCTGCAGGAATACTTCTGTAGTTAATATTTGTGTGTTATGCTAGTAAACTAAAAGTTTACCAAAGGTGACAATTAGCACTTTAAGCTTTTCTGAAATTGTAGGATTGTTTCATACTTTCAGTGACAATAATTCAACTGGAAACACTGCTGAAGGAGAGAATACCTTGACAGCATTGGATACATGCTTTATCATTTTCTGAGTGTTTGGCATTTTGTCACCGAGTGCGATAATCACCAGTGCTGCATCTTCTTAAGAAAACTTCACTGGCTGCATCATATATAAGTGTTTTAATTTTGTAGCTGGTGATAACTCACATGCAGAGTACCTGATCATCAAACATGACTGAAAATTAATGTTTTGTTGATTGTCGTCTGCAGTTTCCCCTTCTTTCCAAGAGCAGCAAGCTTCAGAAGCTAGTGCGTAAGGCTACTGAAGATGGGACAGATGAGGTCCACATAGATAACTTTCCTGGGGGAGCAAAAGGGTTTGAAATATGCGCAAAATTCTGCTATGGGATGGTTGTCACCCTCAGTCCCCACAATGTTGTTGCAGCAAGATGTGCAGCAGAGTACCTTGGAATGAGTGAAGATATGGACAAAGGGAACTTGATATTCAAAATCGAGGTCTTTATAAACTCTAGCATCCTCGGAGCTGGAAAGATTCGATCATTGTACTCCAGAGCACAAAGGCACTATTACCTTGGTCTGAGGAGCTAAAGGTTGTGGGTAGATGTATCGATGCCATTGCTTCGAAGACATCTGTGGATCCTGCCAATGTATCCTGGTCATACAGTTATAACAAGAAAGGAGTAGGCTGCACTGAAATAATTGAGTCGGCAGGAAAAACATCAGTGGCTCCCAAAGACTGGTGGGTTGAGGACTTGTGTGAATTGGATGTTGATCTCTACAAGAGAGTTATGGTTGCTGTCAAATCCAAGGGCAGAATGTCACCTGAATTGATAGGAGAAGCCCTTAAAGCCTATGCAGTTAGGTGGCTGCCAGATTCTTATGATGCTCTGGTTGCTGATGATTACATGAGAAGGAACCAATGCTTGGTCGAGACCATAATATGGTTGCTCCCGTCAGATAAGAGCTCAGGTTGCTCTTGCAGGTTTCTCCTGAAACTGTTGAAAGTTGCTATATTAGTTGGGTCTGGGGATCATGTGAAGGAGGAGCTCATGAGAAGGATTAGCTTCCAGTTGCACAAAGCTTCGGTTAAGGATCTCCTGTTGCCTGCTGCTTCGCCCAGTGAGGGTGTGCATGACGTTCGCTTGGTCCATAATCTTGTCCAGAGATTTGTTGCAAGAACCGCATTGTCTCACAATGGTGATTTTGTCGAGAAATCTGATGAAAAAATGATTGAGCTCAACTTTGAGCAAGAATCCACTTTGGCTTTAGGGGAGTTGGTTGATGGCTACCTATCTGAAGTAGCTTCAGATCCAGAACTTGAATTCTCTACTTTTGTAGAACTAGCTACATCGGTGCCAGAGGCAGCTAGACCTGTTCATGACAGCTTGTACTTCGCCGTTGATGCGTATCTCAAGGTATGTTCATAGCACTTGATGCCTCTAAATTCGCTCAATGCTTGCTGCTAGCATTCATTGCATGTTACCTGTTATACTATCAATGAATAGTTGATACAGTAAGTTTGTTACTGTCGTAAGCATTAGTTATACTAGTCTTTTGTTAAGTATGGACGTAGGCCTGATAAATCACCTTTATGCTACCGCTTTTGAGAAGATCATAACTGCACCTGATCTTTTGCTTCTTTCTAACCAGGAACACCCAAACATAAACAAAGCTGACAAAAAGACGATTTGCGGCCTGGTAGATGTCAAGAAGCTTTCCACAGATGCATGTATTCACGCCACGCAAAACGACCGCCTGCCTCTCCGGGTGGTGGTGCAGGTCCTCTTCTTCCAGCAGCTGAAGGCAGGTTCAAGCAGCGCACTAGCTCTAACCAACAGCGGAGAGCATGCTTGTACAAAGCCTGTTCAGGAGCAAATTGAGCATTGCGAAAGGCGGATACCCAGGCACCCGAACAAGCTGAGTAAGCAAGTGACAAGCCTAAGTGCAAGTGGAGAGCGCGAACAGCGGAACATCGAGCTCAGGGGAGGCAGAAACAGCTTCAAGGATCAACTCGCAGGCAGAAACAGCTTCAAGGATCAACTTGTAGGCAGGAGCAGCTTCAAGGATCAGCTTGGAGGCCTCCTGCTGCAGTCGCGGTCCAGGAGGATATTTGACAAGCTATGGAGCAGCAAGGGGCATGGAGAGAATGGCAAAGGTTCCGAGACCTCTGGTAGCTCGCAGAGCCCGCCATTGACGGCGAAGCCCACAGAAGTGAAGCCCTCCCCTCTCCCCCTCTTAGGAACCGAAGGTATTCTGTTTCATAGTGGGGGCTCTTCCTTTTTCTCCTCTCGTTTTAGCTTAGCTTTGTGTTAGGTTGTACAGAAAAGAGAAGTTATAAGCTGATGCTCATCATTTTTGTTTGCCCCTTGCTCTGTCAATGAAGAAAGTATGGGGGAGGAGCGTAAGCAGTTCAATCTGCTGCTTTCTGTATGGTTATCCAAGTTGTAGCCTACCATAGTGTAACCTTAACTAGAGAAAGGTCATCTAGTGTTCTTGGAAATGTTTCTGAAGAACAAGGTGAAATGGTCCATGTGATTTGTGTAAACACTCATCCTACTGTCAGAACAGAATACTGCCAGACAGTACGACACTATGGGCTTTGAAAGAAAAATGGATTGGCAGGAGTACATTTCAGTTGGCTCGTCTCTATCTCACTGATTCTGATATTTCAAGTCACAACGTTTTTGGATGTTTTGTGTGATTACATTAAACCAATAAACTCGAGAGTGATAAATCCGTAGGCATGCAACTCTCCTGGAACATGAACAAACTGCTGTGCAGTTGCAGTGGACATAGTACAGGGTACAAAGTTCTGCAGTCTTTTAACAGAATTCAGGCACAAGCCACAAGGGGTATGTATGCAGGTGTAACAGAAATATATTCTGCTGCTGCCATTCTAAATCTGAGCTAACTATCTTCTTCCCAAGATGGCTATAAATTTGACTAGAGCTGTAGAGCAACAGCTTCACATCTCCAATGCAGGGTAGCATCTTGAATAGATTGTCCCGCTGTAGTCAGTTTTGTGGTGCTTGCCAGGCACTGAAAGTGAGAATTGGAGGAAAACAAACTGGTTCTGAAAGATGAACAATCGTTTTTCGCTGATCAGCTTGTTTTCCTCCAATATCTCACCTTCGGCCGATTGCCTGGTGTCTGAGCCCTGAGACAACGAACAGGCTGTGTTAGCTATGCGTGCGCCACTCAAAGCGAGGATTAGAGGGAATTGAATCATGCATTGAAAAGACAGAATGATGGTTCAGTTTCTTCTAATATCTCACATTGACTGGTCCATTTGGGAAACACGAGAAAGTACATGACAAGAGACACAGCGCAGTCACCCAACGTGAGAATTGGAGGAAATCAAACTGAGGCAGATATAAACTGGAGTAAGTTTCTAAAAAACCCACACATCCTTTCGTCAAAATGCAAGAAACCACACTTCTAATTCCAAGTGTGGGGTTTTCTATGGTTTTGATAGAGGTGTGGTTTTGAGATATTTACTCAATAAACTGTTTTATGGCCTAGTTTGTTTTCCTCCAATATCTTACCTTGGTCGAATTGCTTAATCTTGAGTCACTGACCAACGGTTACTGAGGCAGAGGTGTGCCAGCCTTTTGTGATCCCTCGCCTACAATCAACCTTGGCCGAATTGCATCTGGTAATATCTTACCGTGTACAACAATCATTCTTTACCCTGATAATTCTGTTATTAGTAGTCAGTAAAATAACATCAAGATTCAGGTTCAATGATTATAACCTGTTGGTGCCTCAAGCTACAATTGCTTGATGTGAATCTGAACTATAGCCAATCGATGGAATATGAACAAACTTGTACAATCGCCAAAAACTAGCCATGGAAAATAAATAAATAGAAACATGGCTATTGATTTGTCTTTGACTAGTGATAGAAACATAGTGTTCCTGGAAATGTTTCTGAAGAACCAGCTGAAATGGTCCATGTGATTTGTGTAAACACTCTGTGCTACCGTCAGAACAGAATACTGGCAGACAGGCTTTGAAAGGAAAATGGATTGGCAGGAGTATATTCAGTTGGCTCGTTTATATCTCTAGTCTATATCACTGATTCGGATCTCAAATCACAACGTTTTTAGATGTTTTGTATGGCTAAGTTAGGCCAACAAACTTGACACTTCTTTTTTGGAAGAACAAACTTGACACTTCGATAGTGATAAATCCGTAGACATGCAACTACTCTGGAACACGAACAAACTAACTCTTTTCTGAACTTCTTTTTCAACTCTCCTGAAATTCAGCCATAATTTTTACACCTTTTAAACTCCCTTGAAATTCAGCTCTTATATCATTAGTAATTTCCTAACAATCTATCAGCATCCAGTCCTAAATGACACCAAATTGAAACTCCAATCCCAAATTCAGGAAAGAAGAACTGCAAACACCACCCAAAAAAATTAAGACGATAATGGATTTTTCTAACACATCAGAGGCAGATAAACTCGGAGTGATTTTGTCGAATCATACAAGATAATAAAATGGAAGACAGCCCCTCCCACTAGGAAAAGGTAGTTTGTTATTATCTCTTTGCAAGTTCCATATCATCAATTGTCACTTCTCTCAACCATAAGAGAAGATAGAGGCAAGTAGTGTCCCTAGCTAGCTTTACTAGTAACCACCCCTCAGAGCAAGGACAAGATGGAGGACAGAGCCACCTTCGATGTTGTAGTCCTTCGCAGTCTTGTCATCTGCAAGCTGCTTACCAGCATAAATCAACCTGCGTGGAGCAAAATAATTACATTGTTAGTTTGGGTGATCCAAATCCACTTTCACATAACACAGAAAGAATAGCTCATCACAGCAGAAACATCGAATGCGTTTAGAAGGACAATAGGTGCAAGTACACCCAGTCTTTGTATACCTTTGCTGCACGGGAGGAATGCCTTCTTTCTCCTCAACACGCTCCTTGATCCTATCGATCGTGTCGGTGGGCTCAATGTCGATTTCGATCTCCTTTCCAGTGAGAGTCTTAACCTTGATCATAGTACCACCCCTGAGCCTGAGGACCAAGTGAAGAGTAGACTCCTTTTGAATGTTGTAGTCAGCAAGCGTGCGTCCATCTTCCAACTGCTTGCCAGCGAATATCAAACGTTGTTGATCTGGAGGAATCCCTTCCTTGTCCTGTCACAGTGAGCAAACCAGCTTGTTAATTCAGTTTGCACTGCTTCAACTAGCTGCTAGCCTGCTACTAACCGATGCAACAGCTAAGACAAGTTAGCAAAGCAAGATTATATTCTTATCACAATGGCAAAATTAGGATCTAATTCTTGAAAAGGGGGAATGGATGTACGATTGTAAACAAAATATGATATGCATAAAGACAATGATCTCAGCATTTTTGCGGGGAGTCGAATAAAGGGTACGCTTGAATATATTCTTCTCTATCATAGGCCAGAGCAATTCAAGATGACTACTGCATCAAATGTAATTATGTAACAAGAAAAAATCACATGAAATCTGTAAAATTATCTTTTTTGTCAGAATATTAAGCGAGAAATCCAGGTGATATTAAAGTATGCACTATATTCTTTCTTGTACTGCACTGAATCAGATAACCATTGTGCGATTAGAAGAAAAGTGAGTGGGCATTGACAATATTATATAATATACTCATCTAAATACATGAGTCTAAATTTTCAGAGAAACTATCCTCTTTTCTAATTGTGCTCATGGTGTACAAGTAAAAAAAGTGCTTAAGGTGTATGTCAAAATAATAATAGTAGTCCTCTACAGCTGTATTGCTCAATCACACAACTGTTCCAACTATGCTCCCCGCCCCTGGAGCAAATCCAAACTTTACAGATGGTTTCCTGAGACAAACCATCAGAGCATAACCCGACGGCCTACCCTACCCCAACCAACGCAAGCCCCATCGGAATCATAACAAGAACTAGCCTAAATAAACAGCAGACCAAGTAAGAAAATTAGGGCAAAGTAGTAGCGCGGATGGATCGATCAGGTACCGCCGGACGGGGAAGGGCAGCAACGATCTAATAAAGGAGCGGAGCCGCCGCAACAGTAACACATCAAGGCGACCGACCTAGCACGGGGAATAGAATCGCGAAGGCTGCACCTGGATTTTGGCCTTGACGTTGTCGATGGTGTCGCTGCTCTCCACCTCGAGGGTGATGGTCTTCCCCGTCAGGGTCTTGACGAAGATCTGCATATTCTCCCTCCCCTGCTCGCGTGGTGTGGCGGCCAAGGGTGCGTGAGAAGGAAGCGGAGGCGAAAACCAGACAGAGAAATCCTTTTTCTTTTTCTCGACGAAGAGTCCGGTGGATTTATGGAGGGTGGCGTCGGTAACCCGTGGGCCGGTTTTCCAGTCGGGCTCAGCTTTCCGACCCACTCCAACACGCCGACCCATTTGGTCTGTTTCTGTCCAATCGTGTCTGGTTTGGGAAAAACGATGGCCCAACGCTGACGCAAACGGACCGACGTTTATTTTTCTGTCTCCATGGACCATTTCTGGCCCAAATTTGAGACGAGTTTGCGTCGGCCCAGACACACATGGACAACCGCGTTGTCTTCCCGTAGGCTCCCCTGACCCTCTAGTCAGGCTCACCGCACGGTGGTGGAGGTTTTTATATGGCCGTCGGCAGGTAACCCTAAACCATAAACCCTAGTGCCGCCATCATCCTTACCAACCATCCCCGACACCTTCACCGGCCACCGAAATGGATCCGCCGCAACCGCCACAGCACCTCCTGGACCAGGTCGAGCGAGCTCGGGCGCTACTACGGCAGCCTATCTCGCCGCATGCCCAGGAGCCTTGCATGGATCGGCATGCCGAGTGCACGACCTCCCGCCTTGGTGCCAGATCAGGTGAGGAGGACATACGACGAGGCGTGGTCCGACGTCCTCAACCCTGAGGAGGAGGCATACGCCGTCGGTGTCGCGCGGGGATCCGCCGCCTGGGACAGAGGACGGCTCTGAGGAGGCAGCGATGCGGGCGGCCCACATGCAACTGAACACGCATAGGGCGGCGAGCTTCATAACCTCTGCCCGCACAGCTGCGACCGCGGCCGCCGCCGCTGCACCTCCTCCCAGTGAGGGGGAGGACGACGATGACCCCGAGTTTGACTGGAGCAGCGACGAGGACGAGGGCGAGCAGGTAGAGGGTCGCCGTGACCCGCATCTGCAGGAGGCCATGCATGCCTCCTTCGAGTCCCTCTGCACCGACCAAGCCCGGCGAGCCAAGCTTGTCCGCGAGCTCCAGGAGGAGGAGGTTTCCTAGATGACGCATGCGGCCCGCGAGTCGCTAACCGTCGGTCGTGCCCTCTGCTGTAAGCATGTGCGCGAGGCCAAGGATGCACTAGGTGTCGGCTGCTCCCGCCGCTCCCCCTGAAGGCGTACAACCGCCGGCAGCGCCGCCTACTACGCGCGGCCAATTTTATTAAATTTGTCGGCGCCACTAGCTAAACCCTAACACTAAACGGCGAGGGCTGGAGAAGCCAGCTAGTCCGCTCCCGCAGACGGTCGTGCCGCCGGAAGAGCCAGCAAGTCCATCCAAGAAAGATGGGCGCAAGCCTACTGCTGCCCACACGCGGCCAATTTTGTTAAAATTGTCGGGATCTTCATCACCCGTAACCAGAAGGACCTACTGTTTAACCTACAATTAGTTTAAATCTATCTTTAAGATAGAATGTTTTCTATAAATTATGTAGTCGTTTTATGTAATGTTGTTGTGAAATGAAATGCAATCTATCCCCACAACATTTGGGAAAGAAAACAGACTTGGCGGACCAAATGGGTCGGAAACGTGGGGGGCACTAGCCAGAAATTGGAGGAACTGGGCCGGACGCTGTCCGTTTGGCAACCTAGACGGACAAAAAACTTGTCCGTTTGGGTCAGCGCGTTGGAGTTTCTCAGTTCAGACTTCGGACCCTGCTTTTTTTTCTCCAGCAACTATCGATATAAGAATAAACGTACACACTTGATCTTAATCTTCAGGGAAAAAGTTATATTTGGAGTCAAGGTTTCCGGCTCCCGAGTTCCATTGATCTGTTATCTTAACAAAAATTAAAATCATATAAACGAGTTTATTTTTTTTAAACAAATCCAGATATAGCCAATGATTATTCCACAAACGTGCAAAATGCCAAACATTTACTGTTATACGGAGTATGATTTAGCCAGACACATCAAGGCGACCGACCTAGCACGAGGAATAGAATCGAGAAGGCGATCTAGCACGGACCTGGATTTTGGCCTTGACGTGTTCGATGGTGTAGCTGCTCTCCACCTCGAGGGTGGTGGTCTTCCTCGTCAGGGTCTTGACGAAGATCTGCATCTTCTCCCTCCCCTGTCTCGACGAAGGAAGCGCAGGCGATAACCAAACGGAGAGAAATCTCTTTTCGTCGATCGGGGTCCGGTGGATTTATGGAGGGTGTGCGTGTTATATAAGCGGAGCTCTCTTTTGGTGAGATTCTGTAATCTGCGGTCTTCTGCTATCTCAAACCAACAAACAATAAAAAAAAAGAATGAAATTATCTAAAATTCCTAGATTGCCGTATGTATGCGCGAATATAACCTTTTCCATGAAGATTAAGATCAGTGTATAACACGCTACGAGCACAGATACCAGCACCACTGGCTCGCACACGGCACAGCGTGGTGTGGGTGCTGGTCACAACATTCGCTGGTAACAAAACTGCAAGTGGGATGGGAGTGTATCTTCAACAAGTTGTTCTAATACTGAGAGTTGAGCGAATATATCCAACCCAACCAGTGGACCAGAAGGAACAATGTCTCCAAACAATACACCATCTGGAGAAATTTCAACACGGTACCCATTATACAAAATTCCTTATCTGCGGTGCTGAATGCCTAGGGGGAAAACATGCCCCTTATCAATCTGGAATGATCAGTGACGAAATGGTGCCACTCTACCAGAAGCTGTTATCCAACATGTCCAGAACCCGCTCTGAACTTACGGTGGAGCGACGTATCAGACTTTGAACCCTTCGGCCCTCAAGCACTGGAGATGGGCTTCGATCAACTTCCCGCAGGCGTCCTCGCCATTCTGCACGATGCACTCGTCTCTCAACTTCTTGGTCTCTGGGCAGGCACAACATATCTTCTTCTTCGGCTTTGTGTCAGCCGCTGGAGCTTGTTCGGTTTTTTCTTCTGAAACCGGCGCAGCGGTTGTCACAGATGCACTGTTCCCCATCTCTGAAACAAATGTAACAGTTAGTATTAGATCAGTGCCAAACGTGGTAGGAAGACCAACCGTTTAATTAACAGCACTATCAATCATTAAGGCTTTAGAACACTGAACCTGCTAGTACTTTTTTTTATTTAAGGATACACAGTTTTTCATTACCTGGCTTAAAAAAAACCTAATCCAAGTACGTACTGGGATTACCAGTTTCAGAATGTTCAGAACACACAATTCGAAAGCAGAACAAACCTGCTAGTACGATCATGTTCAGGGTATGCAGTATTCAGATAATGGAATCCAATAGCATCAAGAAATTTGAACCATGGAGGCTTCAGAATACTGAACCTGTTAGTGTACTTTTTAGATGATACAATTTTTCATTACCCAGCCTTTGCAAGCCAACAAACTATCAGATTAATCAAGGGGTTACCAGTTTCAATAAGTTCAGAAATAACCCAATTCCAAAGTGAAGTAGTGAATGCCAGTTTTGTATCATCGCTTTCAGTGTATACAGTATTCAGATAATGTAATCGAATAGCAACATAGCTCCTTGTGGCAATAACAGAAGTTTTCAAGAGGGCCAATTGCGAAATAGAATTTTATCCAATCAAAATTGGCTATGCACCTTAACAAAATTGGCTATGCACCTTAACAGTGTTGTCAACACCATTTGAGCTATTGAGGTAACAAACTAGCTATGGTAAACCACAAATGGAACCTACAGTTAATGTCAAGTAAATTCATGGGAAACATTGATAGTGTACAGACCCTTACATTTCATGATTTAACGATCTTCATAGACAACCCTTTTGAAAAAGAGAGCTGACTGCTATCTGTATTCTGTAGAACATATAATAACTTCACACATCTTCAATGTGTATTCACAGCAAGTGTCTAGACAGCCTAGCTCAGGCAAATGCCTAGGCACCCTCACGTTGGAGAGGCGAACCTGTTCGACCATCTTCCGACAGGGTTGCTAATTCAGCGCGTGCTTCGTGCATTTCTAGATGAGATGCCTCTGAATTTAACTACCTGACAATGTCGAGGAGCTTCATATTGTCGGAAAAAATGTCGATAAGCTTTACTGATCTACTCTCATACAGAAACTTCAGGATACAACTTCATGCAATTCAAACATGCTCTATTATGGAGGAATCTGGCAAGGCGACTGGGTAAAGAAAAATCCCAGACACAACCTAGCCTAGAAATTTAATTTGCAGTCTCACGCCGCACAAAATCAATCATCGTCCTATTCATTTCCCAGGAAATCAAATCTACGGAATTCAAGCCAAAGCTAATCCTGACGTCTCAAGTAGAAAACTCACCACCTAACAGACAGCAGGAAGCAGTAAAACAAGCAGAATCACGGAGCCCTCTTTCCCTGCCATTCGAATCACCCACCAGCATCGAGGCGGGCAAGGCTAAGACCACATCTAGAATTTGAAACCAAGAACAAGCAAGTAACGTAAGGGGGCCAGGGCTTACCGATCAAGGGAGCTCCGGGAATCGGCGGGAGAGGTCAAAGAGCGCAGCGCGAAACCGGAGGTCGCCGGATCCAAAACTCTCTCTTTCTTCTCGAAGAGGAACCGCGCCGCACGCCAGAGGGTTCTAGAGAAATCGAACCAGCCTACTCGGACCGTTCCATCCGGACCGTTGCTTTTCAGATCGATCGGCACAGGACGCTTCGACTGGGCACGAGAAGAGACTTTTCCAAGTTCCGATTCACAAATCAGTCCCCCAATTCCTCACGCCGCCGCAGACCACATCGGAGAGAGAGATCGATCATGGTGGCGCCGAACGTGAAGGCGGAGACGATGCGGCTGATGGACCAGAGGACGGCGCTGGAGGCGGAGATGGACGCCATCATTGCCGCCCTCTCCGCGCCGGGCGGGCCGGGCATCACCGGCGGCCTCGTCGACGCGGAGGTACAGTGGGGACTCTCGCTTTTTCCCCGCACCCCAAACCCTAGCCTTAACTCTTCTTACGCTCCTTCCCCTTCCTTGGACTGTTCAAGTTGCTAATCGCGGTCGTTTCTGGTTCGGTGCTCAGGGTTTCCCCAGGGCCGACATCGACATCCCGGCCGTCATCGCCCAGCGCCGCAGGCTCGGTGGTAATGCTCTCGTTCGAATTCTGCTCGCGCTTGTTCCATCGCATCGTTTCAGTTAACTGCCATTGCGCTTTGATGTTGTGTGTTTGCTTTGATGCATGCTGTAGACCGCTCCACTGAAGCATTAGGGATTGTGAATTAGATTTTGCCAATATGCTAATATTTGGGACCAGTAATGTGGATGCAAGGCTAGTTATGCTTGGCAGGTGTTAAGCAAATTAGATATCGGTACATGTTCTTTTGGCATCAGTAGCGAAGTGATGGTGCTATGAACAAACATAGGAGATAAGGGGGTAAAGATATGGTGCTGTATGTTGTGCTACATTAAATGGAACTAACTAGGGGAGGCTAAACTGATGGCCATAAGGTGTAGAGGGAAAAAACAATCAAACATATTTTTAAGGTTAGAAGTTCATGGCAGGCAGGATGAATTGAGATTTCTGTAAATGAGCTGAGTGTGGGTCAGTGTCTTGTCTTCCTTGCCGAGTAGGTAAGAAAAATTTCCTGTAGGATTAGGCCGACAGAAATATATTTCCGTGCACCATTATAGTGTGTATACTCTAAATGTTCTAATGTTGCTGTAAATTGTAATTGGTACTTACACTGCATAATGTCCATTGCAGAGCTGAGGAATGACCACAAGGATATTACAAATAAAATCGAGAATAATTTGGAAGCTCTACACTCTACAAAATTATCAAGAAGTGAGCAGCCGATCCCGAGAAGTTCTGGTAAGTTTAACTTAACATTTTGATTAGATTATGATGATGGTAAATGTGCATCCATAGTTGTAGATATTGGCCAATTGCATCTTTTCTGATATCTATAAGGAGGACAGGACAATAAATATATCTTGTTTCCTATAAATATTGTACTCCCTCTGTCCACAAATATAAGTCATTTCTGAGTTCTGACTATCAGATTCCCCAATGCATGATTGCAACTAATATTTATCATAATATACTAGCCAAATAATAGAACTCGGATGAATTTTTTTTAGCAAACCTATAGACTATTATACTTAATGGTCAAGGTTTCAAAAGGGTTGACTATATGAATCCGAAGTTGGCCTTTGTTTAGAGACGGAGGGAGTAAATCTTGAGATCTGACATATTCAAAGTTCGTCTTGCCTCTGGAGTTCCTTGCCTTCTGTGGTGTGCCATGGCTTTCTTTATGACATCATCTTGTAATGATCTTTGTAACCTGAACCAACACTTTGTATTTTACTCATGTTCACTAATGCTGACACTTGAAGTACCATCAGTTACTGAATGGTCTAGCATTTTGAGAATGATTTTAACGACATAAACATAGACTGATAATCAGTAGATGCCATATCATTATTTGCACATTGGCGTGTTAAACATCCAGTTACCTTGTAACAAGGCCATGCTTGAGCATGAGTTAAAGAAATTAGAGTTGCTGATCTCCAACATATTTGATCTTATGCAGGTACATCGGTTCCATTGGATAGTGGGTTATCTCAAAATGATCCTATGGAAGAGGATTTGGTGACCAGGCTTCCTTTTGCCATGATTGATGAGATCGCAGATGATTCTCCCGCTGCTGTGGATGGCTTGCTTCTTGGGGACGAGATAGTCAAGTTTGGGAGTGTTGAAGCTGGTGACAGATTGCAAGAAAGGCTTGTTTCTGAAGCTGTTTCCAATGAGAACAATCAAATATCTCTACTCATCATTCGTCAGGGATCACCAATGAACTTGACAATTACACCAAGAAAGTGGCATGGAAGAGGACTTATGGGGTATGTTTTACTAAACCTTTGTATCAGTTGTTCTATTGTGCTTTTAGCCTATCAAAAAGTAGATCTCCTTCAAAAAAAAATTGAATGTCAATTGTCAATATGTATGTTGCCTTTTGTTGTCACAACAGCCTCCAGTTACTCCCCGTTTTGCTTATCACTAATAAAAGCGTATACGTTAACTCTTAAATGTAAACAAGTTGACATGATATAGATGTGACACTACACTACCTCAATTTTGAGATGGACATTCTGATTAGAAGATATGGAACTTATTCAACAAACATGTGCTGGCGATCTTGTGTTTTTCTAATCTACTATTCTCTTAAGAACAGCTTTTACAGTATATTGAAGAGAACCCCGCATCCTCTTACCTTAGTAACATAAAATCTGAGGTTCTAGAAAGTATTGTAGGATAGATAACCCTCTATTTTTGTAGTAATGTCCCACCTGGTCAGCAATTTTCTCTCAATCCCGATACCAACGTTTGTATTTTTGTTGTTCTGTTGACATCTGTTCTTTGTTTGTTCTGCTAATACCTCAGTGGTATTTTTCTCTTTGTTTACTGATGTGAACAACACATCACATGAAAATCATGTTATCTCTAGCTGGCAAGTTTACTAAACATGTTAACGAGCTATTATACGATTCTTGTTATTTGTGTGTTGACCCTATAACCGCAACTTGGTTTCTTGTTCTCGCAGGTGCCATTTCCGAATCTTATGAAGGGCAAGTCTATATTCTACTGAAGAATGAGGGTGCTTTCACGTCTGTGCTTGTGCAGACTGCGCTTACAGCTCTACATTTCAGCATCGAACTAAATTCTGAATGCATGTAGTACTTACTTTACCTGTAGCTGGCTTACAACCCGCTGCCACGGGAAAACTATCCAGGTTGTCTTAGTTTTAAATTTTATCTGGTACATGAGTTTGATAATGATGTAAGCCTGAAAAAAGAACTATGCCTATGTGTTTGGTAATGATGTAGGAAACCTGAAGTCAAATGAAGTTGAATCGTATGGACAGAGGAAAAAAAGACCATTTGTCTGCAATTGTGGAAAGGTCCTATCTGGTCTTGGTCTTACTAAACACAGACTGCTCACCAAGAGCAATAGCATGTCGGTTACTTTCTACTTATGTACGCCTAACGACTAGTGAGAATGCATCGCTTCCGTAATTGTTCTACCTCGCATATAATATTCAGCATGCACCTAATACACTTCATCAAGCCGTTGAGCACCAGCTTTAGAGTCGGCCCAAATCAACAGACGGCTGCTAGAAATTGCATACGAAGTTCCCTCGTTCATGTCTGTTTTAAGATGTGTAGACCTGCTATTTATAAACATATACGGGATTGATTAAGACTCCCATTATAGGACCGGCAAACTAACGGATGGCAAGAGCTAGCCTACTTGATTCTTTTCCATGAAAAGGAACACGGTAGAGTTGTTATTTATCTAGTGGACATTTCTATTTTTATATCCAATGATGCTGCCTGCACTGATTAGCTCCACTTAAACCTATGTACGTACACACTTAGACTTCTAATTTTTTTCTTTCAAGAACACGCAAAAGGCTTGCGTGTCTTTTTTATTAAGACAGAGAGAAAATCAAATTACAAGAACTGCCAAGGGTATTCACATGCGATTCCCTCAGCCACGGCACAAGTCCACCGTACGGGATTACTCACAAATTTGCAAGTCCACTCCACAAAGCTTGGCTTTCCGCCAAAGCTCGAACTCCACTCTGATCCTCTTACAGACCACCCACGGCATAGACACGATTTTGTCGAAAACTCTACTGTTTCGTTCTAGCCAGAGACACCTAGCGACCTGCTATGAGGGGTCTTCTAAAATTAGGAGTGCTGTTGGTTAACTTAGGACAACATCTGTCATGGCCGTTTCTTTAATTAGATATGCTAAAGGTGTTCGGATATGGGCGTTCTAATTAAGGGTAAAGGTCATCTCATAAGCGTGTTCCCTTTTGCAGATTTTTTGGAGGCTAAAGAGACAAAGGACCCCCCTGCGAAGAGGTATGGAACAACCTCTGCTTATGATTAGAGGTGTGACCCAGCAAAGATATCCTCGTGATACAAAAATGTTGGACGGCAGCATAAAGGGAAGATGGATCTTATGAAATGCGACTCCATGATGTGGGGCCATTGCCATGTAAAATGTTGACAGCTATGCGGTACGTAATGAGCAAATTAAACGCGCTGAGAGGTAAAACAGTTCCTAGGACCCCTAAGGAAAAATAGTTCTTTTTTGGTCAAAGAGCAATATATATTAATATCAAGTTGATACTGAATACATATGGCCTCTACAACAACAGGCTGGGCATAAAACCCGATACCCGAATCCGGAACCCGAAAAATCCGAACCCGTATAACCGGAACCCGAGAAACCCGAACACATTTTCGGGTGTCAAGTCTGAAAACCTGAATTTACTTCAGGTAATTCGGGTTTTAACCCCCGGTACCCGAACAGCCCGATAGACCCGAAATATCTGTGCAGCCCAGCAATTAAATAGATTGTTTACTTTTTTTTAGCCCAGCCCAGCCCAACAACTAACGCTATACACCAATCATTAGCAGCATTGTGCCCTCAGCCCAACACAACACACGCACCTCCTCCTCTCCTCATATCCTATCCTTCCCTGACCTCACGATCTACCACAGAGCGCCGCCACCTGCTGCGATGCAGCCGGCCGCCGCCCTCGTATCCCACCAGGCCACCCTCAGTCCCTCACCAAGAGAGCAGTAACGAGCAGCGTCACGCCGTCCGAAGGCCGCCTCCCTCGACTCTCTCGTATTCCACCGGCGAGACCACAACCATGGCGGTGTGGAGCAGTTCAGCCGGTGCGCCGGCGTCCCTCGTCTCGCCGGCCGCTGCTGGTTCGTCTCTCTGGTCGCTGCTGGCTCGACCTCCTCCTCGAGCGTCATGTGCCCCACGAGGACGAGATCTCTTATCTGTTCCGGCACGACGGCGATGCACATCGAGCGCCCCGTAGTATCGCACGTCTTCTTCTTTCTCATATCGGGTTATTCGGGACAACCCGGACCCGAACCCGAATTGTCGGGTATCAAAAAATTCAGACAAAATTCGGGTGTCATTTTGAAAAACCCGAATTTCTAATAACCCAAATTACCCGACCCGAAATTTCGGATAAACCCGAACGCCCAGCCTTAAATGTAACAGCCCACTTTTGGTAATGCAAATTATGGACCAAATTTTCACTTTTGCATTCCATGCATGCATCATTGCATCCATTTGCAATTGCTAAACAACACACTAATTTGGTTTGGCAACATTGGAAAACAAAATGCCCACTTGCTTCAACCAAATCTCACGACAAGGAAGACACTCAAACTTGCAAAACAAAAGTACCTTGACTTCTTATATTTGTCAAGGAAGTTCCAAAAGTTCCAAAGATAATTTTGACAAACTATTTTGAATTTTAAAATAAAGTAAAAGGAGAGCAACTCAAAATTGCCTGTGAGCAATTTCTATTTTTCTTTCCTACCAAATGATTTCCAAATAATCTGGAAAATTTAGGGGAACTTCATATTAATAAAAAGAGACTCCCCAAAAATTGGCATAATTTTTGGAGGTGTTTAAGTGGCCCAAATAATTCAAAAACAGTGCACCCAGTACCAGGAAGGACCAATCGGTGATGCTTTTAAAACTTCCAGGGGCTAAATTGCAAAATCTTCATCTCCCTCGCGCTGTAGCGACCGAGCTCCCGCTCGCGCCGCACCAGCTCGCCGCGCTCCTCCTGCACGTCGCGCGCGCCCAGGCCCCCTCCTCCCTGCTGCACTGCCAGGAGAGCATCCCCGAGGCCACGCTGCCCCATTCCCCCACCTGCTTCCCCGTTCCTCTCCCCATTCCTCTGCTCCCCACGAGCCGCCATGGCCGCCGAGGCCGCCGTGCTCGTCGCCGCTATTTGAGCTCACCCCGAGCAGATCGAGCCCAACCATCCGCGCCGCCGTGATCCCCTCTCCCTCCTCCTGGGAGGAATCGACCCGAGAGGCTGTACATCAACCGTGCCGAGCGATTCTTCTCCGACCACCGCGCGGCACCGCCGCGCCCGATTCCCGCCGCCTCCGTCCACCTCCGGCCTCGCCGCTGCCCCGTACGTGCCCGTGGTGAGCCTGCCGCCCTCACTGCCCCTTCTCCCTTCTTCCCTTGCTCTGCATCGCCGTAGCCATTCACCGCCGTACGCCGGCGTCGTCGCCGTTCTTTTCCTCGCGAGACCGGCCGTGAAAACGGCCTGGACCGGCCTAAAGGCTGTCCGTCTCTGGGCCCTAACCGGCCTTGGGCCGGCCCAAACCGGCCGAGAGGCCGGAGCCCTCTGTGACACGGCCGGCCTCACAACCGGCCCCAGCCGGGCTGAGTGCCGGGCTCCTCTGTAGCCAGGCCGGCCTAAAACCGGCCCAGAACGGGCCACAGGCCGGTTTTGACTTATTTTTTTTTTGTGCTGTTCTTTTTCCATTTTCTCTCCGATAGCATATGTTTCCCCGCTCCTCCCTAGCAACGTAGGGACATTGACTCCGATGATTCCTACTAGTTCATCTCTCCCTCTCGAGTCGAGTAAATAATATATTTATCGTTGGAAATTAAATTATTAAAAGCAATTCTTTAAAAAGAGGAAATTATAAAAATAATAACTTTTAATCGGGACATCCGAAAAATGTGTTCCTTATATCAAAATGCTCAGAAAAATGTGCACTAACCATTTGCATCACTTGCATGCATGTTTACATGAGCTTAGCACAGGAAAACATTAAAAACAATGTAGAGCTATATTTCTCTCTCCTGTTAACTAAATATCTTCGCACCCCATGTGAATTAGTAGCTCTTACTAGAATAAATTCACTGCATTATAAATGTCATGCCATCATGTGTTTGTGCATTGCATTTGTTAAAACCTGTGTGGTGATTGATTGCTCCTCCGTTGTTATGTCTCGATAGATCAAGCAGCCGGGGTTACTCCACAATACCCCGAGGATCCGTACTACCAGTACCCTGAACAAGGCAAGCGTAATCCCCCCTCTGAGCATATCTTATCCTATGTTTTCCGCAAATATTTTCTCCACTATAATATTGCATGCGGTTCCAAATGTCAATTTTATTGGATTAGAGTATCCTATAGTTGCATTAAGTTTCCGATGCCAATACCTGTTTCCCTCCTATTATCCATAGGTTTGTATTGTTGGCCTGAAATACTTAACTATGCTATGTTGTTGTTTAGCCATGCTTAGTTAAATGCTTAGCCGTCCGATGGATGGTTCATGTTGGAAACAGGTGATGAGATAAATGGTTGATGGTGGAGGAATTGTGGAGACAGGTAATAAAATGCTTAAAGGTGGGGATGAGAGGCCACTTGGGTATGGTGGTGCTTTGTCTCACCCTCGCCGCCTAGGTGCGAGTTCTTTACCTCTTGAACCAAGAATGAGCGCGCTTCCATTCGGTGGGGTATATGGAGCCCTCGTCGACCGACTAACTTGGGCGGGACTAGCCAGGGTCCTCTAGTTCGGGCTTCCATTTGCGCGTGCGTTGGGATGGTGGCCAAGACTGAGATGAGGATGGTGGTGTTAGGAAAATGAGTGGCCACGGGGCAGGGTGTTGTGATCCGCTGCTCCGTCCTCACTGATGATCCTGGGTTAGTCTTTAACAAGGTAAAGGTTGTAACCGTTCCCACTCAGCCGGCTTTCCCCGGAAGAGAGCTACGTGTAGGCAATGAGCCGGGCGGTACCGAAGGTAAACACAGTGCACCCCTGCAGGGTTAAATCTTTTCGAAAAGCCGTGTCCACGGTTACGGACAACTTGGGAAAGGACGATAAGACCATAGAATAACTTGAACGGAATGATTAAAAACTGGGTACTAGAGGTACCACTTCAAGAATGCAAGGTCGACTTCCTCGAGGGTGATTCGGGGAGGTGCCTTTGTAGAACAGGTACCGTGGTTGTTGATGAGAAAGGTGATCAAAGAAAAGAGTTACTTCTTACCTCCTTTTAAAATATTCTGATTAGTCGATGCCTTGGAGTTATGTCTTTATAAATAAAATCAGCTTTATGCAAAACAGCCATAAAACTTTGAAAGCCTCATCGAGCTAAAGCTCTATATATAATCTTGCGAGTTCGTCGAACTCAACGTCGTTTGTTTTGTTTCAGAGGAGGACTTCACCGACCTCGAAGGTGGGTTCTTTGTGGACGTCGACGAGTAGTCTGGGGTTCCCAGGTGGCAGCTTGGGACATCCCGGAGCAGCTGGCGCTTGAATGTTTATCTGTAGGCCTCTTAGGCCGTATTTTGGATCTTCTTGTTTAGGACAACCTAATTCGCTTCCGCTTGTTGTAATGTTGGGTCCGTGACCTCTGGTTGTAATTTGCTATCTTTCTCTATTATAAGAGTTGAACTATATGCTTTGTGTCGTAGAGTCTGTGATGTGCCAGTTGTTCCACAAGTCTTGATCTCTCTATTATACATTGAGGGTTGTGCCTGTGTTAAGGCATCAATATCGGGGTGTTGCTTTGCCGATGATCCATACCGAGCAACGCCTGCCAAAGGTTTTGGCCGGGGATTGGTAAACCCGTAACCTCCGGTTGTATCGCTTAACCGGTGACACACAGCATCACTGTATAACAGTCGGGTCGGGGCGCCACATTAAACAACACAATGGTAAGAAGCAATCAAGACACCGAGGAAGCACGTAGCCAAAAAAAGAGAGAGACAAAAAAAATGACACCAAAATGTCACGGTATTCACCCACGTGTGTGTTCAGGATAGGGTCTCAGCGTGTTAAAGCTAATTGATGGCTAAAAAGATTTCCAAATGAACTGGTTATAGGGATGAAGATCTAACCCGCTCTTGATAGTACTTTTTTTTCTATGGAAAGAATACTACGGTATTCAACATTGTTAGTTTCAAGTCTTCAATGTGCACTTGATCAACTCTCAACTTTGAGATAAAGTCCACGCATCTGGCATACTTGAAGACTCAAGGTTGTCAATCCAGCTCAATATAGTTGTTACTATAGTTGTGTGGAGCTGGTTTTGCTGAAGCGTTTATTGAAGCAATCCATTTGCTGAAGTGGTTCATCAATTTACCGTCTTGGTTCGGATTGCTTCTTGATCCTGATATGTGACGACATTCCTTATGGGTGATGAAGGAAACATGTGCGCTTGTTTCTTGTTCATCAGGGATCCATGGAATCTTCGCTTCATCCATGAGTGATTTGCTTGAATTTGAGGGATCAATTTGACAGTGGTTAGACCAAACCAAATGTAGGGACTAAGTTCATGTGTATACTAGATAAATTGATAAAGTTATTAGTCCCTTAATCATGTTATCATTTATCACCCAAAACCCACATAGGAGCGCATCCGATGCACTTTCACAATAACTATCTTTTTTTATTCCAGTGTGGAACACAATCTGCGTTGAGTGGGGTGACCTGCCTGCCCTCCCAAACTCCCTCGACCACTTCGTTCGAGAATTGGTGGAATGGCCTCATCCAGTGTCCCCAAGACAATTGCCAAAGTTTGTAGTGGCAAAGAGATTACCTATGGTTAAACTCTTCACAACTTATCAATGAATATAATCCTTTTGGGATGAATAGTTTATCGGTATGGGCGTGGATGTTCTTATTTGGTCATCTTGTTTGGGCTACTGGATTTATGTTCTTAATTTTCTGGCGTGGATATTGACAGGAATTAATTCAGACTTTAGCATGGGATCATGAATCACACAGACTTAATCTACATGATGTGGAATGTGAATGTGGAATGTTAATGAAGGTAACCGAATGATCTTCATCGGAGAGCGGCTCACTTGTCTACATTATGTGGAATGTGCATGAAGGAGGTAACCAGATGATCTTCCCTGGAGAGCGGCTAACCTATCTAGAAGTGGCCTTAAGTACCTACCGGAGCATCACCCAACTCGCTAGTGAATTGAAGGTTGCGCAATGGAAAACAAAAAAATTCGCCTCTACGCAACAACCAAGATCTATCTATGAAGGTAGAAGCAAAGGGTTAGATCTATTCATTACCAACACCGTGCAGCGGAAGCAGATGTTGATGACGATGTTGATGAAGCCTGATGAAGATTCTCACGGCTAAGCCTTGCGGTGAGCATGTCCTTGATTCCTCGATCTAGCCTTTTGGGTCCAGCCAAGCGAGGATCAAATGTATGATCCGTCTGAGAATGCGCACGCATCCATCTCCTCCAGTCCAGCAGTGCTTCGCCGTCCAGGGATCATGAACTACTCGTGAGTGCTAATGGTGGAGTTCCCAACACATGAGAGAGAGATTAGATCAATATCTAAAGGGAGAGGACACCTAAAAAAAACCGTTAGATCAAATTCTATTCAAAAGGGGGCACCCAAAACATGATCTGCCTTGTAAGCTCTTTCAATATATGTTTTGTCTAGAGGAGCAATTCCCAATCTTGGATCATTAATACCGATGTATGCTCTCCGTGTCACCCGAGATCTAACTTTTGATCACCCTGTTACGGATGTGATACTTGATAGAACCAAAGCAACACCTCTCGATCACACGCAATCCTAACACCCTCATGGTCTAAGGATGTACTCATGTTAACCTTTCTGTGAATTACTATATGACACGATCTCGTAAACCAAACGGTTGGGTATGTCCAGCAACCATTGTTCCGTCGACAATGTGCTCCCATTGTTGTTGGTATACATCATACCCATGACCAGGAAAACATGGTCATCAAACAACAATAAGTTAGTCTATAGAGGCTAGACTAGGACCTTTATAAGTTGTTCATGTTTCTACACGTGCGTGTGCTTTTCCTCTGAATCTCACATTAAGTAACCACGACAGTTATAGCATAGAATATGAACCTTAATTATGAAACAAATATTAATAATAATTATTATTGCCTCTAGGGCATATCTCCAACATGAATCTCAAGAGTTTGATACCAATAGTGAGCAGCCCATCTGGTTTTTATATTGGTTGGGTTCTGGGTATGTCCCTTAAACATACCCCTCCTTGCCTTGTTTGCCTTCCTCTCCATCTTAAATGAAATAGGCAGAGCTTCTGCCAGGTTATAAAAACATATATTGAAAGAGCTCCATGAGTCGTCCACCCCCATGGGTACCTAAGACCGATTAATGTACCGTGGCGGGGAGGAAGAGACCCCACGCAGGGCTGGTTACCTAACTATTGTTATGTCACCAAAGGGAAGAAAAAAGGAATACAATCGAATAAATGGGAGACCTACTTACAAAACATGTTTAACACCACTATCAACACCACCACTAGTAAAACATGCCTAAGTGTTGGACAAAAATTCACGTGATTCAGAACCGTCAATTAGTTGGACCAAGACAACACATGCTTCCTTGTGTCGGTTTCACGCCACGATAGCCACAAATGGACAACGGTGGACCCATGGGACTTTTAGCCCATGCGGTATCTTCTTCTCCATGGAGAGACTGTTGTCAGGAGAACAAAAAACCTAATAACAACAGAAATCAAAGTGCACTTCAAATGTTAATCTGGGGTTCCTCGTCCCCGAGAGTTGAATGGGCCACATAGACGAGGGATTCGACGAAAATCACCTACATATCCTCTCATCAACTCTTTGGTGAGAACAAAGAGGTATGTAACTGTAAAGACTTAGTTCCATTTTTTGGTGGCGCGATAGTAAGTAACGGTTGTGGAACGCTCAGGCGACTAGGCGAGCTAGGGTTCTTCCTGGGCAGCAGCTTGCGACCTGCAGTTCTGCGGGCCTGAACATGAACAGGAAGGGGACGATGCCTCCAAAGGGGAGGTAGGTACATTTTTTTTTCTTCAAATATCTATATTTGGGCAAATTTGGTGGATTGATGATTTGAAATTGTGAGGTAGGTAAAATACTCATATCTTTTAATGGTGTCAATTGCATATTTGAAAATATATTTCACGCCACATGCTAGTGACAATAGCTCTAAACCAAGAACTCGTGAAAGTGCAAATGGTATGTCACATCAAGAGCAAGACCAAGAGGTGGAAGGATGGATCGGAAATTCTATGGCCACCGACACAGAACAAGTGGAAGATTCTGTTGAAGCCACAGTGAAAGAGAATTGAAGACTTGACTGTGATCCTATATAAAAGATACCCTTAAACTATCATTATTCATATGAGGAGAACTGAATTGAATACTCGAGAGTTTGTCTTGATATTGCAAGCCTGACTAAAAAGGTGGTTGAGCTTGAAAGGCAGATCATGTTTTCTACAATTCTTTGCCTCACTGAGTTGGCATTGCTTTTACCTTGAGCGACGACAATAGTTCAAAGGGCCTTCTTAGCTATAGAGATCATCGAGACATGTACATGCGCGCCATTCATTGATCAGTCAACCTCACGTCGCACCCACCGGACATAGCATGAGGATGAGGCCATGAGGATGCAGGCCGGATCCAACCGCCGTACTTCTTCCTTCTCTGCCTCCCTCACGAGAGAACCGATGGATCGTAGAAGGAGGGAGAGCAAGTGAGATCGATGTTTCACTTCACTGGCTTCCTGACGTGGACATACTTGAGCTCCCGCTTCCCTTCCATGACGACGCGCCACCAACCGCTTCGCGCGCAAATCTCTCTCTCTCTCTTGCGCTCGCGCAGAACGTACGTACGCAGCACCCGCCCGCCACCCACCAATCCACGTCCGTACCCGAGGTCGAACCACCTTATAACAAGTTAACAACCCACGCACTTCGCCGCTCGCGCACTGTACCGCTCAAACGGGAACGGCGAGAGCTCATCATCAACCATCGATCATCCACTCGATCGGTCGATCTCCGGCCGCGTCTGCCTCGTCGAGAGAGAACACACCGCCGGCGGAACGGGAGACGCGAGCTAGGCCTAGGCAGCTGGCATGTCGGCGGCGGGGCCCAGGGTCGCCGGTGCAGCCCGGAGGCCGTCGTCCCCGAAGCCGCCGCTGTCGGCCGGCGCCGGTTGTGGCAGGGAGAGGCCGCAGCTGACGACGCAGCGCAGCGGCGAGGACCCACGGGCGGCGGCCGACAGTAAGGTCTCCAAGAAGAGGCTGCCGTCCGCCGCGGCGGTCGCCAGGGGCGTGCTCCCGTCCATGCTGCTGCGCCGGTCCGAGCTGCTGCGCCGCGCCGGCGGTGGGAAGAGCAACGGGAACTTGCACTCGCTCAACGTGTCCTGCGCCTCGGAGGCGTCCAACGACTCCTTTTGCAGCCGGGCGTCCACCGGCAGGATCGGCCGGCCGCTGATGGTGCCACACGCGGGAGCTGCCCGTCGGAGGCCGACCGGGTCGTCGGCGGGGCCTCCTTCTGCCCGCCCGGCGGCCCGAAAAGCGGCCAGCGTTGCGCCGGACGCGGCTGTAATTGGTTCGATGATGATCGGACAAGCTGCGGCGGCGCCGGGGCCGCCGAGGTGCCCGTGGGTGACCCCTAATACTGGTAGGTGCATCGTCCAAATTCATTCCAATACTAATCATGTGATTATGGCTGCTTTTCATTAAGGAAAAGACAAAAGAGGATGCTAATGCAGGTAGATGTATACAAGTTGACAATCATGTTTTCTCCTTTTTTTTTGCTATCATAAGCATGCTATGCTAATCCATATAGCTCATTTCCTAGCTAGCAAGTAGTCACGTACGCACACCGCTAGTCCACTAGTCTTTGAAGTTAGTGAGCATAAACACTAAAACGCCCTAATACCCAATACCATCAATGAAATTTGCATAAATCTTGAGCCTTGGCCTTGTCCTTGGTGGTGCACTTATGCAGTCTATTTTGTTCCCCTTAAAAATGCAATCTCTTTTATTTAGGTACTGAATCAACAAAAAAAAAATGAGAAAACAGTCGGTGATGTTAACTCTTCTATCGTTCCCTAACAACTGTCATTTTGAACATTAAGATAATCTTCAAAACATAACGTTGATCAAAAACTCAGTTTCTGTTCCAATATAGTTATAAACTCTCACAAAGTTATATACTGTGAAAGCACCTTTCACGACAGATTTACACATACAATTTTCAAGTGTCTATCCTAAATATTGAAAAATTTATCAGTAGTCAAAAATTCAAAAATTTGAAAACACTTGGGACAATTTTCACAAGTTCACAGTTACTAATGATATCAGCTTAACAGAGAAAAAGGATCAATAATCTGTCGTACCAGCTACCTAGCTTAAAATCTAAACAACTCAAATGGGTTGCTTTGTTAGAAGATTCTACAGCAAGCACACAGACCTATAATCTAAGCTGACCCTACCCTGCCCTAGCTATAGCTTTTTGAACCTGGATTACGCGTGGTCGTGACTTGTGATGTTTCCTAAGTATAACTTTCAAAGTGATCTGTTTTTTTTTGGTTTTGGGTATATATTGCGTTTGCTACAGAATTGTACACTGTATTATTTGCTAAATCATGTGTATTTCACTGTACTTATCAGAGAGACTCTTGTCTCCATCAACCTGTGAACTCACGTCCAAACAGGGACTGCTTTGTAACATAGCTGTCTCAAATAATGCTACTGCTGCATCGACATATACTGCCAAACACTGGTCTGTGGCACACAGTACCTGCATATTATTGCACTGACATAAACGGTTTACCTTTCTCAGGAGAGAGAGAAAACACATTTATCTTGCACTAATTAATGTGGTGCACTGATCGCCTGAAAGTAATGATAATGATGATTAATTAGCTCATTTTGAATCACAAATGTTTGGTGGTGCAGAATTGACAATGCATAATTAACAAAAGATGCACTCAGAAGTTTGGTGGTGTGTCTGCTATCTAGCAAGTACTTGTCAATTTTATCTTGCAAAAGGATTCCATTACCCACTAACCTGTCGGCACTATATTATGAAAAGTATTTTTTAATTTTGATCAACTTGTAATACAATGGACAGAATAAACCAAGTGCCGTTAGCACCATTTCAGTTGTTAACCAGAGCAGGAAGCAGCTATTCTGATAAATTGGTTATAGTTAGTGACATATTTTAGACACCTGAGGGTAACCAATTCAGTGATACAAAGGCTTACATCTACCTGAACCTTTTTTATGTTGCAAACTTGCAATGGTAAGGGTGGCCCAGGCTCAAACTCACCAGCCATACCTGCTGTCTGGTGATCATAGCACCTAATTAACTATTAAGCGGGGACTCTTCCTTTATAGACAAAACATTCTGCTTATAATATCACGTCAACAGTACTCTGACCATCGAGCTTAATGTTGTTGTCTAAACTAGAACTCCTTCAGTCTAAATATCATTGTTCTTTGTTCCTTATTTCTTGGTAGCGATATGCTTATCATTGTTCTTCCTTTATATTTATGCCAGTTGCACTTTGCATCTTTTCTTCAGCGCAACAGGTAGCTGAAATATATTAATTTCTCTGGTGCCTCATTTGCAGTTACTTATTGGTGTTAATTCTCTTGCAGATTTAATTATAGTATTTGTATACCGGTGCCATCTTTTTAGTGTCACATACAGTACTAAGAGTACACAACAACTAATTGTACAAATTTCTACTGTTTGTATCATCAGAACAGCTATTCTGCCTTTTCAAACTCACCAGCCATACCTGCTGTCTGGTGATCATAGCACCTAATTAACTATTAAGCGGGGACTCTTCCTTTATAGACAAAACATTCTGCTTGTAATATCACGTCAACAGTACTCTGACCATCGAGCTTAATGTTGTTGTCTAAACTAGAACTCCTTCAGTCTAAATTATCCCTGTTCTACTCTTGCAAATACTCCAAGATTTTCAACTTTCCGAATTGAATATATCACACTTTGCTTTCATGGCAATAATGAAATCTTTGAATTTACATTTGCAACAGATCCATGCTATGCTGCCTTTCATGACCAAGAGTGGGGAGTCCCAGTACATGATGACAGGTACGTTCTATACCGAATCAAATCATACCGAGTTAAAATGTTAAGAAGCAAATTAATTATAAAGTTACAATTTTCAGTTCTAAATCCGCAGGAAACTGTTTGAGATGCTTGTTCTATCTGGTGCATTGGCTGAGATGGCGTGGCCCGTAATTCTCAGTAAGAGGGACACCTTCAGGTAAGCAATCTTTTTATCCGACGTACTGAAGAGTAACAACTCACCAAACACTCAGATCTCATCAAACACCATCTGCATTCCACAGGGAAGTTTTCATGGATTTTGATCCTCAACTGGTCTCAGAGCTAAACGAGAAGAAATTCTTGGGGCCATGCAGCCCGGCTAGGTCACTGCTGTCAGAGCATAGGCTTCGTACGATCGTCGAAAACGCGCACGAGTTATTAAAGGTAATTCATTCACCATGTCTGTCATCCTATCCACCTGTTCAGATCATAATAGCCTGAACAGCATCGGCAGGCAATTCATTCTGCCCAACAACATTTTTGTTTACTCTTAGACTTGATGCCCGCCCCATCCCTTTGTTTCTTTCTGCAATTATGTCTGAATCTTGTTGTTGATAGGTCATAGAAGAGTTTGGATCGTTTGACGAGTACTGCTGGGGCTTTCTGAACCACAAGCCTATGGTTGGCAGATACCGTACGCCCCGGGAGGTGCCACTGAGGACGCCCAAGGCCGAGGCCCTCAGCCAGGACCTGATGAGCAGGGGCCTCCGCGGCGTCGGGCCGACGGTGATCTACGTAAACCTGAGGATGGTTTTCATTTAACCGGGTATGTTGGTTCAGTTTTGGCACATGGGCTTCTTTGGTTTGGGTGCGAATGGGCTTGGTACCAAACAGGTTAGGTTTAGTTCGGTGTCACGTAAAAACAGTTTGGGTGTGGTCAGGTATGGGTTCCACTGTTCCAGGTCCAAACGGGTTTGACCTGTGGTTCCTGAACCGGTTGGTGAGATTGGTTCTAGGTCTTCCTCCCTGCTCATCTTTTCCCCGTTCCGTCGTCCGCCCGTCTCGCGGCTCGCCGTTCCGCCCGTACCCCACCCCGCCCTCCAAGCTCGTCGCGGCAAGAACGCCCACACCGCCTCCACCACTCCAAGAAAGCTGCAGTAGAAACGGCGCCAGTCAAGCCGGCGGCGTCGATGGCGGCCGTGACCCTGCCGAGCTGACCCTGCTCCTGCCGGAGAGCTCGACCCTGCTCCGACCGTCATCAAGCGCGCCTGCCTCGCCGCCGCCGCCGTCCTCCGCGAGGTATGACCGTGGACCGCAGACCCCCCTACGTGCTCCACTCACTCCCCTCCCCTCCTCCTCCTCCCGTGTACGTAGCGCTCTGGTCTCACAGCGCTGTCTGTCGCTCGGATTTATGCGTCCTGGGCGTTCCGGTCGTCGTAGTTTGGATCGATTCCGCGCTAGGAAGAAGACCGGAGGTTAGATCGATTCCGCCGTAGTATGCCCAGGTTGATGCCGTAGGAGACGGCGCTGTTCAGCGCGACGCCTTTGCTCCCCATGCCAGACTACTTGAAATATGTGTGTGAGTATTATGGTTGGGCTACTTGAATATCTACAGGGAGCTGAAATTTTGTCAGAGTTAAACAGCATATATGTTTCTTCATATGGAACTGCAATTGGGATTTTTCTTAGTTGTTCAGCTACTTCCTTGTATCGTGACTAGTTGTTCTCTTTGCAGGAGCTAACTATAATGCGATTCGGTATAAAGTTTAAAAGTGGAGATTGGAAGGCATCACTGCATTTGACAACACAAACTCCACTCTCAGAATTAGCTACAGGTACCCTACGCACTCCTCAAGTCCTCAGTCCATTTTTAAATATCATGCTCAAGAATTTCTTGCAAAGAATGTATGTGCAAAAAACTGCCGATATTCATTCCTGGTATCAAATTTTTTATTGGGCCTTGCTTAACATTTATTTTTGTCTGAATTAGATACACATCGTCACCACTTGGCTCTGTGTAGCAGCAGGGCTGAGGTTTCACTCATGCAAACTGAAACTATCCTTTGTGTTGCTGCAGCCTCTACATACTGAATCTATCCCTGTGTTCAGAAATGAGACTTTAACGAAGTCGCGATCAATTAATTTGGTAACAGTAGCTATGTCAGCATGTATTCTTGTGTGGTTTAAACTTGGCTTCCATTTATAGTTGGAGGAAATAGAAGCATCTCAATGACAGAGACCTAGTAGTAGGGCTGTGGTTTCAGCTTCAGGCCTCCCAAGACAAACTGAAACTATCCTTGTCAAATGTCTAATACCCTAAGTAACTGCTGCTTGAAATATTCAGTGTATTATCGACTTTTGTCAGTGCTGAGAGCTATAGACCTATGTCATTATACTTTCTGTTTATCTTTGCTGGTTCTGGACATGCAATGCTTCTGTCAGTGCTGAGAGCTATAGAATTGAGTATGAAATAGTAATATTTTTACATGCTTGCTGTACCTGCAACATATTTACATGTGGATAGACACTAGCTTCAGTTCTTGAGTAGTTGTATTTTTTATGCTTTGTTTATATATGAAAAAAGTCTGTAGGCTTGTTGTGTTCCAGTTTTGTACTCCATTTGTTTCAGAACCATAGTCCATTCTTGCCTCCTAAACAGCTCCTTTGCAGTATTACTATTCTCACTCTTTCATCATTTGTACGCAGTTTGCTCTGAAATCTGAGGCATGTCTACCTCAAAGGGTTCTGCGAGTGTTGATTCCATGAATGGGATCACAAGTCAAGTACCACGTGTTTGAAGATCCAGTTGTGATATTCATGCCAAATTTTATGTAACATTATGTTGTGATACCAATTCGTTATTTTGATGGCATTTTGTGATTCTTCGTCCCTGAGTGTATCACGAAATTTAAACGTCATCAGTTCATAACGTATTTTGCATAGCTGCCATACCCACATGGATCGATCATATGAGAGAAAAAAAAGGAAGGGAACGGAACGTACAGCGTGAAGCTAGCTACCGTTCGATGGATCCTCTTCACGCGCTCAGGCCACGGTACACTCCAAAAGGAAGGGAACGGAGCGTACAGCGTGAAGCTAGCTACCAACCAGCGAGACCCACGGTTCCATATCGGGTTCAAACCCACGGTTACTAGTTGGGTTTAAATCAGTTCTAGTTGAGAATATAGTGGGTTCAGTTTAGTTGGGCTGAAAATCATGTTACGTGGGTTCAGTTCAGGTTAGGCTGGCACGGAGATGTGTACAGGTATGGTTGAAGTTTGGTTGAGGTATGAGACCATTCTCACATTTAGATCTACGCATTCATGCAGGCCGTCGGCATGGCCAACGACCACCTCGTGACATGCTACCGTATTGACGAGTGCTCTGAAGCTTGTGACGGCGGCCATGGGAACACCTTGGTGAAAGAGCAGAGACGAGCAAGATGTGTGGCATGGTAGAGTGTGTCAGCTTGGAGACCTCAATGACCACCACCGTGATTAGCATCTCGTAGCAAGCACTCAAGAGCTAGTGGTTGCGGTTTGTGTATATGTTTGTTTGATATTTGGGGGTTTGAGAATGTGTTTGATTGAGTAGTTGTTGAGTGAGTGAGAGTGGTGCTCATGGGAAGATAGGTAGCTAAACCGCAGAAGAGTTGTTTCATGACATTAACAATTTACAGGGTGAAGCAGTCGCTGATATTGTAAAGTTGAGAGGTTGTACGTTCTCTGATTGATATATACACACAAAACAAGAAAAGTCCGATTGTTGGACTCCTGTTTGATCGACCTCACTCACTCCGATGTGACCAGAAATAGAGGCCAAATATGCTTATACTATATGCCAGCAAAGGCAAGCGTTGCAATGTCAGTGTCATAGCTTTTGAGATCTCTACACAAATGGAAGTATGCAACACGAGAGAAGGAGCACCATTAGTGGTAGACTAAAGCATTGGCATTAGTATCAGCTGACCCCATTGACATTTGGAAAACCATTTATTAAGTACTCACTTTAGATCCCAAACACCGATCTTTTGCTCACTATCACAACTGCCATATTTCAGGGTACAAGTATAGGGTACAAGTATACTCTATTAAAACTAAAGTTAGGCATGACCGATGTCCATACTTTTGAGAGCTGAGGGGATTACTTCTGAAGGCCCCCTGGAGCGTTGTAGGTCAGCAATCATGGAGACTCTGGATACATAAATTACTGGTACAAAGATCAGGCTATATCATGAAACTGTAAGTTAAGACTTGAGAGAAACAATAACCTACAAGAAGACGAGAGTAGCTACGAAACAAAGCGCAAAATCGAACGTACCAAAACACATCTGGCACAGGCATGGATTTTCAGACCAAGTCCAGCCATCTACACCAGCTTACCGAGGATACGGTAGCTTTACATAAGCATAGCGTGATGTGGTGTACTTATACTATAGATACATAATGTGTATATTCTACGACAGCATGCTACAAAATTGATAAAAAAAACTTTAAAGAGGAACAGAAGAAATCAGGATCTGCTCATCCACTATTTCACTTTAGTACAGTCATAAACGTTTTTCGCATCTCCGCTTGAGGAGATGATAATCTACTTATTTCTTACTTCCTATGTGCCTAAATATAAGACGTCCTAGCAGTTCAATTTGAACTGCCAGAACATCTTACATTTAGGGACGGAGGGAGTAGATGCGACCTATACAAAGCCTGAGTTGTTTGACCTTTCACTAGCGCTTGCAATTCTTACAATAGTGAAGATCTTTTCTCATTGGAGCAGCACAATGGTAACAGAAGTACTGTTTACACCTTCAAAATAGAAAAATAAACTCTGTTAGTGACTTGATGAAGTCTGAAAACATATAAACAATGATACATCAATATGTGTTTACTGTTTACAGAACCCTATTGTTCCATTTGATACTGAAACAGCCACATTTGGTCTGATATGCAGGAAGGTAGTCTCAAGTTGCTGACTCAATGGTTTAAGTTACTGTTTACCAATGGTTTAAGTTACCAATGGCCACATGTACGGCTAGTTTGGTTAAAGTTCCAAATAAGGAACGTTTGCCTTTTTTTGTACGTTTGCCTTTTTTTGCCTCCAATAAGGAACATTTAAGTTACCAAATCTAAGGAAACACTATAAACTTAACTCTGGCATTCAAATAAAATCATCAGGATCATGGAAATCACAAAACACATGATACTGATGGATCGTGGTTAGAGAATTAAAAATTCATAGGAATTACCCATGCAAAATACATGATACACGGTAAAACATATGCCAATTAAATCAATCAGTACCATCATATTGTCAATGATGACCAAGCATAATCTACTACATAAATGCTATTAGCAGGTAACCTGATAAATGCACAGCTAGTGCTAAATTTGCAAGATTTAAGAGGGGAGTTAGTATGCAATTAAGGCTGAATTCGCAAGGGTTAAGCTAAATTCACGAGCCATTGGATTTAGAGTTGGATGGATGGTTAAGATTGTTTGGATCCTGCAAACTTGAACCTTTTACATGGGTACATATATAGATAAAATACAGCTTCACCTAAAGTTTATACCCTATAGAAGATGAGCTCAGAGTGAATTGTGTGCACATGAAGGCACACACAGCTGATTGATTTAAGAAATTCTAAAGAATTGGTTATTTTTCCTCTACATAGATATATTGCGATTATGCACCTGTAAACATGGGACATCAATACATCAATTAGCGTGCTACAAAAAAAACATGGTTCTAGGCTCTAAAACACCAACTACAATTGTAGACTATTTGTTTTTCAGGAACATCTTTCGAAGCCAGATAGTGTAGATTGACAACTATTGCCTTTTCGAGTTAGCACAGGAGGGACTTAATTTGGACCGAAATTTACAGGTTCACACACTATACACCAATCCACATGTACCCAAAAAAAAAAATCGGAACTGACAAGTAGGCAAAAGCAACAAGGTGCGCATGCATCCTTGTGCCCAGCGTATCTCCCGCGGACTAAGGGGTGCGTATCTTCCACGGACTAAGGGGTGAAAAGTTGTCAAATACTACCTATTTTACAGAACAATAAGTTCTTTAGCCCTGTTGCCAGGTATAGCTGTATAGGTTGTGCATGCAAATGATGTTTTACCAGTTATATCCTCAAACATTCTTACTCATATAAGAGGTTAATTCAATTATTTCCCCATGTTTTTCTTGACTTGATGGCATCCTTAATCCATGTTCATGGTTAAAATAACTCAAGGTAGTATGCTGAAGTTGAACTACTAATATGTAAAACTTTGCGGAAAAGGTTATAAACCAAATCAGTTGTTACCCATATCAGAATTGCACCTACGTAGTAAGCACTAAGCAGAGTACCGACTGGTTAGCTACATTACAAGTTTACAACAGGCCTTGAACTACTAAATGTTGTTTGAACTTTGTAATCATGGTTATCTTTCAAGAGTATCAAGCACGGAGTGCTAGTATCACCGTCACCATCAGAAATAGCTAAAGGTGGATAAAGGATATTCCAAATATTATATTCGACCTATGTAAACTGAAGGTCAGATTAGTCTCCTTTGTCTCATTTCAATGTACATGCAAAACTGAAAGAGGAACATTGTGTAACCATACTCTACCATTTTGTGTTTCTACCATCTATTACCTTAGTCCAAGAAAGTGGCATGAGTTGCAATAGGGACATGATTACTTGATTAGATAGATAAAACTACGTACCTGCACTGCATGAGCAAGCACCCTTCAGTCCTCGAGACATACATCTGACAACTGGGACACCTCTGCCATTTCTTCTTGTTGGCAAGCTTCTTCAGCTTCAGATCAACCTCCCCCTTCTCGTCATCCCCAAGCTTCCTGAACTCCTTGCACTTGATTCCATCGTGCCACGGCACGCGGCACCGTGCGCAGAACATGCGGTGGCAATGCGGGCACTCAGTGTCCCTAATTTTCACCGTCTCGTCATCGTCTTTGATCAGCAACGCCGAGCAGTCCTTGAACGGGCAGTAGTACTTCTCACTCCCCAGCGCCGACTCGCACAGGGTAACGCTCCAGCGATCAAACAGCTCCTGCGGAATGATATCTCGGCACGGTTCAATCTCAACGAAGCCATCCGCGCATTCCGGGTCAGGGCACCCTATCGAGTCCACGTTCTCGCTGACCTTGCCGGCGACGTACCGCCCGACGCAGCTCTTGCAGAAGGCGTGCGCGCAGTGGCTCACGAGGAACTGCTCGGAGACCTGGACCTTGTCCATGCAGATGGCGCACTTGAAACGGCTGCGCTTCCGCCGCTTCGTCGAATCGCTCGGTTCATCTTCGTGTCAGAATGGAGGAACAATCAGGCGACTGGCAAGTGAATTTCACGCATCTACGCGTGAATAAAGCGAGTGAATTTGTATGTAAATGTGTACCTTCCGGTGATAGCTTGCGCTTGCCCTTGCGGTCGCGAGGGGATTCTTCGGTGGATTCGCCGGAGGGCCCGGCGACGTCGGTTCCGGAGGGGATACCGGGGAGGATGCGGAGGAGGAAAAGGAGGTTGGGGCGCGGGAGGAGTCGATGGAGAGGAGGATGGCCTCCTGGATCTGGATCTCCTCGGCATTGTAGGAGGCGCCGAGGATGGACAGGCCGTCGTCCTCGTTGTCGGAGATGTAGATGGGAAAGTGCGAGTCGTCGGCGGCGGCGGGGGCCTCTATGGCCGGCGGCGAGGAGTGGTGCTCAGCCAGCGGCGGCGGTTCGTGATCTGTTGGGGATGGGACGTGGTGGGGCCCTCTCCCGATGCGGTTGTTTCCTGGTCGCGGGCATGGTGGGACGCGTGGACGGCCTGGATTCCGTGATGCGAGAGACAGAGAGAGAGGGAGCAGAGGGTGGACGGTCGAGATTGCGAGCGTAGAGAAGCTAATCCTTCGACATTTAGGGCCCTTTGATTCAAAGAAATAATCTCGTAGGATTGAATTCTATAGGAAATTTTTCTATATAAGCTGTTTGATTCATAGGATCAAATCCTATATGATTTTTTCCATAGAAATCTTGTAGTACAAATCCCATTGGAAAATAATATGAACTCCAACCTCATGGAAAATTCCTTCATCACAATCAAACAAACTTTTTCTTCCTATAGGATTCACTTAGACATGTCATCTCATTCCTATAGGATTCATATTCCTATAATTTTCCTATCCTATGAATCAAAGGAGCCCTTATGCACTACCAACTCTAACAGATGCACCATGAACACGTTCAAGAACCAGGCACACACAATTAAAAAAAAGAACCAGGCACACACAACACACCATGAAGAAATTCCACCATGAATACATACTTCCTCCGTTCGGCTTTAATCTACATCTTGGAAAAATTCAGACAATTTAGCAGTGCATTTATTAGTACTACTTGATCACACAAATGCATGAATTAGACTAGTCACAATGGGGAGTATCATAGATCGGTATCATGCATATGATACTAGTGTATGATACTACCCCTACAATGCATAGTATCATATAGTAGTATCATAACCACATCTCATTTATTTGTTTGTAGTATCCCAATACAAATATGTGTACAAGATTAACTTGCTATTAAAATATCTTATTTTATGTGCTATGATACCGTAACATAGGTAGATATCACTATCCTCTCTTTCTTCATTAATTACACTGCCACATCAGATTTTTGCCAACATGGCATGCATGATGCTAGTTATGATACTCCCATTGTGGCTAGTCTTAGAGCAAGCACAATAACAGAGCCGGCTACCGGCTCTAGTGCCCTGCCATGTCACATGTAGTCACCGTAAAGCCTGCTCTTGTATAATAGGTTGGCTCTAATGTTAGATATACGATGGTTTAGTTAAATATTTAAGTACTCATAGCCCCTCACGGATTGGTAAGCAGAGCTGCATGGCTGCATGCTTCACTCTCTCTCCTCCTTTTCCCCTCGTAACATGTGTGTAGCCGGGCTGCTGGTGAAGCGCCCGCTTCCCTCTCTCCTCTTTCTCTCTCTTCCACGTAGAATTTTAGTGACATGGTAAATGCTATAGTCAGCTGACTAGGTTTTATTGTACTTGCTCTTAAAAGTATGGTGGCACGGATTTCTACAGTTGAATGTAGATTAAAACAGAACAAAAAACTGGTCTAGAATGTAGACTAAATCCGAACGGAGGGAGTACAATACAATGGGAGATATGGATCCTCCCGTTTATAACTGGGGAAACGAAATACTTACAACACGAATGTGTGAAACGGCGACGAACCTGCTCATCGTAGGAATTTTCAAACGGTCAAACCGTGTGCGACGAATTTGGTAAAATTCATCTAAAAAACTCTGAATATAAACATGAATTGAGTAGTTACGGTCGGTGAAACTCGAAACCGAACGCATGATTGGAATCACAACGTCCATGTGTATATTTTTAGTGTACATATTGTCTCGAATCAAAACATGGTTATGTAGATTAGAGAGAATAAAATAAAAATGTTTAAAAAAGGGTGAATAGAAGTAATGGTCATGTACTCTGACACGAACGTGGATTCCCTTCTTTGCACACCAGAGTGTGGCTCACTGAAAATGTTGAATCGGTCGTTCCTCTGAGGTTAGGCTCAGAGCTGCTTTAATGATGTGCCCACCAAATTCCCCATCGGTCCAGGTAATCAAATACCAAGATTTTGCATCCACTGGGGCCTGGTTGGAGGTCATGCGAACCAAACATGATGTTTTACTTTATGCGTTCAATCTTTTGTTGTAGATAAGGTAGCAACACACAAGTGTTATATTAAGTAGTAGCTTTCATAACAATCCTCATGTTTTAAGAATAGTACTTAATCTTCTAACATACTAAATAGAGTGTATTGTGACATTGTTGCAATCTTTAACTTTCTACTTTTGTTGTCCTTTCACATGGTAAGCTTGTATAGCGTGCTTGTTCATCCAAATTTTTAAAGCTAGGGTTTCCTTCAATATGTGTCCAAAATATCCACCTATTATGAGATATTCAAGTAAATTTTTGAATGAAGAAGGAGGAGGAGTAAGAAATCTGAATTACAAGTTTGTCTCTTGAGTTCTAGCGATCCTTTATTTTTAAAACTTAAAAAGTTGTATTACAAGTTTTAAAAAGACCTAAATAAAATTCTGAATTTAGTCATTGATGCATCCTATAAGGCTATAATTATGCAAAATCATAATGCGAAATTCTTTATATTATAGGCTATAAAAGACAAATCTTGTATATTTTGAAGATTTGAAAGTATGTTTACTCAAATCCACACATTTGTCATTTTTGTGTAGCTTTGAATATAAATATTCAAAATTAAATTTTACAGATTTGTGGAAAACATAATTTACAACACGCAGGATTTTTTTAGAGTTTTATAAATTTGTAAAATATGATTTTTGAGTTTTCTTTGATGAAGGGGTCACTCGAACTCGAGAGGCTGAAATCTCCATTTGTGAAACATATACAAAACTAAACTGAAAGGAACCTATCTACCAAGTGTCATAAAAGCCTTCCGGACAACGACAAGCCCAAGTCTCATTCATGCGACGTCAATTTCCAACAATCCTTCTGTGATGTTTACTAATGGAGAATCACACATATATATACAGATGTTCTACCTCTCAAAATGGCATTAGAGCTGCACGAGCTAATGCTAACTGAAATACTCTCAAAATAAGTGTCTCAAAGTTGTCCAAAAATGAATGTATCTATACTTGTTTCATACATCCACTTTTTGACAAATCTAAGACAGTTATTTTGGGACGGAGGGAGTATTTATATGGACCTATATATTTCCTTCCCTCAAGTAGCGTCGGACTTGGCCCTTGGGCAACGATCATCAGATCATTCACCATGCAGATCAGTAGTACCCCCTAGCGCACCGGCAATTATGTGGACCGATCGTGGAGCCGCACAGGTAGCAGAAGGAGTGCCCGCACCTGCAAATCAGATGAAACAAGAACCAGGCTCGCTGTAGTTTCTACTAATCGGTGCACATGAAAATAATTGTCCTGTGAGCAAAAAGATTCAGGTAAAAGCAGTATACTAGTCACCTGCAGCGCATGAACTGGCAGCCTACCACCTTCTCGACGTAGATCTTGCAGTTGGGGCACCTCTGCCACTTCCTCTGCTGGGCGACCTTCCTCAGCAGCAGGTCCTCCCGCCCGCGCTCGTCGTTGCCGAGCCGCTGGAACTCCGCGCAGTCGACGCCGTCGTGCCACGGCACCTTGCACTGCGCGCAGAACATCCGGTTGCAGTGGGGGCACTCCACGTTGGTCACCGCCGCGTCCCCGGGACCGGCGTCGTCGACCAGCAGCGCGGAGCAGTCGTTGAACGGGCAGTAGAACTTGAGGTCCCCGAGCACCGTTTCGCAGAGCGCCGCGCCCCACCTGTCGAAGAGCGGCGCCGGGATCACGTGCCGGCACTCCTCCGGGTGCAGAACGCCGGCCTTGCAGCCCGGATCGGGGCATCCAATGGACAGCTGGTTCTGCTCGACCTTCGCGGCGATGTACTGCCTCACGCAGCTCGCGCAGAACGCGTGCGCGCACCCGGCGACGGGGAAGCGCTCTATTCCGGGGACTGACTCCATGCAGATTGTGCAGTAGAACACCTCCATGGTCGTGGCGCTGCGGGAGCGTTCGCCGAGCTCGAACAGCGCGCCCTTGCGTGGGTTTTTCCACTTTCCGTTGTTTACCTCTTTAATCAATACCACGCTGTCATCGTCGTCTACATCGACGACAGGTATATCATCTACATCGATAACTTGACGTGGCAACTCCGATCGTACTTTGCGCTTGCCTTTGCGGTCTGGAATGGACTCTTTGGAGCTCCTGGCGACGTCGGTTCCATAGGGGGAGGCCGAAGAGGTGGGGATGGTGGTCGGGTGGCGCGAGGAGTCGATGGAGAGGAGGATGGCCTGCTGGATCTGGATCTCATCGGAGTTAAAGGAGGCACCAAGAACTTTTACTTCGTCGTCCTCGTCGTCAGATGAGATGTAGATAGGGAAGGATGGATCCTTGGTGGTTGCGGAGGCCGCCATGACCGGCGACGACTGGTGTTCAGCTAGCGGCGCCGCGGCCTTGCTTCCCATTTGTCTGGCGTCTGGGGTTTGGAGCGTGGATGGGGGCTGTTTCAGCCCGACGGAGAATACGGAACGCGTCGACGGGTGCGATCTCTTTGATGCGACAGAGGAGATTAAACGGCGGGCAACAGAATCGTCGGAAAATAAGTTTTGGGATCGCCAGCTAGCTAGGGCGACGAGAGTCTCGTCGCTGGTGAGCAACTCGAGATCGCTCATAGCTCGATTTGAGATCGACCCAAAAAACGAGCCCATTATAATCCTTCTTGGTTAAATAGTAAGTCGAGTTTGAGCTCAAGCTAGGCAGCTAGCTCACTGGACTTTGATTCGAAGCTGGTAAAAAAATTAGACGAAGACTTAAAATTAGAATAATTTGTCATCTCCTATCGTTATCTTGAATGCAAAATGTATTAATTTTGATGGGAGTGAGTTTCCTTTTTATACTGTTCTACATGTATAGAAATGCTATTTGCCTATTTAGCACTCAGGGCTTATATATGTTATTTTGCACCCAGAGCATTTTACGTTGTTACGTTCAAAAATTATGTTCATACTGACCCACAACAATAAAATTGTCATATAAAACGTAATATACGAGTCAGAACAACATAAAAAATCACAAAACTTGTGTATTTTACATCGTATTTTTGTATGTGACTTAAATACATAATTACGTTTTGCTTGACTTACGAGGTAAGACAACAGCTTACATGACATAAATATCATACACGGCTACGAAGAAACATGGTGGTTGTAGAACAACTATTCTACCCCATGCGAGTCAAATAGCGGGCCCTCTATATGTAAATGTACATAATGTTATTACAATCTAAACAATCACGATGTCGTCGAACGCGTTGCCTTTTAGGCTTTTAGTACTCTCTCCGTTACATAATTGTTGTCATGATTTTAGTTCACATTTTAATTAAAACCGTGATAAGAAATATGAAACAGAGGTAAATAAGAAGTTACACTACTACAGAATAGCCTACCAGTATCGGGCCCAAAAGGCCCACTAGTGAAGGGCAAGGCACTCGTCACTAGTAACTAGTCACTAGTAATAAGTTACCAGTGACAGGCACCTGCCCGTCACTGGTATTTGTTTACCATGACGGTCATTTATTCAGGCCCGTCACTAGTATTGTCCAGGGAATGGGGGTGGCCCCCTGTCGCTGGGGAGGCAGCGCCCTGGTCATGGCACTAGGGCGGTGTCCCGTCCCTAGCTCCTGGTTGAAGCGGTGGTAGGTGAGGTGGCGGACGGGGATGGAGTAGGCTCCTCCGGCGGCCGGCCGAAGGTGT
Organism: Poa pratensis; assembly: GCA_947311845.1. NCBI lineage: Eukaryota > Viridiplantae > Streptophyta > Magnoliopsida > Poales > Poaceae > Poa > Poa pratensis. Next base: position 27,266,367 of record CAMZMU010000075.1, on the reverse strand, counting down.
AGACTGTAGACGCGACGGCCGAGACAGGGCGCGCGGAGGCGGCAGAGTTAGGGTTAGGGCTCTGGACGGCGATAGGATGAGCAGACCGTGATGGGTATGAGAAGGGGTGGTTGGGCGTGAGGATATTGGCGAGGAAGCGGATGGATATGGCGAGGCAGCTGCCGCGATATGGGGTGGCGGTGGTGGTGGCGGTGGCGGCGTGATGGGGCCAAGGGAGCTTCGCGTCGTGGAGATCTGATTTGCGACCGGGGGCGAATGGCATGTTAACGGTGGTCAACGTGGTTAGTAGATAAGGTTAATGATAGATCTAAGCGGTTATTTTTTCGAGATGGGATGTTACCAGTGACAGGCATTTATAGATATCCGTCACTAAATAATTTTGTCTTTCTGCCGGGCTCCACAAAAATTAGTAGCGACGGACACTTTTCTGAGCCCGTCACTAGTATTTTGTACTAGTGACGGGCTTATTCTTGCCTGTCACTGGTAAACTTACTAGTGCCCGTTACTAGTGACGGGCACAATTTTGCCCGTCACTAATCAAGTGGCGGCTACAAGCCTTTCCTGCAGTAGTTTGAGTCCAACTTACTTGGTTAGGCAAGTGGATGTAAAACCCAACCACCCAGCTTCAAGTCCGACGGACATAGTGTAGGGGCTTCCCCTACCGCATTCTTTTCACAAAAAAACGAAGTTAAATATGTAATAGATATTGCTCGAGATCGCTAAAAAACGAGAATGAGCTAAATTAAAATGTGATATTTATATGGTGTAAACGTATATACTTGTTGAAGTATAACTGCATATTTTTTATGAAAATAATTGATTTCACGATTTGCCTCAAGTTCAGATTTAACAGGACTGGTAAATATGCCAATATTACGGGCATATACAGAAACTCCTACCTTTCTAGGATTAGAACATAGTGGATTAAAAAGACCACGCAGACATGGCGAATGGAGAAGCTGCCGGTTCGGATCATTTGGCAAAATAAAAAGCTTCGGGGAAAGAGAACCACCATGCCGCAAGCGAGCATGATGAAGGAGCTCCAAAGACATCCATTAAGCATCACTGATCACTCTCCAGAAAAATACCCATCCAATCCACCCATCTTAGGTCAAAACCAAGTTGAGCCAAAACCGCCAAGATGTAAACCCAACTTAGAGTATTGTATAGCTTTTCTGAAAATTTCTTTAGCTTTCTAAAAACTAAAAAGTGGAGCATATCCATGTAACGCTTCGGTCAAGTTTTAAAAACTCCTTAAAAACTAAGCATGTGCCTCAAAACCCCTCACTTATGCTCAAATAAAGAAAAACTAAAGCATCTCCTTATCCACCTACCAAATCGACCATTTTTCTATGAGATTTTTTTTTGCCCTCCCCGCCAACCCCTCTGACTCCCCCTCCTCTCATCCCGACACCTTGCTCGGAGACAAAGATGTCGACGACTGCCCCAACGCGGCAGCGGTACAACATGGTCATGGTGCCCTTCGTCGTGAGCATCGTGGCACTGCGTCAATTCATCCCTGCTGGAACCAGGATCCTCCTGGTTCCCTCTATCGAGCTCGTCTGCGGCTCGCCTCCTACATCTTCGGGCTTGAAAGGGCATGGCGCCCCCATGTGTGGTTTTGGTAATTAATGACAATCCCTATGGACAAATGGTTGCATTGAGTTTTACTTGTAGTGTTTGTCCATAGACCATGCTTGAACTCCATATGTTGGATTCAAGGTTGATGCCATGAATATATTGATATAATGAAGTATTTGGCATCAAGATCATTGAGTTGAGCATATTGCAAGTATGTCTTGAAGAAAAGGATTATGTGATCATTCATGGTTATCTTCAAGACATCGTCTATTCAAAAGAGAAGAAAAGATACAAGGTTGATCAAGATTTTGATCAACACACAAAGCTACAAAATGTACCAAGTGGGATCATGTATCTCTTGGTATGGTAAGCAATTGTCCATATAGCTTTGTGAACTAACCCATGATATGTGTGTTGCATTTCTATGTGTGGTTAGGTATCTTTCTATGGGCTTGCATCAAATGAAGATTTCATATACCCCATGGACGATGACGTCTAGTGGTGATCTTCATCAATGTTGAGAAGCGCAAGTTCAAGAGGAGCATCTCGAAGAAATCCTAGGCTTGAAGCTTGCCACCCATCTAGAGATAATGTTCATGTGAAGATGAGCCTAAGAGAGGCTCTCCCATAGTGGAGTATGGGGGAGCAATGTTTGAGTCTTCACCAAGCGAAGCGCAATCAAGAAAGGTGGTCCACTTGAAGAGATCAAGATCGACGTCATCTAGCTCAAGTGGAATGCGCAAGGCAAAGGTATGATGTTGATAGGGTTTCTATTTTACCGGTCTCTTGGTACTAGTTGGGAGACCGGGTTATAGGATAGATACCGTACTATCAAGAGGGGCTCTCATTGAGCTTTAGCGTATCAGTTGGAGAGAGCTCAAACCTTTGCATACTTGCCTTCATCATCTTTCTTGGTTCTTATTTGGATTTTCTCTGTGTGGGGTTTTGGAGCTTGTTGTGATCTTCATAACAAGCTCAAGTTCATCAAAAACGGTTTTAGTATGAAAAACTTGTTGGGTTTTTGATATTGGAGGTTTACCGGTTCGTCCTTTTAGAAAGGTTTTACCTTTCTACATTTGGTTTTATCCTCCCATGTTGGACTATGATGTTTCTCTGCATGATCTTGTAATGCTCGTTGCGGTGATTCCAACGAGCTCAAGAACATCGAAAACGGAGTTCGTATGTAAGAGATATCACGTTTTTCGTATGTGTGTTTCTGGAATTCCGGGTGATTCCGGGTGAAAAACAGATCCATTCCGGACGGCTCGGAATTCCGAGCGAAAAATAGATCGATTCCGAGACAGCCGATTCGGTACTGCATCGGTCCGGAATCAGGTTGGTAGACATCCGGAATATTCCGGAACATTCCGGAATTCCGGGTGAAAAACAGATCCATTCCGGACGGCACGAAAACTGCATAACGGTTGGATTTTTGGGACCTATAAAATGGGGTCTTCTTCCCCAAAGGTTCTCTAACTCTTGAGCACGGTTTTGCCCCCCATTGTTGACCCTTTGAAGCTTTGCTATCTCTCTATTCCTCCATGATTCTTGCCTCCAATTAGAGGGAAAAGAGAGAGGAGATCTAGATCTATCATTCCACCAATCAATCTCTCCTCTAAGTGAGGGGAAGCTTTTGGATCTAGATCTTGGAGGAATTTGGTGTTCTTCTTTGTTCTTCCTCTCTTCTCCCCCCAATAGCATTAGTTGCTTTGGTGGGATTTGAGAGTGAAGGATTTTGAGCACTTCTTGTGTTCTTGCCCATTGCATCGGTTGCATCGGTTTGAGTTCTCCACGGTGATACGTGGAAATCGAAGTTGAGAAGCTTGTTACTCTTGGGTACTTGGGGTGCCCTAGAGCTTGTCCTCTTGGGTACTTGGAGTGCCCTAGACGGTCCTTGTTGATCTCGGAGTTTTGGTGGCTCGCGGGATAGTTGGGAGCCTCCAATTAAGTTGTGGAGTCGCGCCCCAACCTTGTGATTCTTGTGGCTTTGGGAGCCGCGGGAATTCGGTGAGAGCCTCCAATTAAGTTGTGGAGTGTGCCTCATCCTTGTACGGGTTCGGTGACCACCCTCAAGTGTCCCATAGTGGTCGTGGCACTCCATTGGTGAGGCACGAAGGAGATTACGGTGTGCCATTTGACGGCTATTCGGGGATCACTTTGTGACTCCGCACCGCTCCAACGGAGACGTAGCTTCCATTGGGAAGTGAACTTCGGGATAAATCATCGTCTCCAAGTGCCTCGGTATTTCTATACCCGAGCTTCTTACTTATGCAATTTACTTTGTGATAGCCATCGAGCTTGAAGTAATATATCTTGCTATCACATAGTTGCTTATCTTGTTTAGCATAAGTTGTTGGTGCACATAGGTAAACCTAGCTTGTTTAGGTTTCGTGCTTGATAAATTAAACGCTAGTTTTATTCCGCATTTATTCAAGCCTAAACCATAAAGAATTTTAATCGCCTATTCACCCCCCCCTCTAGGCGACATCCGTGTCCTTTCAATTGGTATCAGAGCGGGTTCTCTCGTTTTTGGCTTCACCGCCTCGAGAGTAAAGATGTCGTCTAGTGAACTAGTGCACAATGCTTCTTTTATATTAGATGGCACAAATTATGATGTTTGGAAAATTCGCATTCTTGATATTCTTCGGGTCATTGACCCATACATAGAGCGAATTCTAGATAGGGGTTATTCTCCTCCAAGGAATCCCAAAAGATTATCTTTAATGGATGAGAATAATTCCTATCTAGATGCTCAAGCTTCTAATGTGATTTTCAATGCTTTGAGCGATGTAGTTATTATGTCGGTCTCTCCTTTTCGGAATGCTCATGAGCTTTGGACCAAGCTTCAAGATAAATATGATGTGTCCAAGAATTGTGGAGATGATTGTTGTCCCTCCACTTCCGGCCGTGATGAGTTCTCAACTTCTTCTACTTCACCTACATGTGGCAAGCCACAAAGTAATGCAATGGTGAGTAGTGATAGATATTGCAATAATGATAGTAAGCTTATTGTTGATGATACTTCACCTCTATCTTATTGCAATGATTTATCTTTGGACTTAAACGCATCTAGAACCAAAAATGATCTACATGCTTGTGTTGATAGTCCTTGCATATCATGTACAAATTGCTTGACTAATCCTCGTGATGATATGCTCTCTATGTCTTGTTCCCTTGATAAAAATACTTCTATTTCCTCTAGTATTTGTTTGGCTAACAATGTAGAGGAAACCGAACACTCCATGGAACAAGACATGGACTTGAATGGTGCTTCAAGTTTTGCTTCATCATCATCAACCACTTCACACTTTTGCCTTATGGCAAGGGGATCAACGGTAATTTCTACCTTGACTCCCAATATATCTCAAAATGAGAATGATGTTGATAATGATGTTGATAATGAAGAAGATGATAATGATGCTTCCCTTATTGAGAAGGGTAAAATGGTTCTTCATGCTATTGCTAAGAATAAAGATGCTCATGCTAAATTCATAGAAATCTTGACTATTGCTATTGAGAGCAATAAACTTATTGATGAGCATGAAGACACAATTGAGAAAATGCAAAGCCGCGAATATAAATACGCGGAAGAGATCGCCGATCTCAAGGAAGCTCTTGAAGAAGAACAAACCACCAAGGAGTCTCTTGAGGAAACTTATGCTCTCGAACTTTCTAGAGTAAAGGGATCCTATGATAGTTCTCTTAAAGTGGCTAATGACTTCAAAGTAACAAATGGTAAGCTTATAGATGCACATGCCAAACTCCTTGAGAATTTTGAGCACCTAGAAAATGGCTCTAGGGTCGTTAAGGGTGAGCTCATCAAACTCACCGAGTCTCATGCGCAACTTAAAGCTTCTCACTCAAAAGAGCTTGCTAAGTTACCTTCTCCTATTGCCATTAATAATGATGCTTGTGCTACTAACTCTATCTCTTGTGAAGCATCCATATTGACGGAGAATGTTGAGCTAAGGGCTCAACTTGAGTTGCTATCTAGCAAATATGGGAATTGGAAGAAAGCCATGAAAGCTCTCGAGCTCTCATGAGGACCTTCTAGTCTCCTATGATAAGCTAAAGTTAGCTCATGAGGGTATTATTAAAGGTAACATCTTGTGAGCCTCATGTGGACAATGGCACAACTACTCAAAATGCTTTATTGCCATGTGCTAGTCCTAGTAATTCATCCACTCATAATATTGCTACATCTTGTGATGAATTACTTTCCATGCCTTGTTGCTCTAACAATGAAGCTTCAACTTCCTCTAGTGTTTTTGTTGATACTAACCATGTAGAGGAATTAAAAGAGCTCAAGGCCCAAGTCACTTCTTTGAAGAAAGACTTGGAAAAGCGTCATGATGGGAAGCCCACACTTGACAACATGTTGAGTGTGCAAAGACGCCCCAATGACAAGAGTGGACTTGGATTCAACTCCAATAACAAGAACAAGTCCAAGTATAACAAGAAAAAGAAGGGCCATGAACAAGTCAAGAATTTGGCCAAGATTGTTTGCTTCAAGTGCAAGTTGAAGGGCACCATGTTAGATCTTGCCCTTTGAAGAAGAAGTCTCTTAGTGAGAAGCAACAAGGGAAGATGCCTCAAGTTCAAACTAAAGTTCCCCAAGTCGAAGAACGGCCACTTCCCAAGAAGAATCAAGCTATTCCTTCTCAAGTTGAGACTTCAACAAAGAAGAAAGGAGGAAGCAAATGTTGCTACTTATGCCGTGAGAAGGGTCACTTTGCTTCTTCATGCACTAGTGGTACCTTATCCAACCCTATCATAATTGATAATGTTATTCTCTTAGGAAGGATAAGGTTGGCAATGTGTTTGCCAAATATGTTGGTACTCAAAGTGGTGTCAAGAAAAGAACCATTTGGGTTGCCAAGCCTATTGTGACTAACCTCTTAGGACCCAACTTGGTTGGGGACCAACAAGCTAAAACTTGATCAATAGGTGTTGTGGAGGGCATTGGAGACTTGGCTACATCATGAAGAATTAAGGGATCTTCATCAATTATATTCTCTCAAGCCAAGTCATTTGGATTATATTGTTCTATCTCATATCCAATGTTTCTCCTTGCGGTAACTTGTATTTAAATCATATACATTGAAAGTTGCTTGCACCCTTGCATGTGTTTGGTTTTGTACCTTGCTAGTGTTTGTATATGTTGTGCTCTCTACTTACTTATCTTGAGCAATCAAGTATGTGTATGTTGGTTTGCACACCATGTATGTGTGAGTTTGTGTTGAGCCTTTTGTATCAACTTGCTTATATCTTAATTGGCTCTTTTTGAGAGATTAATGGACTATCCCATTTTGGGGGAGTGATATGCTTGCGCACTTCACAATCCTAAAAATGTATATACATGAGTACTACCACTTAGTGTTGATATATCAATTTTATCTAGTCTCTATATGGTATGTCCTTCTCATGAGAAATTCAAATTCTATAATGTTCATTAATCATCTCTAGTTGGGTTTTACTTGCCTCTTGTGGAGAATGAATGGATTATCACATTATGGGGGAGTAATAAGCTATGTGCATATTACAAACCTAGACAATGTGAACATGTGAGGTATTGCCACCTAGAATTGATATTGTTAATTATCTTATTCCTTTGTGGCATGTTTCTCAAACAAGTTCCCATTTGCTTAAATGTTTTTACTTACTCACACTTTGGATCTTGTTTGTGATGAATGTTCTTGGTAAGGTTTTCCTCTAATATGTTCTCATATATCTCTTTGGAAACCGATTGCTTCAAAGCACTCTTTGTAGTTGCTTTGCATTATCGCGTGAATATTTGAAGCTATCAAGAACATTTATCTACATAAGCATCGCGCTTAAATCTTATCCTTCACCATGTGCTTATTGGTTGTGAAGATGATCTTGAATATCAATCCAATACACCACTAAGAAATTTCTACATATACTCCTTTTCCATGACAATTGATGTCATAATTGTGGTGAAATTTGTAGATCATCTTCATATTGGCTCTTGATTTTATTGCCTTATTTCTTGCCAAAAATTAATGTGTTTAACTCCTTGTCTTCCTTACCTCTTGTGGATCATTTTGCTTTACTCAAACTTTCCTAGTGTTTTATTTGGTGTAGGAGAGGCATTGATCCCATCATTGTGCACCTTGCATTCAAAGGCTACTTATAGATAATGCACTATTCTTGGGTGAGCTATCCTATATTGAGTACAACTTATATTTTCATTAGTATTGGATCTTATTGCTTTTTCTTGATATATGACTAGTGTTTGAATAGATATTTGAGAGCGATGATTCCATGTGTGTGCATTGTGTATTCAAATACAAGATCATAAAATAATGCACTTTTGTTGGGAGAGCTATCATGTATCTTTTTAAACACTATTTATATTCTATTTGTATTTGATCCTTTCCATTGGTCTTTGATCCCGATGACATGTCTCATGGAAGACAAACCTTTTTGGCTTGGTACTTTGTACCATCATGAAAAGTGTAGAGGGTGTGGTTTATTTGTTGGAACCCCGCTCTTTCTTTTTGAGAGTTTGTCCCAATTGGCATCTCTCTTTGGGAGTGGGTTATATCATTCGTTGATTAACATCTCTCTCTCTTTTGGTATCTCTTTTGGAAATTTGATATCTAGTCCTTTTTATATTGATTAATTGGTATCTTATTTTCTTTTTGATATCTTTATCCAATTGGTATCTTATCAATTATGTGTTGATTTGCTTTTAGTTTCAATTGGCTTCTCTAAATCAATTTTTGATTTGGATCTTTGATATAATTTGGACCCTCTTTGATCTCTTAATATTTGTCCAAATTGTATCTCCCTTTGGTTATTGAAGGTCATAGGCATGCATATCTACTACATGTTTCCTTCTTTGTGCCAATATATAGGGGAAACTCCACGGAATCCTAAATCGGCTAAGATGTGCATGAAATTCAATTTCATATCTATATGCACATATTTATGTGGAGTTCCTTCTATGTATTGTAGTTTGACTAACTACTTGGACCCAATTAGTTTGGGAACAATTTTACTTGAATGTGTTTTAGGTACATGGAGATGCATTGGATGCTTGTCTCATTTACAATGAAAGTATCTTCACCACATGCTTATTGGAGCCAAGCGAGGATGGTTGATGAAATTTTATCTACTACATCAACCCAATGTCATCTCGGTAACAAGTATTCACCCTCATGCATACTTTTCTAGCATCCAACCTTGTGTAGGTTGCATCATGGCATGAAAAGTATTTATTTGCTTTTGTTGTAGCTATTGCAAATTCAATGTAGCTCTTATGATACTTGTTGCTTTCCTCAACGCGTCCCAACTATCTCCTTTCCCTTAGTGATATTTGTGATGCTTGTGTTGAGGTTGAATTTGAAGTTCATTATTATACAATATGAGAATATTGAGCTATGGGCTATGATCCTAAACAAACATCATATGTGTATATTTATGACTTCCCTTTGGATATCGTGTTTCTTTTCCTTAGTAACTAATTTTATGTGTACATGTTTCTTTGTGGACACTTAGAAACTTATATACATGAGAGAAATTACATCTTTACTCGATATCCTAATTCTTCGGTGTCACCTCTTTTACTCCGTTTTTGATTCTTTGGCGTGACTCCGAAAAGAATTTGATTTATGAGTGCATATCCTATTTTTCACATCTTGGTGCTCTCATCTTGGTGAATATCTTGCTTGTCTTACAAGCCAATAATCTTCACCATGGGATATGTCACAAGCTTTGTTTTTCATTTGCATCTTATTGAGCTTGTGAATTCATTTGTTTTTGTGTTTTAGAGGATACCGGAGGAGTGAGGATTCCATGTTTGACACCTTGTATTCAAATACAATAATTCTAAATTGTGTACAAATATTGGGGAGCTCCTCTATTTTCTTTAAAACACTCTTTTGCTCAAATCATAATATCTTGTGTTTATTTGGTTAGTGGATCTTTTTGATTGCTTACTTTTTATTTGGAGAATTGTAAAAAGTTTTCCATATCATTCTTTTGCAATCTTTGGATCCTCAATATAGTTTGTGCTCTCTCCAACTATTCGTCATTGGATATGTGTATTTGATTTCACTCATATTTTGAGAAATGCACACGTTTTGGGGGAGCTCATACTATATTGACCTTCTAAGATTTTTCGCCCATTTTGGAAATGGATGCCAATGGGGGAGAAGTTTTATAGGGTTTAAGGGAATTTGGTGTTATGCTTTTGTTTTGTTGTCATAAGCATTTACCTTTCATGCTCATGCATCCATGCTTGTTGATTTGCATGGTTGCTTAATTCATTATATAAACCCTTGTAAAAGAGATTGTCATCAATTACCAAAATGGGGGAGATTGAAAGGGCATGGCGCCCCCATGTGTGGTTTTGGTAATTAATGACAATCCCTATGGACTAATGGTTGCATTGAGTTTACTTGTAGTGTTTGTCCATAGACCATGCTTGAACTCCATATGTTGGATTCAAGGTTGATGCCATGAATATATTGATATAATGAAGTATTTGGCATCAAGATCATCGAGTTGAGCATATTGCAAGTATGTCTTGAAGAAAAGGATTATGTGATCATTCATGGTTATCTTCAAGACATCATCTATTCAAAAGAGAAGAAAAGATACAAGGTTGATCAAGATTTGATCAACACACAAAGCTACAAAATGTACCAAGTGGGATCATGTATCTCTTGGTATGGTAAGCAATTGTCCATATAGCTTTGTGAACTAACCCATGATATGTGTGTAGCATTTCTATGTGTGGTTAGGTATCTTTCTATGGGCTTGCATCAAATGAAGATTTCATATACCCATGACGATGACGTCAAGTGGTGATCGTCATCAATGTTGAGAAGCGCAAGTTCAAGAGGAGCATCTCGAAGAAATCCTAGGCTTGAAGCTTGCCACCCATTAGAGATAATGTTCATGTGAAGATGAGCCTAAGAGAGGCTCTCCCATAGTGGAGTATGGGGGAGCAATGTTTGAGTCTTCACCAAGCGAAGCGCAATCAAGAAAGGTGGTCCACTTGAAGAGATCAAGATCGACGTCATCTAGCTCAAGTGGAATGCGCAAGGCAAAGGTATGATGTTGATAGGGTTTCTATTTTACCGGTCTCATGGTACTAGTTGGGAGACCGGGTTATAGGATAGATACCGTACTATCAAGAGGGGCTCTCATTGAGCTTTAGCGTATCAGTTGGAGAGAGCTCAAACCTTTGCATACTTGCCTTCATCATCTTTCTTGGTTCTTATTTGGATTTTCTATGTGTGGGGTTTTGGAGCTTTTGTGATCTTCATAACAAGCTCAAGTTCATCAAAAACGGTTTTAGTATGAAAAACTTGTTGGGTTTTTGATATTGGAGGTTTACCGGTTCGTCCTTTTAGAAAGGTTTTACCTTTCTACATTTGGTTTTATCCTCCATGTTGGACTATGATGTTTCTCTGCATGATCTTGTAATGCTCGTTGCGGTGATTCCAACGAGCTCAAGACCATCGAAAACGGAGTTCAAAGAGATATCACGTTTTTCGTATGTGTGTTTCTGGAATTCCGGGTGATTCCGGTGAAAAACAGATCCATTCCGGACGGCTCGGAATTCCGAGCGAAAAACAGATCGATTCCGAGACAGCCCGATTCGGTACTGCATCGGTCCGAAATCAGGTTGGTAGACATCCGGAATATTCCGGAACATTCCGGAATTCCGGGTGAAAAACAGATCCATTCCGGACGGCACGAAAACTGCATAACGGTTGGATTTTTGGGACCTATAAAATGGGGTCTTCTTCCCCAAAGGTTCTCTAACTCTTGAGCACGGTTTTTGCCCCCCATTGTTGACCCTTTGAAGCTTTGCTATCTCTCTATTCCTCCATGATTCTTGCCTCCAATTAGATGGAAAAGAGAGAGGAGATCTAGATCTATCATTCCACCAATCAATCTCTCCTCTAAGTGAGGGGAAGTTTTTGGATCTAGATCTTGGAGGAATTTGGTGTTCTTCTTTGTTCTTCCTCCCTTCTCCTCCCATAAGCATTAGTTGCTTTGGTGGGATTTGAGAGTGGAGGATTTTGAACACTTCTTGTGTTCTTGCCCATTGCATCGGTTGCATCGGTTTGAGTTCTCCACGGTGATTCGTGGAAGTTGAAGTTGAGAAGCTTGTTACTCTTGGGTACTTGGGGTGCCCTAGAGCTTGTCCTCTCGGGTACTTGGAGTGCCCTAGACGGTCCTTGTTGATCTCGGAGTTTTGGTGGCTCGCGGGATAGTTGGGAGCCTCCAATTAAGTTGTGGAGTCGCGCCCCAACCTTGTGATTCTTGTGGCTTTGAGAGCCGCGGGAATTCGGTGAGAGCCTCCAATTAAGTTGTGGAGTGTGCCTCATCCTTGTACGGGTTCGGTGACCACCCTCAAGTGTCCCATAGTGGATCGTGGCACTCCGCATTGGTGGAGGCACGAAGGAGATTTTCGGGGATCACTTTGTGACTCCGCACCGCTCCAACGGAGACGTAGCTTCCATTGGGAAGCGAACTTCGGGATAAATCATCGTCTCCAAGTGCCTCGGTATTTCTATACCCGAGCTTCTTACTTATGCTATTTACTGTGTGATAGCCATCGAGTTTGAAGTAATATATCTTGCTATCACATATTTGCTTATCTTGTTTAGCATAAGTTGTTGGTGCACATAGGTTAACCTAGCTTGTTTAGGTTTCGTGCTTGATAAATTAAACGCTAGTTTTATTCCGCATTTATTCAAGCCTAAACCATAATAGAATTTTAATCGCCTATTCACCCCCCCCCCTCTAGGCGACATCCGTGTCCTTTCAGGGCTCAGCTAGGCCGAAGAATGACGCTCAAAAACGGAAGAAGGCCACATCGCGTCCGATGCCTCCTATGCTTTTCTCCAGCCTCATAACCCCTCCGCCGCGCCCTCTCGAGCCCTCCATGGCCTCTAATGTCGATGAGGCCGGTCGCGGCTTCGAGGCATTCAAATTCTCATAGGATAAACATTTTGTCTTTGTTTTCATTCCAATTTTCTTTATCATGCATTGCAATTGTCTAGTGCTTGTATCTATTTATGATGCAAGTTTGCACTTTCAAATCATACCTACAACTTCACATCTATTTTTTTAACCCCTTCTTACCAAGATATTTTAGCTATATCACTACAGACTACATACTTGATGAAATGAGTAAATCTACACACTAATGCGCGTCTAGGTACATCCGTATCTAAAAAGGCTAAAACATCATATATTTTGGTACATAGTTATTACTCCCTCCGTACCAAAATATAAAATATTTTAGACATTTTAGTAGGGACTACATACATGTTGAAATGAGTGAATCTACACACTAATACGCGTCTAGATACATCCATATTAGAAAAATGCTAAAACGTTTTATATTTTGGTACGGAGGTACTGTAATAGATTTCATCATATTGTTTTCGTATTCCCAATTTTTTCGCTCACCCCCTCTCTCGTATTATTGAAAGAGTGACATGCTTTTCTTTGGGTCTATCTAGGGCTCAGCTGACTGAGAATTAAGCTAATTCTCAGTCAGCTGATGTCATCCACGTTCGTAATTATTTGCTCAAGAATACACGGTACATGCGCGACCTGCTCTGAAACTCTTAGTCGTTTAATTCGCATCTGTTCCGAGCTAGAGAACGTACACTGTACACGTGCATCCGGCCGGCCGGCCGGCCCCTAAGCTCTACTGTAGATCCATTTAAGAAAAAGCTCTACTGCTAGATATCGTGTCTATTTTGTGTTGTTTCTCGAGTATTCAACATAAAATGTGCACGAAAAATATGCGCGTCGATGAGTAGAATTCATTCCCGTGATCGGATTCGAGTTTCATCAACTGTAATTTCTTAATTTTGGACCGAAGTTCACACCATTTATAAACGAATTTCGTCAAATTCGTCACACTCAGTTGATCGTTTAAAATTTACTTTCACGAGTAGATCGATCTCGCTGTTTCCCACAACTTACGCATTGTCACTTTTTTGTTTCGGCGGACTCCTATGTGCATAAATCCGTAGATTTTTCGTTGTACACGAGTTTAAGTGATCCCTGTTGAGCACCTTTCCTTCCGAAGGGAAAGGATATGACCTTTCCTTGTGGCCCAAATTGCAAAGAAATTTTTTAGTCACGACGGGCAAATGCAGACAACTTTTTTTGGGCTAGTCCATGACGAAAGGCTGATTTCAGTCTGGCCCAAAACAGAAGGCTGATTTTGGTTTGGTGCAAAACGAAAAGTGTATTTTGGTTTGGCCAAAATTGACGGGGCAATATGTTTTAAAATAATTGTTTTCGGGGAAATTTCTATAAAACATATTTTTATTTAAAAAATCTATAACAGAAACTCAGTTGCAACCTCGCTTTCAACTGGAAAAAATATCTCCAGCTCGAAAAAATATCCCAGTTGTAACCACACTTGCAACTGGAAAAAATATTTCGGTTACAACTCCACTTGCAACTGAAAAACAATATCCCAGTTACAACCACACTTGCAACTGGAAAAAATATCTCGGTTACAACTCCACTTGCAACTAGAAAAAATATCCCTTGCAACTAGAAAAAACATCTCGATTACAACTCCACTTGCAACTGGAAAAAATATCTCAGTTGCAAGCACAGTTGCAGCTGGAAAATATCTCGGTTGCAACCACACTTGCAACTGGAAAACATATCTCGGTTACAACTCCACTTGCAACTGGAAAAAATATTTCAGTTGCAACCGCACTTGCAACTGAAAGACATATCTCAGTTACAACTCGACTTACAACTGAAAAAACTCAATTGCAACCGCACTTGTAACTGGAAGACATACTCAGTTACAACTCCACTTGAAACTGAAAAAAACTCAGTGCAACCCGCACTTGCAATTTGAAAAAAAAAAATCTCAGCTACAATTTCGCTTGCAACTGGTAAAATATAGCAGTTGCAACCGAACTTGGAACTGAAAAAACTCGGTTGCAACCCGACTTGCAATAATAAAAAATGGGCACATGGAAAATTATTGTAAATGTGTCGCTAAAACCGAAGCCATGGTCATACACAACAAAAGAACAACTTTCACATCCGTACACAAAAAAACACAAACCAAATAATTGACTCACACAAATCTTGGCGGTCTAGATCCAACGAAGAATTAGTAATTCCAGAAAATTAATTAAGAAAATAGAGGTAAAAATAATCAGAAATAAACCATATTAAAAAAATCACACTAAAGTCTATAAATACCAAATCTATTCACTTTATAACACGCACAAAAAATAATGTAGAGATAAATTAGGACACAGGAGAGTTACTGAGTGAAATGGGAAAAAATGATAGAAAAAATAAGTATAAGGAAATACAAAGAAAATTCATTTTTTTTCTTTTGAATACCAACAAAACCAGATAAAAACGACTAAGATTCTTGCGACCCTTCAACTGAAAAACAACATAACACAAAAAAGTCAACAAACATAAAAGATAAAAACAAACAAAGACAAGAAACACTAGGAAAAAACAAACTAAACGTGGGACAAGCGTATTATAAGTACAGAAGTAGCGTTCCCAACATAACAATCAGCTTGGTGTGGTGGTAAATGTTCTACTGAGGATTCAGGAGGTCTCATGTTCGACTCTAGGACAAAACAAGTATTTTATGTTGTTTCGTCATTTTGTTGGGCCGGCCCAACACCCTTCTAGTAGCCCATTCAAAATAGGAGAAAAGAAAAATAACAGAAATCGCACGAATCTCGGCGTAAGATCCGACGGCTATGTTGTTGACTAGCTGAGAATTAGCAAAACCGTAAAACTATCAATAGTCATTTCAATACAAAAACAAATGCATGTACAGTTGAACTCAGTTGTAAAAGCGTATAGTTTGTAGAAAATCTCAGTTGCAAAAATTGCAAGTACAATTACAAAAAATCACTTCCAAACTCGATAATATTAGTTGCAACTCAGTTGCAATCGCAATTGCAAACTGGCTTATACCGTCGAGAAAAAATAGCAGTTGGAACTCGATTTCAACAAATAAATAATAATTAAAAAAATTGCTTCTAAACGAATGCCTCACAATGCAAACTATCAATAGTCATCTTTAATACAAAAACAAATGCATGTATAGTTGAACTTAGTTGTAAAAAGCGTATAGTTTGTAGAAAATCTCAGTTGCAAAACTTGCAAGTACAATTACAAAATCGGTTCTAAACTCAATTACAAGCGCAGTTGCAACTGGCCTATCTCAGGAAAAAAACTCATTTGCAATCACAGTTGCAACTGCCTTCCAAAAAACATACAAAAAACACAAAAACAATTTTAAATTTTTTTAACAAAAAAATAGTAATTAAAACTCAGTTGCAAGCGCAGTTGCAACTGGCCTGTCTCAGGGAAAAACTCAGTTGCAAGCGCAGTTGCAACTGGATTGTAAACAAAAACATATTAAATTCAATAAGAAAAAATAGCAAAATAATAATTAAAAAGTCAGTTGCAATCGTAGTTGCAACTGACCTATCTCAGAAAAAAAAACTCAGTTACAATCGCAGTTGCAACCGGCCTATCTCGGAGAAAAAACTCAGTTGCAAGCGCAGTTGCAGCTGGCTTGTCTCAGAGAAAAACTCAGTTGCAAGCGCAGTTACAACTGGCCTATCTAAAAAAAACTCATTTGCAATCACTGTTGCAACTGCCTTAAAAAAACACAAAAACATTAAATAAAAAATAAAAGAAAAAAATAGTAATTAAAACTTGGTTGCAATCGCAGTTGTAACTGGCTTCCAAAAACAAACAAAAATACAAAAACATTAAATAAAAAATAAAAATAAATTTAACAAAAAAATAGTAATTAAAACTCAGTTGCTAGCGCAGTTGCAACTGGCCTGTCTTAGGGGAAAACTCAGTTGCAAGCGCAGTTGCAACTGGCCTATCTCAGGAAAAAAATTCATTTGCAATGACAGTTGCAACTGGCTTCCAAAAACAAACAAAAAACACAAAAACATTAAATAAAAATAAAATAAAAGAAATTTAACAAAAAAATAGTAATTAAAACTCAGTTGCAAGCGCAGTTGCAACTTGCCTGTCTCAGGGAAAAACTCGGTTGCAAGCGCAGTTGCAACTGGCCTATCTCAGGAAAAAAACTCATTTGCAATCACAGTAGCAACTGGCTTCCAAAACAAACAAAAAACACAAAAACATTAAATAAAAAATAAGAATAAAAAAAATTAACAAAAAAATAACAGAAAAAATAATTAAAAACTCAGTTGCAAGCACAGTTACAACTAACTTCCAACAAAAAAAATTAAAATCAATAAGAAAAAAATAAAACTCATTTGCAAGTGCAGTTGCAACTGGCCTGTCTCAGGAGAAGGCCTGTCTCAGGAGAAAGCTCAGTTGCATGTCCAGTTGCAACTGGCATGTTTCAGGGAAAAACTTAGTTGCAATATGAGTTGCAACTGGCTTGGAAACAAAAAATATTAAAATTCAATAAGAAAATGATAACAAAATAATAATTAAAAACTCAATTGCAATCGCACAACTCTCAGTTGCAAGTGCAGTTGCAACTGGCCTCTCTCAGGAAAAACTCTCGGTTGCAAGTGTGGTTGCAACTGGCTTCTAAAAAAACTTAAAATCAAAAGAAAAGAAAACAAATAATAATAATAATTAAAGAACTCAGTTGCAAGCGCAGTTGCGACTGGCTTGTCTCAGGAAAACACTCGGGTGCAAGTGCAGTTGCGACTGGCTTCCAACAAAAAAACTTAAAATCAAAAAAGAAAAAAGAAAAAGAAATACTAATAATAATTAAGAATTCAGTTGCAAGTGGAGTTGCAAACTGGCATATCTGAGAAAAACACTCTAGTTGCAAGTGGAGTTGCAACTGGCCTCTCTCAGGAAAAAAACTATGTTGCAAGTGTAGTTGCAACTGGCTTCCACAAAAAAAAAACTTAAAATCAAAAAAGAAAAAAGAAAAAAGAAAAACAAAAAATAATAATAATTCAGAAGTCAGTTGCAAATGAAGCCATAGTGTGTGTCTGTCTCAGGGGAAAACTCAGTTGCAAGTGTAGTTGCAACTGGCCTATCTCAGGGGAAAAAAACTCAGTTGCAAGCACGGTTGCAACTGACATGTAGCATAAATAAACTCAATTGCAACTGTCTTCAAAACAAAAAACAAATAAAAATAAAACATCATAAGAAAAATAAGAAAAGATAACTCATTTGCAAGTGCAGTTGCAACTGGCCTCTCTCAGAAAAACAACTCGATTGCAAATGCAGTTGCAACTGGCTTCCAATAAAAAAAACTTAAACTCCAAAAAAATGAAAAACAAATAATAATAATTAAAGAACTCGGTTGCAAGTGCAGTTGCAACTGGCCTCTCTCATGAAAAAACTCGGTTGCAAGTGCAGTTGCAACTAGCTTCCAACAAAAAAGAAACTTTAAAAAAAAGAAAAACAAAAATAATAATAATTAAAGAACTCAGTTGCAATTGTAGTTGCAAATGGCAACTGGCCTCTCAGAGGAAAAAAACTCAGTTGCAAGTGAAGTTGCAACTGGCCTGACCCGGGAAAAAAACTTTGTTGCAAGCGCGGTTGCAAACTGTCTTCTTAATAAAATAACAAAACAATAATAATAAGAAAAATTATACACAAACGCATGAAGAGTTTGGGTTTCTAAATTCCTTCATCTGACCAAACTAGTTTGTCGGAATTGTTTTTGGCATCAACTAATTATGCTCGATACTAGCGCAGATACTAAATACTAAAGGAAAAAATTACAAGGTTTTTTAAATGGACCGCACCTACCCAACTCCAAATTAAGCCAAGCCAACAAAAAACACCGCCGAAAAAAAAAACCCGAGCCCACCGGAAAAAGTACAAGAAAAAAATAAATTGGACCGCACTACCCAACAACAAAACAAGCCCAGATAACAAAAAAAAGTACCGAAAAAAAAACCAAGCCCCCGACCAGGACAGCACTGGCCCAGTCCGTCCCGTTGGCCCATTAAAGGATTCGCACACGTCGGAAGAAAAAAAAACGACAGCAGAAAGCCCAACAGACAAAAAGCTACAGAAAACGGGCCAAATACACCACTGCACGGATCGCGAAGCAACGATGGATCCGACGGACAGGGACGTGACTGAGCGCTAAGCTAATTCTCAGCTAGCTAAGTTTTTTTGATAAAAAAAAACAAACAGGCCAGACAAACGCGTACGCGCGTACAAGGTGGTCTAGATCCTAGACAAACGCCAACTAAACTATACGAATCTAAGTGAAAAAATCGGATGGTTAGGTAGTTGGCTGAGCACTAAGTTAATTATCAGCATCTAAAAAAAGAGTTAATTATCAGCTTTAGCAAAACTTTTTTCACTCGAAACTCCATACGCAAATTGAATAGCAGAAAAAAAATCTACCAACAATTTTAATCATATACCAAATGGTACATGTAAGACATGACTGATATTAGTTGTTGAGCAATGAGAAAAATAAAAAACAAAAGTAAAAAATAAAAATAAAAATTGAAATAGGAAAAGAATAAAATATACAACCGCACATGAGAATAAAAAGAAAAAACATGCACACACGTAACAAAAGACTAGAGGCAAGTCAACGGTGTACAATAGCCCATGTACATTGATGGAAACCAAGCCCATCGGTACAGGGGAACAAAAGGCATGCCTCACGTACGTACGCACGCTCCATGTTCGAAAAAAGACAAGAAAACGACCACACAACACAAATCTTAACGTACAGATCCAACGGTTACCGAAGCGACTGAGAATTAAGAAAATTCTCTTAATTCTCAGTCGACTGAGAATTAGCAAAACCGCTTTTCTTTATATTGATTCGTACAACAAACTGTGTTATGCACTTTTATGATACGATAGCAACGCTGATGAAACATTTGAAGAATTCGATGTGTTGGTACCACAGTAATACCACAAGGCGTATACACTACGAGTAGGACTTCCCGGTGCTGACTTTTGCGGTGATACACGAGGTGCACCTCATTTTCTAGCACCATGGATTGGGGTTGCATTAATTATTTCCCTTCTATAAAATAGGGAAAATATCGTACTCGACAAGCTCAATGGAGCATATGCAATTTCAGTCTTCAAGTTTTTTCCCAGCCCTAATTCTGATATCCGCCGTCCATTCTCCGTTCTCTTTCTATGTCTCTTGCATCAAGAGATCACACCCGTCCACGTGTCCCTCGATCTCCGTCTGGCTGAATCACCCCCAGTCCAGAACCCAGAGCGATAGAAAGCGCCGCCGCAGGCTGAACACCACTCGTCGCCGGTCATGGCAGCCTCCGCCACCGCCGACGATAGATTCGTCCCCATCTACATCTCATCCGACGAAGACGACGAGGTAACAGTCCTTGGCTCCTCCAATCGCGCCGAGGAGATCCAGATCCAGCAGGCCATCCTCCTCTCCATGGACTCCTCGCGCCACCCGACCACCATCCCGTCCTCCTCCTCCGCCTCGTCCTTTCCCTCCGGAACCTCTGAAGAATCCATTCCAGACCGAAAGGGGAATCGCGAGCTACGGTTGGGGTTACCCTGTTCCCTCTGGCTTCCGGCAGATCTCCGTCAAAACCGAAGACACGTCAAATTATCGACGTAGATGATGACAGCCTTCTCCGAGTTATCGACTTGGACGGCGATGATGACAGCGTAATCTTCGTCAAGGAGATTGGCCACGGCGGCAGGAGGAAGAAACCGCGGCGCAACGGCGGGGTGCACTTCGAGATCGGCGAGTGCTCCCACAGCGCCAAGGACTTCGACTGCGCGATCTGCATGGAGACGGTGCCCGGCGTCGAGCGCTTCGCCATCCCCGGGTGCAGGCACGTCTTCTGCGCCGGCTGCGTGAGGCAGTACATCGCCGCGAGGGTGGAGGAGAACCTGCTGGCCATCGGCTGCCCGGACCCGGGATGCAGGGACGGCGTGCTCCACCCGGAGGACTGCCGGTGCGTGATCCCGTCGCCGCTGTTCCACCGGTGGGGCGCCGCGCTCTGCGACATGGCGCTCGAGGAGATCAAGTTCTACTGCCCCTTCAAGGACTGCTCCGCGCTGCTCGTCGACGATGACCCCGGGCCCGACCGGCAAGCCAAGGTGGAGTGCCCCCACTGCAAACGGGTGTTCTGCGCCGAGTGTAAGGTCTCGTGGCACGACGGCGTCGAGTGCGCCGAGTTCCAGCGGCTCGGCGACGACGAGCGCGGCCGGGAGGACCTGCTACTGATGAAGGTCGCGCAGCAGAGCAAGTGGCAGAGGTGCCCCAAGTGCAAGATCTACGTCGAGAGGGTTTCTGGCTGCACGTTCATCGCCTGCAGGTAAACTCGACTGAATCTCCTTCTTTCCTGCACACCGAGAGTATATTTGTTTCAGGTGCAAATTATGACGAGGTGGGTTCCTGTTTCATCCGATTTGCAGGTGCGGGCACTGCTTCTGCTACCTGTGCGGCAACACGATGGCGAGGAACAACCATCTTTGCACAAACTGCGCAGGAAGGAACCGTATACGTTGATTGATTGGTGGATGATCTTGAGGTGCCCAACGCTACTTCAGGGAAGAAGTGACTGTGTCTAGGCTGCATAACTGACTCAGTTAGCATCATTTAGCTCGTGCAACTATAATGCCATTTTGGCCATCACGGTGAGAAGTAGCACCTACTATTAGTAACAATGACAGTGCACAAGAGTGCTGCTTTGGCTTGTGATCCTGTGCCTTATGGGTCACAAGGAGATAAGTCTCTTAACAAGAATCATTAGGTTTTAGCTTATAAGTCAAGTAGATAAGCTGATGAGATAACTCAAGTTTCTTTGGTACTTTCTGGTAGATGGATTGCTATGTATGCGTAGATTGGTCTGTCTCGACCTAATTACCTCTGTATGCCTCAAAGTTAAGGCTGTACAAAGCGATTTCTATATATGCTGTAGATGGGTTTCTCTCAACTTAATCACATTTGTATTTTGCTCGAGCACCGCATAACAATGGTTCAAAGCGAGAGGTTTTTTTTTTTTTTGAAGCGGTTCAAAGCGAGAGGCTTGTTCCCGTTTCTTTTGTTCTTTTTGTGTGTATAGCTATTGGATGTAGATGGCATGCTCTCATTATCACCACAACCCGGCCACCAGTTGCAACAATCTTGAATCACATTCCAACGGTGGGCTGAGAGAACCTCACATTCAGTTGGAATGAACCTTGAAATGGCTTGCATGATGTTTCTCTATCCTCTTTAAAGGGTTTAGATTCTAGCCAACCATGGGGTCAAGAGAGACAGTAATTCAAACATAGCACAAAGTCACATCTTATTTAGAGTTGCACGATCTAATTAATTCCAGTTGAACATGCTTCCCACAAGTAACATCGGCATCCACAGATCATTCACCGATCACCATGTACGCTTGCACTTGCTGCAATGATGGTTGCCCTTCACCATTGCGGAGCCGCACAGGTAGCAGAAGCGGTGGCTGCACCTGCGAAGTCGAGGAAACAAGAACTCGTCATATAAGGTTTGTATAATCGGTGCACAAGCACAAGGAAAATAATTGTTGGCGTGCACGTACCTGCAGACGATGTACACACAGCCTTCCACCCTCTCGACGTACATCTTGCATTTGGGGCACCTCTGCCACTTGCTCTTCTGCGCGACCTTCCTCAGCAGCAGGTCTTCTCGACCACGCTCGTCGGCGCCGAGCCGCTGGAACTCGGCGCAGTCAACACCGTCGTGCCACGGCACCTTGCACTGAGCACAGAACATCCGGGAGCAGTGAGGGCACTCGACGTCCGTTAGCGCCGCGTCCCCGGCACGGTGGTCGTCGACCAGCAGCACCGAGCAGTCGTTGAAGGGGCAGTAGAACTTGAGCGTCCCGAACGCCATGTCGCAGAGCGCGGCGCCCCAGCGCTCGAACAGCTGCAGCGGGATCACGCCTCGGCACTCCTCCGGGTGAAACGAGCCGTCATTGCAGCCTGGGTCTGGGCAGCCGATGGACAGCACGTTCTCTTCAACCTTCGACGTGATGTACTGCCTCACGCAGCTGACGCAGAATGCGTGCGTGCACCCGCTCACGGGGAAGCACTCTATGGCCGGCACCTCCTCCATGCAGATGGTGCAGTAGAAGTCTTCAATGATCTCTTGCAGCATGGCATTGCACGGTTGTTTGCCTTTACCTTTGTCCATCACTCTAACTGAGGTCGACCTGCTAGCATCACCATCATCATCAACATTGATGACTTCTGGCTTGAGCAGAGTTCCGCAAAGGGCAACTGGGCACTTGGTACTCCCAGATGTGCGCCGCGGTTTCTTCCTGCTGCCGTTGCCAATCTCCTTGACGAAGATTACGCTGTCATCATCCCCATCCAAATCGACAACTCGGAGAAGGCTGTCATCATCTACGTCGATAACTTGACGTGTCTTCGGTTTTGACAGAGATCTGCTGGAAGCCACAGGGAACAGGGGTAACCCCAACCGTAGCTCGCGATTCCCCTTCCGGTCTGGAATGGATTGTTCCGAAGTTCCGGCGCCGGAGGTTCCGAAGGGGAAGGGCGAGGAGGAGGAGGACGGGATGGTGGTCGGGTCGCGCGAGGAGTCCATGGAGAGGAGGGTGGCCTGCTGGATCTGGATCTCCTCGGCGCGATTGGAGGAGCCAAGGACTGTTACCTCGTCGTCTTCGTCGGATGAGATGTAGATGGGGACGAATCGATCGTCGGCGGTGGCGGAGGCCGCCATGACCGGCGACGAATGGTGTTCGGCCAGCGGCGGCGCTCCGTTGCTGCCTATCGGTCTGCGGTTCTGGGCTGGGGTCTGGGCGTTTCAGCCAGACGGAGATCGAGGGACAGGTGGACGGGTGAGATCTCTTGATGCAAGAGGAACAAAGAAAGGAAGGAGATTGGAGAACTATGGCTAAGAAGAAACTTGAGTGAAATGCATCTGCTCCATTGAGCTTGTCGAGTACCCTATTTTCCCCTGTTTATAGAAGCGAAATAATTAACACAACCCCAATCCATGATGCTAAATCCCGCATTAAACATGGAAGATTTTCTCATTGCATGATAACTAACACTTATGTCGTTATGCGATCTTTTGTCGAGCGCCTTTCTCTTCCCCCGCAAATTTATTTCCTCCGAGCCTAACAAGATTTGAGTTTGAGTGAAATGCATCCATGACCATTGAATTTTTCAAGTAGATCCAATAAAGTCGTTATCCTCAAACTTGATAGATTTTTTCGAGTAAGCTTCATTCTAAACCCACATATGTATATCTCCGAGTAAGCTTCATTCTAACATTTCTCGATGTGAAGTCATTGATGATGGTATCAATATCAATCTAGCCAATATAATTTTCTATGATTATATAATTTTATCAACTCGTTTCCTCTTTTTCAGTTGATATGACATCACTTAAATTCAAATAATCATCTAAAAATAACAAATGAAGAGAAGGTTATAAAGGTACTACGTCAACTCAATAAGACCTTACCAATTATCCCATTGAGCTCACAATTCCCAAATCCCAACAATATATATGATATATCGCTAAAAATCTCTAGTTTGTTGGTTATCAATGGTCATGTTGCAAGCATGAAGACACAATATTAGCCATCACTTACAAACTGTTATCAATCAACAACTAATTGATCATGAAAACACATTAGGACATAGAATACATATTAGAGAGATGCCTGATACCATTGGTTAGTTCTCCCGAAAAGCTCCGTCGTGGTGGCGGCCAGTCTTCACTAGACAGTGGGGGTGGTGGTGGGCCGCTGTCGTTTGGACAAAGAATCGGTGACGAGACGAAGAGGTGACGGATTTACCCGCTTCTGGTTTGGACGAATAACATAACAAAACAGGAGCATCTCGAGCGTCGTTGTACGTGTACAAAGATCAAGCTTAGTTGAATGCGGAAGGCCCGTCTCCTCTCAACGACTATTCATCCACGAAAAATGGACATGCACGATCTCCTTTGTTGCGTTCGCTTGGGCCGTGGCGCAAATTGTTTATTCATGTACTAGGAAATTCCGAAAAAGCATTATATAATATTTCTTCCATGTACTACACAACAATAGAGAAGACATATTTGGACTGGGCCCCTAGTTTTCCTAGTCCCAGAGTGGCCATCCATCCCGCATTGCCCCAGGGTCGGTTTGCAAAGCACCATCACTATATGTGCTCTACACATATGGAAACACATAGTAATACCCGTAGGCCGACCCCCTTTATCAAGTTTAGTAACCAAAACAAAACATTTTCATAGTTTGAGAACTTAATTGCACTTACTCAACAAGTTCAATTGTAATAGATGCATTTCATTGAAACTAAAATCTTATTACATGGATGTGTGGCTCTCCTTGGCTAGTAAAATTAATGAACCAAACAATCTTTATGTTTCGATAGAACCGAATGGACGGACAGGTGTCCGGCCCCATCCAAATAATCGTGTCCGTTTTGGGTGGTGCTAGACCATATTTAGGTGGTGCCGGTGGAGATTATCTTATCTTCAGGGTCATTAACATACAAATTGCATCATCAAGACCCCAAGTCCGAACAAAATGTCGAGTAGTCGTTGCCGAGCACACAAACTTCACTGAAAAATGTAGTCTTTTCTGGTGAACATGAAACAAATCGTAGATAAGGGGTTTTGTACATGACAACGAATGCAAAAGATTTGTTTGGAATTTTCTACCCCCACAAATGACTTGTTGGTTCCATATTTGCTCATTGTTTTTGCACGGAATACTATTTAATTTTGTTCTCTTGAGAAACACTAATTTTCTTTTTTGCGAAAGAGAAACGACTAACTTTGTACAATACCTAATTATTTCCGAATTGTTAAAAAAAAGCGCGCGCGTCCAGGGAGCACGCTCCGCGTCGCTCCTGGTGCTTCCACGTGCTTCTCTTTCGTGCACTTTTCTCTTTCCGCGCGCGTCGTCTGTGCGACACGTGGTGAGCGCAGAGTGAGTCGCGCAGAATTCCAGCGGGCGACGCCTTGCTCCCGCGCGTGTGTCTCCTGCTCGCCACGTGTAGGCCAGGGGTTTGTTGATCGTTCGTTAGCCATGGGTGTGTAGCTTGGGTTTGTTTTTTCCCTTTTTTCTCTTTTGATCCGAAGACAAAAAATGAAATATCTTGCGAACCGAGCTTCCAAATCGCGATCCGTTTTCAGGGATGGATTAGTCGCGTCGAGATCTACAAAAGTAGATCCCATGTTGATATGTTTGGACAAACTTTTTTGTGCACTGCCCGGAGTGAGTAGGTTGCACTGCCTTTCTGCCTTCTGGGTGCAGCCTTCTCTTTTTCGGAGTACTGCCTCAGATGGGTTGCACTGCCTTCTCTTTTTGCGGTGCACTGCCTCGGATGGGCCTGCACTGCCTTCTTTTTTGCGGTGCACTGCCTCGGATCGGCAGTGCACTGCCTTTTCTTTTGTAGTGCACTGCCCAGATGGGCATGCACTGCCTTCTTTTCTGCGGTGCACTGCCTTGTATCGGCAGTGCACTGTCTTCTCTTTTGCAGTGCACTGCCTGGATGGGCATACACTGCCTTCTCTTTTTGTGTGGATGGGCATGCACTGCCTTCTTTTCTGCGGTGCACTGCCTCGTATCGGCAGTGCACTGCCTTCTTTTTTGCGGTGCACTGCCTCGTATCGGCAGTGCACTGCCTTCTCTTTTTGTGGTGCACTGCCCGGATGGGCATGCACTGCCTTCTTTTCTGCGGTGCACTGCCTCGTATCGGCAGTGCACTGCCTTCTTTTTTGCAGTGCACTGCCTCGTATTGGCAGTGCACTGCCTTCTCTTTTGCGGTGCACTGCCTGGATGGGCATGCACTGCCTTCTCTTTTTGTGGTGCACTGCCTCGTATCGGCAGTGCACTGCCTTCTCTTTTGCGGTGCACTACCTGGATGGGCATGCACTGCCTTCTCTTTTGCGGTGCACTGCCTCGGATCGATAGTGCACTGCCTTCCCTTTTTGTGGTGCACTGCCTGGATGGGCATGCACTGCCTTCTTTTCTGCGGTGCACCGCCTCGTATTGGCAGTGCACTGCCTTCTCTTTTGCGGTGCACTACCTGGATGGGCATGCACTGCCTTTTCTTTTGCGGTGCACTGCCTCGGATCGATAGTGCACTGCCTTCCTTTTTTGTGGTGCACTGCCTGGATGGGCATGCACTGCCTTCTTTTCTGCGGTGCACTGCCTCGTATCGGCAGTTCACTGCCTTCTCTTTTGCGGTGCACTGCCTGGATGGGCATGCACTGCCTTCTCTTTTGCAGTGCACTGCCTTGGATCGGTAGTGCACTGCCTTCCCTTTTTGTGGTGCACTGCCTGGATGGGCATGCACTGCCTTCTTTTCTGAGTGCACTGCCTTCTCTTTTGTGGTACACGATCTTTTTTTATGCATTTTAATAATTTTTTTGGTATCACCGTTGAAAAGGAAAAAACGAAACCTACGTACTGAACTAAGCAGGCAAGCATGCAGCTGGATCGTTAAGCTAGCTCGCTCGCTCCTAGCTTGCTTGTTTGGCTCGGGCACGAGCACAGTGGCGCGTACGAGCGTACAAGGAGCGTACGAGGATGGTGCGTTCCGCGCGCGTGCTACCGGCAGGACACGTGGAAAGCAGGGAGGGGCTCTCTCGCGCTGGGTTCGATCGCGCGCTGGCGCAGAGCGCAGCGCGCGCGCGTTTCCTTGACGTGCCCTAATTATTTATATGACCATGGATTTGAAATCCGTATTCATCGTGACCCCTTTGGATGAGAGTAATGTGATCCCACGGTCCGACAACAAAGCAGCCACCACGAACCACCTCTTGCAAAGTTGAACAACTGGAGCAGGGTTGCAGTTAATTTTTGGACCCGAGGTAAGTTAAATAAATATAACTACACTAAACTTTTATACTTTTGTAGTTTTTTATTTACCATATTATGGTTTTAACAAATATATGTTGTATACTTAGTTAGCATTGTTAACTATACAATATATATTTAACTGTGTTTTATTATATAGTTGTAATGTTAATCATTGAAAATATATCTGAGTTATGCAAAAAGTTTTTCTTTTGTGAGATATTATTCTTAACAAGATACAAATTCATATTAAATGTGAAAACAAACAAGCATAGAAAGCAAACGGTTCCTTGACGTTATTAGAATTGATAAATTATATAGCTTATGTATATTATTGTGTGGATGTTCTTATGTATTTTTAGTATTATTAAATATTTTGGTATAGATATCAATCCATACAACCTAGCAAATATCTACAGAGGTGTGTAGTGTATGGTCAGGTAACAAAAAATAAAGAAACTTATGGAATATTAATTAAATAGTTGACATGATTTATACTTGTTTCTGCAATAACATTGCTTATAGTAATCACCGCCGAACACTATTGCACATTCAAAATTCAATTATCATATATGCTTTTTTTTGGAAAGGAACATATCGTATATGCTCACTGCAATGTGTTTCCGTATATAACTTCTTCTATTAATGTTTCAAATATAAGAAGTGATGTATAAAATTAAACATTTGAATTGTATCAAGCAAACCATTTAATGTAGCATATGTAAGGTATTCACGGGGAAAGACTAGCAGCCAAGTTAAATTTACCACCGATGATTTAATTGGTTTGTTCTTATGTGGTATATTATATTTATCCGTCATGTGCAATTGTTAATGTAAACTAATGTTGAATTTCTGCTATTTATAAATTGTCAATAGTCTCTTATACATGATAAACAGATAATAATATAATGGAATATAAATAAAATAAAATATGCAAGTACATAAAGATGTGTAGTATGTACGTACGAATTTAATTCAAGGTCTTCTTAGCTATGATCTACACAAAAGGCAAATATGTAGAGCAAAGTAAAGATATTTTGTTGAGGCACAAATATGTTATGTAGGCTACAATTTAGTGCATCATTTGACAAAATGTCTGTAGTACAAACCTATATGTATCTATAATATTGTTTTCAATTTTTTAAAAGTTTTTTTTAACTTATTTCAAAACTTTTAATGTCATTTTATTTAATATTCTTAAATTAAAGCTCCCTGGAGCCAAAACGCCCCATCCATGGAATCAGTGCATAAATATTCTTCCCCATTACTCTTCGCATGCTGTCTTAGTCTTTGAACTGAATTTTTTGTAGCATGGGAGATCAAGTCACTATCTATGTATAACAAAATTCAATTTTCCTGTGACCAATCACTGAAAATGGCACGTGTTGGTAGCATCACAGCGTTGGGTCGGTGGTAGTTTGGTCATGTCACCAAACCCAAACTGTGTAAACATATTACTTTTTACTAGCTGAATGCCCGTGCGTTGCCACGGGAATAAAGAAAAATAGACAAACATACGGATCAAAGAATTGTTCTAATTTAGACAAAGGTGTCAAACATAATGGTGTGTGTTATCTGTATGACCAAAAGTACCAATTACCTCTCCCTCTTCTTTCTTTCTTTCTTTCTTTCTTTCTTGGCACACTGTTTAAACTTTAGGAAATCAAATACATGGTCCTCACATACCGCTGGCGATTTTGGCGAATAAAATAATTTTTTTATAAATATTGAAATATAAGTACAGTGCAATGACTACGTTTGTCTCTCCTTATTCTTATACGACAACAAACAATGATTTTGTGACTTGAATAATCATAAAGGAAAAAAAATTGGTTTATAGATGAGAAAACCAGATTTAAAATAAAGATGCATCGCTTCATTAAATTTATCCCACATATCACACATATTTTCTAAGGATATGTTCATCAATAACCAATAGCTTCAGTTTTTCACATAAGCATTGAAATTGCCCTACCAAACTTCAACTCAGTGTTCAAAAGGATGGCATCTTTCTTCTTAAGAGGGATGCAGAAAAAATCACACAACCAGCTCATTTTGAACTTTTACTTAAGCTAATATTTTAAACACAAATTAATGGCTTCCATCACCTAGGTTAGGTGTCGCATCAGCACCACATTGACAAACATCAAGTAAGCTGCGAATTGAGCAAAAAAATGGTGGACAAAGGAATGCCCTTCACGATGTGCTGGTTCGGCTGCAGCACCTCACTCATCTCTGACCTTGTGTGCTCTAGCCTCTAGCACCATGGCTAGCTTCCCAGCTAATCCGATCACCAAACAGGCCCAAGAAATTCCTCAATCCCCCATTGATCCCCTCTTAGAGAGGACTAGCCAATCTGGAGCATGAAAGCACACAACTTGAAGCCTCCAATAAGATTCAGAGGAGCAGCACAATACAAGCCTCCAATAAGATTTAGAGGAGCAGCACAATACGACACTCGTCTCCATGCCCATGTGCATCTATAGTGCAATCAGTAGCCAACTCTCCTTCAGATTTGAAGTCCATGAACTGTGAACCAGCATGTCCGCCTCTGTGGGACTCTCACGGCATGACATATGAGCAGATTCAGGGCCCCGCACCATGAGGTCCACCGGCAGTTGTCGCTAACGGCAGCATGAGGCTAGCCAACTCCAGCGCTGACCGCCTCGGGGAGATGTTAAGAAAAGCGGTGGGAAATCACGATGGCAGATGGAGGCGATAAAGACGGATGCGGCCCCAGCTCGTGCAGTTCCGCTCCAATGGAGCCGGCCCTCCTCCGTCTGAGCCCCACGGTGGGCCCAAGTGTCACCGCCTTATGCCGTCGCCCACGACCGCCAAACCGAGCCCCGCTCCCGCCGGCTCCGGAGGTCTTCCAGCAACCTAGGGTGGCCGGTTTCCGCTGCGTTTCTCCGGCCGCTCCACCCCACGAGGTCCATCTCCATCCATCTCGTCGGAGGGGATAAGCAGAGGAGGGAGGGGGTCGAGCGTAGATGGAGATGGGGTGGGCGGAGGCGCTAGGTCGGGTAGGAGGGGATTTGCGGCCGCGTCTGTCTGTCCGTCGAAGCGGTACCAGGGGCTAAAACGCACAAATTGTAACTTAATTGTTGTACTGCGGGTTAATTTACGAATTTGTGAGGCGCTAAAATGCAGAACGACCACGACGTACGACGTATGGTCGATTACTCGTATTATATAGTAGAGATACTCTGCTAGGATCTAAACAACAAACTTATATTTCACATGCAGAACTACATCGAGAAAAAAAATCTAACATGAACAGAAAATAGCGAAAATTTTCAGTCATCCACATATGCACGTGTGTTTGCGTGACAGGACCACAGTTAGTCGCATTGTAAGCAATAACCTGATAGTTTTTTTTGCTATGAAACTCATCAGTTCATTCATCTCTCCCATAGTCTACAGTCAAAAGCCCCGAGTCGCACTCTTGTGATGTTCACTAATGCCTAATGGAGCTCATATGTAGTACTCCCTCCACATAGCAAGTCAATTAAATTAGAACGGAGGGAGTAGGTGCTAGTATTCTAATGTCAATTCAAACTAATGGCATCACATCTGCACGAGCACGAGCATCCAGTAGAACATGCTTCCCACAAGTAACATCGGCATCCAGAGATGATTCACCGATCTAGGGGCCTACACCGATCACCATGTACGCTTGCACTTGCTGCAATGATGGTTGCCCTTCACCATCGCGGAGCCGCACAGGTAGCAGAAGCGGTGGCTGCACCTGTAAATTCGAGGAAACAAAAACTCCTCGTCATATAAGGTTTGTGCTCGGCGCACAACGAAACTAATTTTTGGCGTGCAGGAGATACAGTGAAGCTAGAATATTACCTGCAGACGATGTACACACAGCCATCCGCCCTCTCGACGTACATCTTGCATTTGGGGCACCTCTGCCACTTGCTCTTCTGAGCGACCTTCCTCAGCAGCAGGTCCTCGCGACCGCGCTCGTCCTGGCCGAACCGCTGGAACTCCGTGCAGTCCACGCCGTCGTGCCACGGCACCTTGCACTGGGCGCAGAACATCCGGGAGCAGTGGGGACACTCCACGTTCGTTATCGCCGCGTCCCCTTCACGGTGGTCGTCAACCAGCAGCACCGAGCAGTCGCTGAAGGGGCAGTAGAACTTGCGCGTCCCAACCGCCATGTCACAGAGCCCGGCGCCCCACCGCTGGAATAGCTGCAGCGGGATCACGTCCCGGCACTCCTCCGGGTGAAACGAGCCGTCCTTGCAGCCTGGGTCTGGGCAGCCGATGGACAGCACGTTCTCTTCAACCTTCGCCGCGATGTACTGCCTCACGCAGCTGACGCAGAATGCGTGCGTGCACCCGCTAACGGGGAAGCACTCTATGGCCGGCACTTCCTCCATGCAGATGGTGCAGTAGAAGTCGTCGATGATCATCGCACCCCCGAAGCTGGAACACTGGCCGAACTCTTGCAGCATGGCATTGCACGGTTGTTTGCCTTTACCTTTGTCCATCACTCTAACTGAGGTCGAGCTGCTAGCATCACCATCATCATCAACATTGATGACTTCTGGCTTGAGCAGAGTTCCGCAAAGAGCAACTGGGCACTTGGAACTCTCAGATGTGTGTATGGCGAAGCAGGCAATACAGATGACATGATCACAGTTTTCAGGTTTCCAGGATGCTTCCAGCGATACGATCATCAGCCTGCAAACTGCACAGATCGTCGTTCCGCTGGAACATTGCCCCCCTTTGCCGTCATCAATCTCTTTGATAGCGATCAAGTTTCCATCATCGTCTACATCCATAGCTTCATGTATCTCTGGCTCGAACCGATATTTGCAAGTAGCAACTGGGCACTTGGGCGCCTCGGTGGCCACTGCCTCGGTTGTGTGTGCGGCAAAGCAATCAATGCAGATGACATGATCACAATTTTCTGGCTTCCATGATGCTTCCACCGATATGATAATCAGTCTGCAAACTGCGCATGCTGTCGTACAGGAGTGAGCCGAGAGTCGGAGGACCTCTTCAAGCTGCAGAGCTTCCGCTGCCGCAAAATCATCATCCATCCTGCAGAAGCTCATACAGATCCAAAGTGAGGCATGGTGTTCTTGTTCAACTGAATAAGAAAATCTGGCTAACATCAAAACATGCATATGCAATAAAGTTGAAAAACACATCCGTACTCTTGCTACCACTTCAGATCGACAGGAGCATAAGACTATAAGATCAGAGGTAACAATCAAACAACTAAAATCAACAGCCATCCCTGCATGACATAATTTTTTGACGAAAATGCAGTCCGAGCTGCTTTTCATTGATACAGAGAAGTGGCTGATAGCCGTACAGAAAGAAAAGAA
Organism: Poa pratensis; assembly: GCA_947311845.1. NCBI lineage: Eukaryota > Viridiplantae > Streptophyta > Magnoliopsida > Poales > Poaceae > Poa > Poa pratensis. The sequence goes on along the minus strand of CAMZMU010000075.1, from coordinate 27,233,630 downwards.
AGAACTCTTCCTACTTCCTAAATCCCTGCATGATGGGTTCACCAAACAAAACGCTCTCATTCTTATCCTCTCCCCTTCTCTCCCAGCTTCTGTTCCTGAGAGCGCCCTCGCCGTGCCCGGACCAAACCGAGGCCTCTCCGGCCGGCTCTGCCAGTTGGAGATGGCTAAGGGGAGGTGCCGGTGGTCTCCCTCCTGTGCATACTAGTAGTAGGTTTGTTTCCCTTGTGGAGTTTGGCGCTATGCCGTGTAGGAGTGGTTCTTCGGTGCGTCCAGGCCGTGCCGGAGTGGGTGAGGTTCTTCTTCCTTGCCGGCGTCCGAGGTGGGCGGCGGGGAGGTTCGGATCTGACCGCTGCGTGTTCAATAAGCCTGCTTGGCGGCAGATCGAGTGGTCTGAGTTGGCCCCTGCTTTTCTCTCCTGCGGGCATGGAGCTCGGGGAAGGGAAGATCGGGTGCGGACGAAGATGCTCTTGTTCAGCTGTCTTCCTCGTCGGGCGTGGATCTTCGGCTCTGCTCCTCTGGCCGGCCTCGGAGGCGAGGGGAGGAGCGGGTGGAGGTCGGCGTTCCCTTTTGTTTGCAGGTGGTTCTGGTCTCCTTCGTCGACGTTTGTGGTCCGGCCGGCCGTGGTGGCGAGGGGATCTGCGTCCGGAGGTGGTGCGGGGCTCGTGGTGGTGGTCCTAGGTGGTGAGGCGCCGGCTGGTTGCTGGGTGGTGGCGGGGAGCGGCTGCTGTGGCCGTATGCGTTCAGCGACGGCTCGGATCCGTCCTTCTGCGACGGACAGCTTCTGCAGCCTCTACAAGGTGTGGCGGCGACTTCTTCCCGCCGGCAAGAGGTACGGCGGCGCCGCGGTCATCGCCTAGGTGCTTGGGGCAAGTGCTGGATCCGATCGTGATCTCTTCAGGCTTCTCGGGGTGCTCCGTGCAAATTTCTGGGTTCTTCTGTAATTTCTTTGTTTCTGTAGGACCTAGCTGTAATTTGTACCGAGTTCCTGCTATATGAATCGGATCCTTTCCTCAAAAAAAAAAAAAAAATCCCTGCATGATATCTTGATCCAATGAATATGAAAATCCCGAGATGGATCATTTAACAAAAGGTAAACTGCATCCTGGGCCATGCATTTGTACACATGATAAACAGCTGTAGAAGACTAAATACATTGCACAAGACATTCAAATAGGCTCTACACTGACAATATCCTCTAAGCAAAACCATACTAATTCTTGGAACACAACTGCGCATGCAGAATTATCCCATGCAAGCATATCAGCGGACATTTGGTATGCACGCGCCAACTCCCACACACACGTACGGGGAAGTAGCTAGAACTTGCTTAAACTTGATCACATTGCACATTAATTTAGAGACCGCCATCTCGATCCGGCTGAACTGCAAGACCGTAGCATTTTTTTCGTTCCTAAATAGTACGTGGGATCAACGCGATGATACTTTTAATTTTCTGTTAACCCTAGCATTTGTCTTTTAATTACGGGTGTGTTTAACCGGATCAGACTACCTAAACTGCAAAACAAAACCCCTCACCCCTCTTCCCTGCACCGAGTACATACTCTAAGCAACACAATATTCGTTCCCGATTACACTAACCTCCTTGCAGGCATTTCACCGGACATCTGGTGTGCACGCGCGAAGAACACGCCCAACACTTGATGCAATGGCCAGCGCCCACTACATTCCGGTGTAGTGAACAGGCAAACCAAATCAACAGTCTGAACACTAGCTAGTACTATAATCGTGTAGAGAGCGCGGCGATTAGTTGTACCTGCGACGACCTTGTTCTTCAGACCCCGATCGAGTGAAGTACCAGTTGCGCGCGGCGCGTGTACGAGTAGTCGACCGGCCACCAGATTAACCGCCGGCGGAGGCAGGGAGCTTAGCTGAGGACGAGGAGCATGTCGGCGGCGATCGATCGGGGAATGCGGGTAGCTAGCTAGGGCCGGCGGGAGGGGGAGGGAGAGAAGCGGGAGCCCATCGCGCGGTGTGCCGTATGGAGGAAGGAGGAACCGTGCCGATTGCCGAAGCGCCTTTGCAGCGGACGGAGGCTATCGGGATATGTGCGCGTTCGGAATCGAGCCGTCAGGGTACCTGGTTGGGCAGGCGACTGTTTGGCGCGACGTCACTCTTTACTCGGAGTCAGACTCGAGTACTCGACCGAGTCAAAGACGCGTCTGACTTGTGTCTTTTCAACTTTCAAGTGCCCTTCACTCCTTCAGTAAGCAACCGCCCGAGAGGAGCTATTCAGCTATACCACCATTCCCGGCTCCGGCTCTCCCTCTCCCAAATTGCATTGGATGCGAACCTGAGCCCAAAAAACGCAGGGCTAGAAGAGATATCGGGCATCTCGCACTTTTTTCTGTAAACCACTAACGCGGATGTCAAGATAAGGGTCTGTTGATGCCAAAGAAAGAAAGAAGACGAGGCCGTGTCTGCCTCCTCTTCGCAAATTGCAACTCTGACAGCAGAGTGAGCGATGCTGAACAGTCCAATTCCTTTTTTTTTTTTTTGAATTTTTCCATATATATTAAACCAACAAAGAGTATACGATTACATCGATTACAAAAACAATACTAAAAGAGACGAGCAAATCTATGAGATTTTCAAGCCCTTTATTCTTCCATGACATAATCTTGTACTTTTCTAAAAGCAGCCATAGAACAACGCCGAATACACCAAACCACAACCTGTGAATACCAACGAAGGTTCTCCCCTTTTAATTTTGAGCCGCAATGCCAAGGCTTTGTGCATGCACGCAGCCATTAAATTAATCAAACAATATCGGCAAGAGCACCACCACTGATATTCCAGGGACAAATAACCGAGCCACTTTGTCGACGTCGTTGGGAGCCGAGAGAACGAATCACCATTGCCGAAGACGTAGTAGACGGGATAGATAATGCGAGGACAAACCTCCTCGCGGCAACCATGAGAAACAATCCAAGATTGATCTGGCGAAGCAAAATCTGAAGAACCATACCTAGACAAACTTAATCTTCCAAAACCACCATTGACGCCGGGAAGGAGATCTCGCCGACGAACGAAGCGCGGAAGATCACTTATTGCAGACGATGCCATCTCCATTGACGAAGAAGACAACAACCAAAACAAAGCTCTAACATTAAGGACCTTTGTATATCGCCCTGCGCAGGTCCGAGGTCCCCACCCCTCTTAGTGCCAGCGGCACCTAGAGGAGATGAGGACCCATCAATTCTTAGACGAAGGCGACGATGAAGATGCAGATGGCGCCGGCGGCGACGGCGACGGCTAGGGTTGAAACCCTAGGCCGCCGCCTTGCTTTCTTTCTTTCTTTCGGTTTCTGGAACGGCAGCAAGATACAACTCATGTAGGTGGTCCAGACGAAGGTTTATTGAAAACGCTTTCTCTCGAAAACAGTCCAATTCCTCGATTCAACCAGACCGGACATTCCCGACACCCCAAGCAGGGAAAAAAGAAGAAGATCCCGCCAGCCCATCACATCTCTCTTGTACACCATAGCTCTAACAAATCCTGCAAACCAGTTTTGCGATATGTGCTACAGCTGTTGTTAACTTGTTATTGAGAACAAGCAAGTGTCCTCGTTGCGCTGCCTCGATTTGGCGGGTTGTGCTGGTGAGAGGCGAGGGAGAAAGGAAGGATTGGCCAGCGCGCTTTCGTTTCCTCCCACCGCATGGCAACCCCAGATGCCATCGCCCTCTTCCTCTCCCGATCCCCATTACTCCCCAGCCTCGAGCCCCGCACGCATCCTCCAAGTCGCCGCCGCCGCCGCCTTTTGTATTCTCATCGCCCCCAACCTCGTCGGCCCAATCTCCTGTCGTCGTCGGGTGGCCGGCGGTGCGGCTGCAGATCTAGCATCCGCAGCATGAAGGACAAGGCAACGGCGGCGTTCGGCGGCCATGGAGGATCTGGGCATCGAGGCGAAGGTGGCGGTGGTGCACGAGGTGGCGAAGCTGCTCCCGCTCCTGGACATCCTCGCCTCCATCAAGTCCGACTACGTCGCGCGGCAGCAAGTGCCCTTTCTCCTCCTCCCCCTCTCCTCTCTCGTTGTCGTGGCGCCGGCGGCTCTGCTGCTGCTGCTCTCTCTCTCTCCTCTCCTCCTCCCTCACGACCTCTTCCACCTCGTTAGGAGAGGGAGTGCGGGCTGCAGCTACTTCTTAGCCTAGGAGGGCTGTTCCGATAGGGGCGACGAGGAGCACGGACAGATGAGCCGACGAGGATGTTCAGCCCCACCGTCTGCATCGCCGGCGACCGGCGTTGCCACCGTCCGTGTCTCTGGCGCCGCCACCGTCCGTGTCCAGTACTGCGGCCATCGTCCTCGCGTGAGGCAGCACGAACACTCGATTGAGAATCCCATCTACCAAGTTTCCCACCGGTTTCTTGATGGGGCTAGAAGACGAGGACATGGGAGGACAACGAGGAAGAAGGCTGGTGAGAGGGCGGCTCAGTCTGGCCCGTGGCAATGGTGCACCCATCTTCTCACCCCACAAGCTAATTTGCAGAGGAGATAGATTCTTTTTGGTTGCGCATCTGATTTTACTCATTGTTTTCTTGATTCAGACGGATTATTCTAGAGCAAAAAGATGAAGTTCTACAGAAGATTACGCACACATCTACTATTAAAGCATGTAACGGTTGTACCTTTTTAGAAATTGAACCATACTGCAAGTTGGGGATCTTTGCTTTTGCCGAGGATATTCGAGATTTGTTGTATACAATATCAGGTAAACATTTACAAGGAATTATTTCACATATTCAGTTACCTGAGATTACTTGCAGTATATTCTTATTGATTGTTTCAGTCTGTTTTTGTTTCTTTCCTAGATTTATTAACAAGGTGTCATGTTATTTCTGAGCAATATGGACGTATGTGGCCATGTGGGTCTTACTGTTGAAATAGATGGGTACATCAGTTCGCTTGAAGAAGCAGTTCAGCGGTTTACATCTATGGAAGTCATGGGTGGAGATAATAGATACCGATGCAGAAGGTTTGGTTACTTCGTTGATCTTTAGCTTTCTGTACTTGTTCATTCTGTGCCATTTTTGTGTTCATTGCATTGCACATATTTGATTAGCACATCAGAGTCCTTGATCTATCACTGAAATTCACCAAGCTTGACTCTTCAGCTATAGTACTGTCATGCAATTTTCAAAGGGATTATAGGCCTCTGAACTTCCTAGGTCGCCTAAACATGCTGGGAATTAAAAATTAATGGGTTTTAGTGTTGATTGAGTAAGCCTTAGAAGTTGATATCCACTACTAATCAGATCCCCCCCCTTTGTATATGTGTACAGTCTGGCAAGTTTGGGAAGATAAGCAAAGCGATTATATTCCCATAAACCCTGAAATTATCTTATTACATGAGCACAAGTGATAAAAATTCTCCTGCCTATATGGAGTGGCTGTCCATCAAGATGTTATGACTTATATGAATGCTGCCTTTTCTGGTCATTACGTATGTTATGTCAATGACAATCATGATAAGTGGTACAAGACAGATGACGGTCAGGTATACTTACCTTATAGAAAGCGTGGCTATGGGCTATGCCTGCACATTTGTTAAAGAAATGCTCAACATATCAAAACCAAAGTATTTTTGGTAAACATGTTTCCATGTTAGGTAGTTTCATTGGAACTGAAAAGTTAAGTTCATTATAGTAGATGTTGCAAATACCATCTGTATGATGTAAGCCTGCAGGGTGTGTTCTTTGGTCGATTAGCTTTGCCAACTGTTGGTGATTGTAGCTCATTCTTTCACTCCTCTCACTATTTGTTGGCCTTGTGTGAGATTTTTTATTACTCGTTAGCTTTTACAAATGATAGTGATTGTAGATGGCAGGGTAAAGGTTATTTTGCTGTTAACATGCTCTGTCTTAGTTTGACAGAATCACGGTCACTAGAGGGTCCCCGCTATCTGTGGCGGCCATATGCATTGCCTCCGGTGGGAGTTCAGGGCTTCTTGTTAATGCAGTACGTCAGGAAATCAAGGTCTCACTCTTGCTCCTTGGTTTATCATACGATTGATCACCTTTGTGATTATCGGTGTGATGTGTACGTCAGGAATTCATTCTGTACACTTCTCTCAAGTGCCTTTGCCTGCGATTAGCCTACTGTCTTTGATTAAGGCCATTTAACTCTTCTTTAGGCTGCTCGTTCATCTACGGTTCATGACTCATGCTGCTTCTTAGTTTTTCTAATATATCTCATAGGTTGCTGCTACAATATTTTTGTACAAAAATATGGTTGACTAAATCTTGTAGGCCTTTGCTAGATCATGGATAGTTCATACTTCATGAAGTATGTGCCAATAAGTGTTGTGCATTTCATGGAGATCATGGAGATAGTTACTTTTTACTGGTTGGCAAGTGATTCTTCTCTTGATATGTTTTTTATTTTGTAATGAGGTGGCTAGACGTTGTTATATTTACTGAGCCAACAGTTTGTAGTTGAATATTTCATTTGTTTACATCTAGCTCTAGAATCATTATTCCTTTTGGTCTATCACGGAAGTTGTTGTTTTGTAGTTTCCAAAACTAAGTTTTGAAAATTCCCTATAGACTCAGCATTGCAGTATTATACATTACTATTGGTGCCATACTCTTAGTACTATACATAGGCACTGACAACTATTACAGGTTGTCGAAAAGTAAAGGGATGATAAACTTGCATAGAAACTGAAGAATAAATTGAACCTTTATGTTCAAGGAAAGAATCCATGACGAATTGCTGATCTTTTCATCACTCCCTGAAGTGCTTATTATCCTTAGCTGATAACTGTTTTAGATATATTTTCTTCAAAAGAGAAATTCATCACTCTAGAACGGTTTTACACTTCCTTGTTCCCTAGATGAATTGAACTTGGTTACTACCCTTCTTTCATTCTTTTATGTTTATTATTCTGACTTTGACTAACTTGCTATTGGTTACATGTATAATGTATTAAGCACAAGCTATGAAGGTGCTTGGGAACATAGCTATCTTTTCGGTGGCTCTGTAATCAGTTGCAGCAGGTAAAACAAAATTTAATCTGTATTAATATTTATCTTGAATAGATAACAATGCAGATTTTTGCAACTGCAATCTTTGGTTTTAGCTTATATATATGTAATTTGACTATGAACTTCACATTTTCTGTATGCAGTTGTAGTATTTCTTATGTGCATTTGTATAAGTAATGAAAGAAGCATCTCAGTTCTAAATGTAACTACACTGATGTCTCGAGGCTTATGTGATTTCTGAATGTTGCTGCCTTGCTGGTACAGAGGGAACCTCTCACTTGTTACTAGATACCTTCACTCAAGTATGGATTGCTTCAAAATAGCACGGTGAGGAAAAAAAGGAGCTGAGCGTGCTCTAGCTGAATGATTGAAACTAAGCATTCTATCTGCTTGTGCATGTGGTGTTCCCCTACGGTTTTCCTGTTTGGGGCTACAATTAGTTTGGTCGCATGGTCTGGCAGCTTTGGTGTATGGTTAATGTTACTATCTGGTCTAAGACTTTGTGATTTTTTTGAGCACCGCCTCGGATGATCCCTGCATTGCATTGTACCTCTTTTTAACTTAAGATGTGGCAGCTATAATCAATCAATAAAGACAAAATATCCGATTGGGCCGCTCATGGCTGGTGAGGAGGCGCCCCAGCCTCTAGTACTCTTTCAAATACGATGCACCACAAAATATCCGATTTGTCCTTAATAGACTTCAACAAACTTCTTGCAGCTGGTTTAAAAACAATTCAGCTAATTAATGCTGCAACCGTGGTCTACGTGAGTTAGGCCCTATTTGGTTGCGCTTAAATTTGGCTTTTGGCTTACAAACCACAAAAGCATCTAAATAGTTGCTTTTGGCTTTTGGCTTTTACTTTTGACTTTTAGCTTTTGACTTTTAATTTTCTTACATGATGGTAGAAGTAAAAAACCGAAAGCCGAAAGCACATATTTAGTTCCTTTGTGCCTTATAGGCTAAAGCCAAAAAAGAAGTCAAAATAAGCCTAACCAAAGAGACCCTTAGCCTTTGGGTTCAATGAAGAAAGATTGAAGACAAGTAAATTATAACATTCTCGATTGGGACGTTCGACAAACCTAATGGGAGCATCTGTGTAATACTTATACTATACATTAGATGCATATGTATACGTAAAATTGTGCCGAATCTGTCTTTGGCTCCCGAGTTCCAGTGATCACTCAAAAATTATGTTTATGGGTTTCAAAAAGTGCTGAAAACAATTTTGGATATAGCCAACAATACACCCAACAAGTGTGGAAAATCGCAACGCAAAACTATTTTATTATGAGCCACACAAAAAAAATGAAAATATCCGATAAAATTTGGAGATTTGAAAACATGCAAACACATATCTACACTTAGTGATTTTTGTGTAACTTAGAATACAAAGTATCTTAAATTGATATTCAGCAATTTGTGGGATACATCATTGGCTACATCTAGGTTTTTTCTAGTTTTTTTTAAACTCGTAAATATGATTTTTAAATTTTTTAAATAACATGATCACTTGATATTAGGAGCCAAAAATCTCCACTCTAAATTTGAGTCCCTATTTTGCCATGGACTATAGGCCATCGCCCTTCTTGCTGTGGCCCAATGTTGGACTAGACCACTACACTGCACCGCGAGACACTAAAATATGTTTTTAATGAGAAGAAGTTTTAGCTCGGCGAGTAATTTGAGTTTTGTTCAATCTAAACTCGGGCTCAAACCCTAAACAAGTCTAGCTAATGCAAGGGCTCATATAGTTCAATAAAGTTCTTTTGGATACTTGAGCTTCGTTGAACTTACATTATTTTTCATACAATACCAGTGAATATCACATTTTCATAAATGCATACTATTTTGTCAACCTGAGCTCGAGTCCATCCAAGTCAGATTCGAATCTTGACGTTCACTACGCGCACGCATACACACACGCGCACGCATACACATATGCATTTCAGTAGATATCCATGGAGATACGCTCTGTCAAATCATCAGAACGTGTACTCAGGTTGTAATGTACGCGTGTATCATGATGTGTTCGTGTTTGCGTCAGTGTAATAACTACGGAAAAAAAGAGGGCAAAACATTGCAGAAGAATTCACTAAACTGATAAACAAAAATTCAAACAAGAGACACTACAATCGCAGAACAGAATCACAAATGCAAGTGAAAATAAGCCCGAAAACAACTCACCATGCCTCAGCAGAGCCCTCGCCGCCGCCGCCGCTGGATCCGGCCGGCTCAACCCCCGCGATCGCCGGCGGGTCTGGCGCCAGGGCCGTGCTCGCCGGCCTGGCAACCGGCACGTTGCGAAACGAAGGGCCGCCAGCTGGCGCACAACGAGCTGCCGGTGCCGCGGAGATTCGACATGGACGACGGGACGTGCCAAAGCAGAGCTTGAGGCGGCGAAGCATGGCGGCTCGTGCAAGCGATGGGAGGCCGAGTATTGTTTTTTTCTTCTCCTTCACGTGCGGAGTTGGTGCGTTGCCTTCTCGTGATCAATCTCTCCATCGGCGAATCTTGTCCGTTGGATCTTCCTTGAACGGCCACGATTCGCCCCGGGATCTTCGCAAATTAGTTTGCAGAGAGGTTTGGGCTCTGATCGGATTAAAAGGAGGGCTCGGCTAAACACCCACGTACTCCGGCCGCCGTACCCTACCCGCCGCCGCGCGCCTCCGCCCGAGGGAGCTCCTGACCGAGCGCCGCCGCCGCCGCACGCCCCGCCTCTTGCATTCCGTTTCCACCCAACTTGTCCCCCTCCCTCCTCCGGTCCTCCCGTCTGCAGCTCGGGCCTGTTTCCCTCACGGAAGAGAAGGTACGGAAACCATAAATCCCCACTTCCCAAATCCTAATAAACCATACAAGTTAGATCCGTGTGGGATCGGTCTCACAACCTCTGATTTCACACTGGGCGTGATTTCTCAGTTTGTTTTTTCCTTTTTGAGTCGAAAGTTTAACTTCATGAATGAGGTGAAAGTTTTCTGTAAGGGGGTGGTCTTCTCGAACTAAAACTTAATGCTCAATCCAATTTTGAACGCTCGAACGTTTTTGCCTTCAATTGTGCTCGAAGGGAAAGTTTTGTGCGCTGTGTTCCCAAAAAGCTAAACTGTGTTATTTAGACTGAAATTGGGCAGAAAAATAGTAATAATCAGAGTGTCCTACTCGTTTGATTTTTTTGCACCAATCTGAAGAGTATTCTTGTATGCTTGGAACTGAACAGAATTATACAATGAACTTTCGCAGGCTTATCTGAGTTGGATCATCCTCTGCAGCCGACTTCTCTTCAGCAATGCCTTACTGTGCTCACTGTATTGAGGATCGCCCATCTGTAAAGGATCCTGACAGTGGAATGACGTGAGACCTTCATTCCTGTTCTTGCATTGTTCTTCTAATTGCTTATAAACGCCAAAACCAGCGTGTATGAGTTTTTTTGTAATATGGCTTTATAATCTAATCCTTTCAGTCCATGCTTTGATTTTTTAAGAGAAAGCTTTGACCAAACATGTGACATAAAACTAATAGCATTAGATTCATATTAAAAAAACACGTAGGATTGCCATCTTGGGATGGAGGGAGTATTAGTTGCTCTGAAAAGATCTCTATGACACAGCTTAAACACTTGTGCATCTGTGTAGTTATGTTATTTGCCATGTTGATTGTCAGATGCTGTTTTGTGTGCGGGAAGGTTATTGATGAGGAACTGCTTGATGAAGATGCTGGTTTTTATAAGGATGCCACAGGAGAGGTTGGTCTTGCTACTGTTGTTTTTTTATGTTTTGGTTTCTTGATTTGGATGTGTACCTGTTGGGTTAATTTGTTTTGAATGTGCATAGAGCCACAGAGAAGGAACTCTTATCCGTGCCATTGAGGGTGTCATTTCGTTATCCCGCGAAAGAACTGAAAGATAGGTATCCCTTTTAGATCATTCCTTATTTCCTTTTATCTTATCTCATTATGCATCTCACTTTTGGCAATTATGTTGTGCGTTTACCAGGGAAAGATGAGATTAAGCAGATTGTCCATGGCCTTCATGTGAGTGGTGGAGGCAGTATCATTGGCACTGCTCATAACTTTTATAAGGTATGCATTTTTGTTATTACAATACATTATCCTTTTTAAAAGTGGTATAGTATGATCCAATGCTAATATTTATTCTTATTTAAGTGTAGCTTGCTCTTGATAGGAACTTTACTAAGGGCCGTCGAACAACTCAAGTTGCAGCTGTTTGTCTTTACATTGCTTGCAGGTAAGCTATCGCCTAACTAGCCCCTTGATTTAATCAAAGCCTTCCTATCCATTGGGCATATTTCTTGTTCAAACATGGCCTTCTCCCTTTACACTTTCTGTGGGTCTTTGAGTATTCGACGTGGTATATTCTATCGATTTGATCTGCTGTGGCTCGTTTAGGGCTGTGTGGATGCACAAATTTGGCTTGCCAATGTTCGGGCAAGCCCAGGCTACCAGATTGCCTTGCCAACCTCTTTAAAAGTTGCCATTTCCACATTTTTTTGACGAAAGGCAGGCAGCGCTGCTTTCATTCATTTAAGAGAAAGAGTACACCCCAGAGAACGGGAACAAACAAAAGGAAGAACTAAATGCAAAGAAACAGAAACAAAGCTAAAAAACTGGAAGAAACAGAGCAGCAGCCCCCTACTCAAGCTCTCGTGGTCTATAGGCCACTGACTGGTGTTGTGCTGGCAGGGTACTTGTTCGCCATTTCCACATATTGGCTTGCAAAGCAAGCATGCCCTTAACTACATAGTGAAAACCTGTAGAAGTATTACTTATTATATAGCTTTGAAACGCAATACAGTGTCATATTGTGCCTTGGACTTGAGAATTTCAGCAAAGAGCAAGAATTAAAACCAAGATGGCAGATGCAAACTGTGTAAACTATGAGACAACTATGCTTCTCCAGAAATATTCACTCAAAGTTCTGCTAAGTACACAAACTTTTTGTTTTCGAAATGTTAGGAATCACCTACTATTGTGTCGTTGTAAGATCTAGTTTTTACGTAACACTCAGCAATTTCCAAATAAGTCTCATCCATACTGGTTATAGATTAACTTTGACCATCAATTTTTGAAAGAGTAGATGGCTAGCCCGTCTATAAAATAAGTTCTAGTTTGTTACATAACACTCTGCCATACTGGTTAAATATTAACTCTGACCCTCAGTTTTAGAAGAGTAGGTGTCTACCCCGTCTATAAAGTTGATACCAGTAGATTCACCAGGAAATGTATTTTCATAATTTATGGTCTAAATGATTCTATTTAGCAAATTATCAGTTAACTGACACCTTGTAGACTTCGGTCATGTTCAGAAGGCGCATTACAAACTATGTTTCGGTATTTATTGGTTATGGCTGTCCTTTAGCTATCGAATTCCCATCTATTTTTCTTCTCCCTGAAACTATGTTATTCTTTCATGCTTGTGTGGGTGTTTGTTACCTGTACAATGATTGTCATTTTGGTGTCGTCAAGCTATACGGGTAATACTAATGTCCAAGTTTAACTACTTGTTTTGCCAGGCGAACTGAAAAACCTTATCTTCTTATTGATTTCTCGGACTATTTGCATATAAGTGTGTAAGTGTACTCTCATTGATGTCCTTCATTTTGCAGCCCTCAGTCAAAGGGCTCATCTTGATCTATGTTTCAGTTATGTCCTAGGTGCTGTTTTCCTGCAACTTTGTCAAGAATTGCTACTCATAGAACACCCAATTGTTCAAAAGCTTGTAGATCCAAGCCTTTTCATCCACCGTTTTACCGAACGTAAGTTGATAGCATGTTCTATTCTATTTTATTTGTTTCAGATTGCTTTATGACATACATGTGCATTCTTGTATATAAGATACACAAAACTTCTAGTTACATACTTATTAATTAAAGATTATCGAAGCATTTACACTTCTTCACATGTTTCTTCTGTTTGTGATAAGGTAGTTCTTTGTGGAGTCTGCCAGGACGGTTGACCCTAACCTTTTTTTGTGTGTGAGACTTAGGACATGTTTGGATCTCTTGATTGTTATGCACAGAAAAATTAACACACACGAGAATAACTTAAGGAAGCAAGGTTATGAAGTCTAGATGTTTGCTTCTTTTGCATGGAAGACATAAATTAGTGTGCCTTTTTCAGAGAAGTATAGCAACTGCTTATACTCATAAGCTATTAATTTCAAACTCTTCAGTGGACACCAACATATTTGAAATAATTTGTAAATAAATCCAGGGACCTCGATGGTCTTTTTCTTTGCCCGTCATGGATTCCGAGTTCTACCAAGCATATAGCCCTCATAGGAAAGCTGGAAGGACAATTACATTGAATCAATGTGCTATTAATTATTTGCGCTTTTGCTTCATCTTGGTAATTTGTAGGTTTACTGGGAAAAAGGGACAATGCTGTATCAGACACAGCTCTACGCATCGTAGCTAGCATGAAGCGAGACTGGATGCAGGCTAGTATCTTCGTCCTTCTAGTTTCTTATTTAGGTTATTCTGCAAGGTTGTCATAGCTTATCCTGTGTTGCAGACTGGGAGGAAGCCAAGTGGTGTATGTGGTGCAGCATTGTATATCGCTGCACTTTCTCATGGATATGATTACACCAAGGCAGATATTGTAAGAACAAATGCTCGAGTGAATCTACTTGTTCGAGAATTGTGTCCTGAATTCCTTTGTAGTAATTAGTGTTTATCACGCACATGTAGCCCTAATGAGTCAGCACACATGGTTTGTCCTATCCTTCTCCTGCTTCCCGTGCAACCAGTTAACATGGCTCCACAAATATCGCGGAAGTTTCTGAAACATAGTGACAACATTGACACAAGAGAAGACTTCGAAGGAACACAGATTAGCATTTGACCCACAGATCTGAAAACAAAATGATATCTTTCTGCTGTGAATAGTAGCAACTAGCAACCGCTAATCTGCTACTATTCCTAGCATAATTTGAAATCAGATACTATTCGCAATGCACATTGTCTTGTTTCTCAAGTGTGCAGTAGTTTGGATTTCGAAATTTTGTTGCATGGATGGTGCATCTTTTGTTAATGTTTTCAAAATGTATGGGGACTCTTGTAACTTTTTGGTGGTGCTATTGTACATTGGTAGCACGGTAGCATCAGAAGGAAGGAAGCACCAGATATGTGTAATGAAGGCTTGAATATGAACTGGTCTAATTATGTGTGTCTTTTTTCAGGCTGCTGTTGTGCATGTCTGTGAGGCGACGCTATTTAAGCGCTTGATAGAGTTTGAAAATACAGATTCTGGTAGCTTAACGGTATGGATACGATTTTCATGAAATTACCAATTGTGGGCTGTCTATTATCAATTCTGTCAGGCTGCTGTTCCCCATCACAGAAGACACTTTTGTGGCACAAGCCTAGTATTTATTTGTCCTTCTAATCTGGGTTGAACTAATGACAACGATGCTCCAAGGGCATGCTGTTTAGGATAGACCGTGCAAGTGCAACTGTCCATCAGGATTAGAGATAAGAAGGGGTTTAAAGTGCATTTATAGCTCATTCCTTATTTATTTTATCTACAAATTTTTCTGTAAGAAATCATTTATGATAGGCCTTCACTTGGGAATAATTTTTATCTTCATGCCCCTATAATAGATTGAAGATTTTTTGGCAAAGGCTGATGAAGAGCCGGTTTCAAAATGTTCAGCCAAGTCTGGAGAAGTCCTTTGCGAGCACAAGGATAAGGGTGCTGAGCATTTTTCTCATGGACTTTGTGAGGAATGCTATGACAGTGTAAGTTACATTTACTATGTTCATAATGCATTGGTTGTGATACTTCATTGATGACTGGGATGACTTGATTGCTCAGTTTGCTGAGCTGTCAGGTGGACTGGGGGGTGGTACTGACCCTCCAGCTTTCCAACGAGCTGAAAAACAAAGACTGGATGCTGCTAAAAGAGCTAAGGAAGCTGATGTGGTCGAGGCAAAATTATGTGAGTTACATAGTTCTGATGTTGAAGATAACATCATGGGCCCTGGGAAGGTAATATTCCTGAACATACTTAAACTCATGCTTGACCATCTCCAGTGCAAAAACACTCATGTAGACGTTTAAAGAAAGAGAGACTTACAAGCGCCCACGTAAACGTCAGAACCTCCAATGTAAACTTCTGGTTTAGGGGCAATTAGACAACTAAAAACATTAAGAATTCACTTACGAATCGGTCTCAAAGCTAAGCATCTATGTCAACCTTTTGGTTGGGAGTAAATCTCTTACAAGCTAAACGTTTGGGATTTTGACCCCTGGTGCCCCTTTGTAGATGGTGTTACCCTATTAATCTGAGCTTCTTTATTTTGTAGCTGTCATTCCCACTTAATTTCTTACACTCTTAGTGTCACTTTTTAGATGGTGTTACCCTATTAATCTGAGCTTCTTTATTTTGTAGCTGTCATTCCCACTTAATTTCTTACACTCTTAGTGTCACGTTTTGTAAAAAAATCCATCATTCTTGCAAAGTTATTTGAAGATTTTCATCAGTTGGCTGCACGAACCCTGACCCATCTAGTTCTGTAACTTTTTATGTCTATTTATTATATTGATGACATGTTCTCTTTTTGTTAATAGTAACATTCAAGTTCATCTCCATATTGTTTTTCATCTAGATTATATTCCCGAACTGTAGTTCAGAGCTTCAAAGTGAGGTTTCTAATTAATCACATAGTTTCATTGCTATCCCACAAAACTGTCTGCTGACAAGTATCTCAAATTATCCAGTGCTCAAGTTGCTTATCTTTATTTATATATTTCTTTACCATCTTCTGTTGTACTCGAAGGATGTGGCAGCATGGGAACAAAGTATACTTGCTACATCCTGCAATAACCTGGGCTTTAGCAGATTATCGGTCGTGGTGCTGCAATCTTCTAATGAACATTTGAACCGGCATTATATACACTGTTTCTTAACTTTGGATTTGTTTGCAGTTGCACTATATCTTAATTCTGTATATGACTCAAATTGCAAATCGTCGACAATAATATGTATATCTGCAACAGAATTGTGGACGCAAATATTCGACAATTAGTTCCAGCCATGCTTCCAAAGTTCCTGAAGTTGAAGGTTTGTTAGTTCCTTTATCTGATGCTCTACAAATATAATTTCAGTGTCCTTCCCCCCTTTTGGTTTGTATTGACAAGCTGATTGTTGATCAATTTCCTGGATGCTATATTGCATCCTTAGGTGAAAAAGTTGATTCTGATTCAGAAAATCTTTCTGATATTGATGATGTGGAGGTACATTTATCCATCAGATAACTGACTAATTCGTTCAGCCCTTGTTAGAACCTGAGTTTCGATCGTTCATTCTGATTTCCTGTAATTATTTTTGGTAATTTTGCAGGTTGACGGGTATCTTAACAATGAGGAAGAAACACATAACAAAAAGATTATCTGGGAGGAAATGAACAAAGAATACCTAGAGGTAGTTATCAACATGAGACAGTTTCTTGTTCTGACAACATGGTGTAAGTGTGTAACCATCTGCTGATCTCCTTTACAGGAACAAGCTGCAAAAGAAGCTTTAGCGGCTGAATTGGCAGCTCATGGTGTGCCGGTTATAGGGGGGCAACATAAGGTGAGAAATGTTTATAGTTTTGAGCGTCCTGTGTACATATCTTCACCATTTTAGGTACAGATTCATGATTTTCCGGATATAATGTAGAAACGAAGACGTAATGAAGACGAGAAATCCACACCTGCTGAAACACCAGCAGAAGCAACATACAACATGTTGAAAAGGAAGGTACTGGACCTTCTGTACAGCCAGACATATAAAATATATGTCGTGTGACTATTAACTGGACCTTTTGTAATCACATGTTACACTTGGTGTGCAAACACTAACATCTAATATGTAACATTGTTCCTTGCAGGGACTTGGGTCAAAAATCAATGTTGAAGCTGTCAGTGGATTGTACAATGTATGTTTTCGTTATTTATGTTAACTGGAGCTTCATGGATTCTGTATCTTAAAATTCATGCAATGTTCTTTTGTAAATACTCCCACGTCAAATTAAATATATCCTTTACATGTTACAAATTCATATTGCCTGACATTCGAATGCTTACTGAGACTATGCGTGCAGACTGGAGATGGAGATGGCAAAGCAAATGAAAAAGATGAGATACACTTCGATGTGGATTATGGACAGGATATTCACGACGGTGAAACATTTGATGCTGGTGATGACTATGGTCACTATGCTGATTACAACGACGATGGCTACGTTGATGATGGTGGTGGTGGTGGTGGAGCCTATAATGATTATGATGGTGCTGATTACTAGTAGGTTTTTTTGTGTGCAAAATGGCAAGCTGACCAAGATGGTGGTCAAGAGCTAGTCTAGTTGCCATACGTTGTAAAGTCTTATGTCTGTATTGAAGGATCGCCACAAAGGAATTACAGTATAAGAGAACAAATTGAATATTGGATCTCTTTCTTGGAGTAAATTCGTTTTTTACCATTTCTTGTTGCAGAATTCTGACAGTGCTCATGGTAGCAAAGGAAAAGCTCCCCTGTACCCTGCTCTTGCTAACACACAGGTCGCTCCAGCTGCCAATTCCGTTTGGGAAGCACCTCCTGAAGACTGGATCAAGCGGAACGTAGATGGATCTTTCTTTTGCCACTCACGCTCAGGTGGTGCTGGCCGCTGTTGGCATCCTGCAAGGCCATTGCCACCTGTGACGATGCAGAGGAAGCGAAGCGGTGTGCGGGGCGTCAGAGCACTTGCTGCGCTCCACTACTGCAACTTGATCATCGAAACTGACTGCGACGCGAGGAAAACAGGTCCGGACTGTATGTGATCTATGAGGAAACTAAGAGATGGTTAAGTAGGTTCCCAGGTTGGCAAGTCTCAGTCCAAGACTCCAAGAGGAGTGTAATTCTGTTGCTAATTCTCTAGCCAAGTTAAGCCTGTTGCCATGGCGACTTGACGTTTGGGCAGAATCTTCCTAGCCAGGTTAAGGAGCTTGTAATGATCGACCGTAAAACATTTTCTACCACTGATATATAAAAGCTCTTTTCCTGTAAAAAAAAGAGTTTCAACAACTAACCCATTTTGAGCTAGGAATTCCGATGCACAGGCGTGCTTTTTTTTTTCAGATTTATCCAATACTGAATCTTCTCAAACGGGGCAACCTTTTATGTTAGGCCTATATGAGGGCTGATCGAGCACAAGTTGGTAAATCAAGATCTTCCATAGATCCAATCAGTACGTGCAGACAAAATAATGACAAAGCAAGTTTCACCCGTTTCATTTATTTTTACGGCAAGTTTCACCCGATCATGATTCATTCGAACTATGAAAACCACGAATGATATGTTCGGTAGTGCTACTACTACTGCTGCCTTACCTAACTCCAGGTCGCTGTCCAGGGACCACTATGCAGTCACACACGCGCGCGCACGGCCGCCCCGGCCCTCTCAGCTACTTCCGTTTCCAGGCATTATAAATTTGAGCTACACTCCTCGCCTCCCTCTAAGAACACTCCCAAACTTAAATCAAGGGCTGGTTCTTCTATCATTACCATATCTCACCAACAAGCTAGCTTAGACAAGCACAGTAGTACTGTAGAAGTGACAATGACCGTCGTCGACGCCGTCGCGCAGCAGCTGCCCGGCCACGGGCAGACCGTCTGCGTCACCGGCGCCGCCGGGTACATCGCTTCGTGGCTCGTCAAGCTGCTCCTGGAGAGAGGATACACCGTGAAGGGCACAGTGAGGAACCCAGGCATGCACACTGAACTTTTCGTCACGGCGATAACTGACATATGTTTCTGCGACACTGCTGCATCTCCCGTGCTTAACTTCGGGTGGTGATGATGTAGATGATCCGAAGAACACCCACCTGAAGGCGCTGGATGGCGCCGCCGAGAGACTGATCCTCTGCAAGGCCGACCTCCTCGACTACGACGCCATCTGTGCCGCCGTTGAGGGCTGCCACGGCGTGTTCCACACCGCCTCTCCCGTCACCGACGACCCTGTACGCACCACTCCTCCCTTTTGTTGTTCATTGCGTAGTGATGTATATATGGTGGTGGGTTGCCTCTGACAACTGCAGGCTGTGAACTCGTGCGTTGGAGCAGGAGCAGATGGTGGAACCGGCGGTGCGGGGCACCGAGTACGTGATCGACGCGGCGGCAGATGCCGGCACGGTGCGCCGGGTGGTGTTCACCTCGTCCATCGGCGCCGTCGCCATGGACCCCAACCGTGGCCCTGACGTGGTCGTGGATGAGTCCTGCTGGAGCGACCTTGAATTCTGCAAGAAAACAAAGGTCAGCAAGCCGAATCCTCTCTTCCATTTCAGAACTCTTCGTCCGTTGCGTGTAGAGTAGTTACAGAATATATATTTGCCGTCTTGTGAGATATAAACAGAACACCTTTTAGTGGGCCTGCAGAGCTGATGAACTATATCAACAAAACCATAGTATCAAAATTGCTCATGTAAAGCTGCGTACACGTGGGCAGCCTGCGATTTGTTTACGAAAGCTAAAACTCTGGGCAACAACGATCATCGTATCGTGTACACTTTTTTACTTTTCGTACGGATATGCAAAGTGGAGTGTCTTTATCACCACCAACCCCAGAATAAAACATTTGGTCAAGATAATTCACCAACACATCAAGTGAAGATGTGTCAAGACCACAAGATCCGGGGTCAATTTATCTAATGGTTCATGCATGTCCTTATTAGTGAGTGTTTTTAGACAATGATTTCCTCCAATAAGAGTTTCACCTGATTGCTACCTGCAAACGTACGAAATTACCACTTACCATTATGTTCTTACCTGTGAGGCTGTGACCAGCTGTGGTTTGTGAGAACTATGATGTTATTAATAATAACTATATTCTGCAAACAACTTTTAGCTTCAAAAGTTCTTAAGCTTTATGCTGAAATGGGATAGTATCTCGATTAGAGTCAGGAAAAACCTTTGCTGCCATGGTCCCCGTGAGGTGTGCTGTCGCAGCCATCGCAGATCGCACCATGCCACATAATCGTTGCATAAGCATGACATAAGCTCACCTGACTCCGTTTCAAAAGAAAAGAACAAGACATAAGCTTACCTGATCACGACTTGTTCTGACACATCAATGGCATGGTGAAGCAGAACTGGTACTGCTACGGCAAGGCCGTGGCGGAGCAGGCCGCGTGGGAGAGAGCCAGGAAGCGCGGCATCGACCTCGTCGTCGTGAACCCTGTGCTGGTGGTAGGGCCGCTGCTGCAGCCGACGGTGAATGCCAGCGCGGCACACATCCTCAAGTACCTCGATGGCTCTGCCAAGAAATACGCCAACGCCGTGCAGGCGTACGTGGACGTGCGCGACGTTGCCAGCGCGCACGTCCGCGTGTTCGAGGCGCCGGACGCATCCGGCCGGTACCTCTGCGCTGAGAGCGTCCTGCACCGCGAGGACGTCGTCCACATCCTCGGCAAGCTCTTCCCAGAGTACCCTGTGCCAACAAGGTCAGTGAGCATACGCAACGAACATTCTTTGTTCTGTTTCACCTAGTTTTTTCATCTTCTGCTTATGTTACTACTGATGCATCAAAGCAACAGAAGTAAGAATTTCTATGCAGAACCGTTCGGAACGTACATGGCAATTAACAAAAACAATTGTATTAACTTCACAAGCAACATCTTGATATATACAATTCTTGTGAAATTGCTTTATTAAGAACAGGATGTTCAGCAAAACTGCGGAAATATTTGATAGCATTTGTACTTACTGTACTAAATGATTAAAAGTTCGTTTGGCTAGTAACTCTGTGAGTAACTGAGTACTTATTATTTGCAAATTTATTTAGTAGTACTTCGTAAAGGTGGATCCCACCCTTGGTTGGTGAGTAGGGACAAGGGTGCGTAGCACTGATTGCTAAAGCTCAAGTAGTAGGTAGGTGCAGGTGAACGAAAACTCACTAGTGACGGCACGGAAAGGCTTTCTTATAAGCTTAGTGCTGCGGAAAGTCTTGGACCTGTGCCTAGGGGTGGAAATAAAACTCGAAACTCGTGAGCTTAACGAGTACTCGAAAACTCGGCTCAACTTGGCTCGAACTCGGGCACATATGAGTTGAGCCAAGCTGACATTTCTAGCTCATTAAGAAAACGAGTTTAATGAGTCGAGTTATGAGTACTCGTTAAACTCGTGTAGCTCGTAATATGCCTAAAATCATAAGAGTACTTAGGCCATAACTACGTGGGAGCATAGCCACTCGACTAATATAGGCCATATATAGCAGTTATGTTCTATCATGTTGTTGATTTTTAAGCTATGGACAATGATTTGTAAAGAAATGTTTGAATATTCAAGTTTATGCTACAATATGGACACATACTCTATACATGTTTATGTTATTAACGTTTATTACCGAGCTTAATGAGTTTAACGAGTCAGCTCGAGTTTTTATTGAGTCGAGCCAAGTTGTGATCTGGAGCTCGTTTAGTTAACGAGTTGAGTTGAGTTGGCTCGTTAACTAACGAGTATTTACGAGTTGAGTCGAGTTGAGTCGAGTTGGCTCGATATCCACCCCTACCTGTGCCCCGTAAAGATTGAATCATGCTGCAACACTTGGCCTACCGTGTGATTGGTCCTTACTTTCCCAGAGAAGTAATACGCAGCAGGATATGACATGATGCTGCAGATAGGCAAAATTTGAAAATATTGTTGAAAATGATAATATGCATGGTGAATTGGTGATAAACTTATCATTTTTACGTAAGCAAGTAAGAAAGATCTAAGCTAATCTGGAAAACATTTAATACTGCCAGACCGAGCATATAATAAGCTGGGTCTGTGTGTTTACTATGTGAAATCAAGTGTGCTGCTGTTGCTGGCTTGTATTACCGAATTTAACAACGAAAAATCGGAAGTTTGCAACAAGACAAGTACCAACTGTGGAACACTTCCATGAAGTACAGCTCTCCAGATAGTTCAATGTCTGTCTTTGGTGAATAGTGAGCCTGAAAGTGGTAATTGCTAATTAGTAAAAAAAATGTGGTATCAAGATAAGTTAGTGTTATTGATCTGCTAGATGGTCAAAAGCTTATTCAGCTTTTTCTATATTGCCAAAATAACTACACCCTATGGCCCAATATTAACACGTGGAGCAATTAGGGGAAACCTTCATAGGCAGAAAGAAGTGGAGTGCCAATGGATGCATGCTCATACTAAAGTTGTACACCTAAGCTAAATATAATACCCAGTTTAAAATAGCAAACATATGATGTCACTTAAATTCGCTGCTCCTGATAGCCTGATGCTTGATGCAAACCATATTTCATTTTTCTCAAACACCAAACCATTTGACCTATTGTGTTTAGTGTCATACACTGTAGCATGTTCGTGTAAACAGATGGGTCATTAGTAAATTTCTATAACATGTAATGCCACTTGGGACCATTATTTATCATTTTGCTACAACACGATGATAAAAAGTGGTAAAGTGAATAGAACCTGCTGCAGTTTATGTGTTTTACAAAGAAATAAACCGAAGCAATACTGGAAGCAACAACTTACTACCTTATGCTTCATCTTTGGTGACATGTGTTCAGGTGTTCTGATGAAGTGAACCCACGGAAGCAGCCTTATAAGATGTCCAACCAGAAGCTGCAGGATCTTGGCCTCCGGTTCACTCCTGTGAACGACTCTCTCTATGAAACCGTGAAGAGCCTCCAGGAGAAGGGACACCTCCCAGTATCGAGCAAAGATATCCCAGCGGAATTGAAAGGTGTAACTGCATGATGCTGCCAAGGAATCTCGAGAGTTCACGTTCCTGTAACACAGTGAAACATCATTTGTGTTCGTGTATATATCCTACCAGTGTCGTGTTATTTAAGTCAACTAAGCGAATAGAATAATATATTATTCGCTGTCCAATATCTGGAAGTGATTTTGTTGCCAATTATCCAGGTATTCGTTACGAGAATTTCTTCCTTATTAATATAACACAATTTTTTTTTTTTTTTGAGATTAAAGAGCTTATATTCATTCAAACAAGAACAAGTACAGATTAAGCACAAGATCGAACACAAGAACAAGCAAGAAGGAAGAAGAGAACACCAGGAAGAACCATACATCTAAACCAACAAAAGGAGCAGCAAGAGCCCCTAGCCAAAGGCGTTTTGAACCGCTGCAACCACCAGCTACAAAGCTGGATCTAAGACGATGAACGATCATCGGTCGGCACGACGCGCCGAGCTCGCGCCACTCCAGGTCCAGGCATCCAAACAGGCGCCCGAGACCACCACCAACAAGCCACCATCCCGCTCCTGGATCACCTTCTCCTCCCGGCATCCAGCGTCCAAGCACCCTCCAGAACACGTACCTCAGCAGCCTCGCGTCGTCGGTGGAGGAAACGGCGGCGCGTCGACCGAAGGCCCGAGGACGGGATCCCCACCTGGCGAAGACGGCGCCGTCGCTACGCCATCCGCGCGGAGGAACTCCGACAGATCCATCACCGCTACACACAGCACCGGCGAGGAGGAGCTGGATCCGCGGAGACTAAAAGGCTGACCACGCCGACGCCGCTCCTACCCGGACGCCGCCGCCAGCCACCAACGTCCACGCCCTATTTACAAGCCGGACACCAGATCCGCGGTTCCCCCCCTCTCCCACCGCCGCAGCGGACGGAGGAGAGGAGGAGAACCGACGGCGGCGCCGGAGAAACGGGGGGGAACGACCGACGACTCTCAAAATCGCCTCTCTCGACTGTAGCACGGGAGAGGGGATAAGACTTCTTCGGGAGAGAACCAAGAAGAGTAGGATGTCGGAATCAGAATAATATAACACAATTGGAATAGCCATAGTTATGCATGAACAATCTAACAAAAATAGATATGGGTTTATTAGCAACAGTATCTTTTCAGTATAGCCATAGTTATGCCTGAACAATCTAACAAAAGCAGATATGCCTGAACTGTCACTAAGTAGCATGAGAAACCTTCTCCCAGACCACATAGATACATAGCGACAAGAATATAAATATTCAAGAATAGAATTCTGCCAGTGGGAAGGCCTCGAGGACTTGGTTAGGAGGGTACCTACTGGTGAGGAGCTCTTCATAGGAGGAGACCTCAATGACCACGTGGGTACATCTAACACAGGTTTTGAAAGGGTGCATGGGGGCTTTGGCTATGACATCTGAAACCAAGAAGGAACCAAGAAGGTGATGATGTCTTAAGCTTCGCTTTAGCCTACAATATGGTCGTAGCTAACACCCTCTTTAGAAAGAGAGAATCCCACCTAGTGACTTTCAGTAGTGGTCAACACTCTAGCCAGATTGATTTTTTCCTCTCCGAAGAGAAGACAGACACTCTTGCGTTGATTGTAAGGTGATACCTGGGAGAGTGTTGTGCCTCAACATAAGCTTGTGGTGGCTGACTTTCGGATTCGTGTCCGGCGGGATAAGCGCTCCAAAGTCGCTAGAACGAAGTGGTCGAAGCTCAAGGGGGAGGCAGCTCAGGCTTTCAGGGAGAGGGTTATTAAGGGGGGCCCTTGGGAGGATGGAGGCGATGCAAACAATATGTGGATGAGGATGGCGACTTGCATTAGGAAGGTGGCTTCGGAGGAGTTTGGGGTGACTAGCGGAAGTAGAGGCGAAGCTAAGGATGCCTGGTGGTGGAATGATGAGGTTCAGAAGGCTATTAAGGAGAACTAGGACTGTTTCAGACGCCTATATGTGGATAGGAGTGCAGCCAACATGGAGAAGTACAAGGTGGCAAAGAAGGCCACAAAGCGAGCGGTGAGTGAAGCAAGGGGTCGGGCGTATGAGGGCCTCTACCAGCGTTTAAACACTAAGGAAGGCCAAAGGGACATCTATAAGATGGCCAAGATCGGGGAGAAGAAGACGAGGAACGTCAACCAAGTCAAATGTATCAAGGATGGAGCAGATCAGCTTCCCGTGAAGAACGATGAGATCAAGCGTAGATGGCAAGAGCACTTCGACAACCTGTACAATGGAGAGAATGAGAGCTCTACCATTGAGCTAGACGACTCGTTTGACGATACCCATCATGCGCTTTGTGTGACATATCCAAGAGTCTGAGGTCAGGGAGGCATGAAAGAGGATGAAAGGAGGCAAGGTATCCCCATTGAGGTGTGGAGAGGCCTTGGAGACATAGCGATAGTATGGCTAACTAATTTTTTCAGCCTCATTTTTCAGTCAAACAAGATGCCCAAAGAATGGAGACACAATATATTAGTACCAATCTTCAAGAACAAGGGGGTGTTCAAAGTTGTACTAGTTACCGTGGAATCAAGCAGATGAGCCATACAATGAAGCTATGGGAGAGAGTCATTGAGCACCGCTTAAGAAGGATGACAAGCGTGACCAAAAATCAATCTGGTTTCATGTCTGGGAGGTCTACCATGGAAGCCATCTTCTTGGTACGACAACTTATGGAGAGATACATGGATCAGAAGAAGGACCTTCATATGGTGTTCATTGACTTGGAGAAGGCCTAAGATAAGATACCGCGAAATGTCATGTGGTGGGCCCCGGAGAAACACAAAATCCCAATAAAGTACATTACCCTCATTAAGGATATGTACGATAACGTTGTGACAAGTGTTCGAACAAGTGATGGCGACACCGATGACTTTCCAATTAAAATAAGACTCACCAAGGGTCAGCTTTGGGTCCTTATCATTTTACTCTCGTGATGGATGAGATCACGAGGGATATACAAGGAGATATCCCATGGTGTATGCTCTTTGCTAATGATGTGGTGCTAATCGATGACAACCGGGCGGGGGTTAATAGAAAGTTGGAGCTATGGAGGCGGACTCTACAATCGAAAGGCTCTAGGCTTAGTAGAACTAAAACTGAGTACATGAGGTGTTATTCCAATACTACTAGGCACGAGGAGGAAGAGGTTAGGCTTGATGGGCAGGCGATACCTGAGAAAGACACCTTCCGATATTTGGGGTCTATGCTGCAGAAGGATGCTGACATCGATGAAGATGTGAGCCATCGAATCAAAGTTGGTTGGCTGAAGTGGCGCCAAGCTTCTGACATCCTCTGTGCTAGGAGAGTGCCACAAAAGCTAAAAGGCAGGTTCTATAGGACGGTGATCCGACCCGCGATGTTGTATGGCGCTGAATGTTGGCCAACCAAGAGGCGACATGTCCAACAGTTAAGCGTAGCAGAGATGCACATGCTGAGATGGATATGTGGCCACACAAGAAAGGACCGGGTCTGAAACTATGATATACGGGGAAGAGTTGGGTAGCACCGATTGAAGAGAAGCTTGTCCAACATCGCCTAAGATGGTTTGGTCATATACAACATAGGGCTCTAGAAGCGCCAATGCATAGCGCACAGATAAAACGTGATGAGAATGTTAAGAGGGGTCGTGGTAGACCAAAATTGACATGGGAGGAGCCCATTAAGAGAGATTTGAAGGATTGTAATATCACCAAAGAACTAGCCATGAACAAGGGTGCGTGGAAGTTAGCTATCCATGTGCCCGAACAATTGCATGGTTTCGAGATCTTATGGGTTTTAACTCTAGCTTACCCCAACTTGTTGTTGTCAATACCATGGTGAAGGATAATCAGATTGGCAAGAAAGGGGGTTCAGGAGAGCACGAGCAAAAACAATAATAACCTGTAAGCCTGCCGTAACAAAAGTAACAAATGATCTTTCTAGAGGACATGCTGAAAGCTATGTCAGGTAAGGGCATAAGAGTAGTAATAGAAAAGGTTTCTTAGTGCAACTTTCAAGTTTCGATTGTGCTACACTAAATATTGATTACATAAATTTGGTTATGATAGCATGTTTTTGAGCATTTTAAGAAGATAATCTGGTTATAATACATAGGGGCATGAGGATAGAAAAAAATTGTCCTACGTTCCCTATTTTGTCTAGCTTGAACATTTAAGGTCTGTTAGGAGTAATCTTGTCAATATAGTTGGCTGGTAGAAGGAGCTAGAAGTATTCAGGATATGTAGGGAGAACTCTAGAATTAGGAATGTTCTAGAGTAAGATATTAGAAGTAGTATGAGATATCTAGAGTTTGTAGAGTATTCTAGAAGTATGGTGTAGGGTTTGGATTGTGCCACATGGCAACAATCTTAGGGGTCATGTACAAGTATAAATAGGGGTACCACCCCTCCCATGTAACTAAGCTGGGAAGCTTGTATGATATGAGAAGATACATAGAGCTTCATATGTTCCTAGTGTGACTGTGTAAGAGAGTGAGCTAGGTGTGTGTGTAAAGCACAACCTTATTAGAAGGGAGCTAAGTGATTTAGCTCCAACAAGGTCTGCACTTTGCAGATGTTCTTGAAGCTAGACAAAATAGTAGTGAATTTAAGACTAATTTTTACTATCCTCATGGACTTATGTATTTATACTCCAGCTGTCCATACTTGCTTGCATACAAGGTTTCTAGATTGCAATAATCAAATCTGAACAGTTCTGTGATATCAAATAACAGCTGTCATTTCTACTTTGCTGAAATAGACTTTCATTGATACTTCAACTATTGACCTGGCTAGATCATCAAAGAAAAAGCTAAAGATTCTCAAAGTGGAGTTGTGAACTTTACTTGATTCGAAATGGGGAGCATCTTAGTGGTGGCCTCTCAGCTTTCACTGAAATTTGTCATAAAACAAGTCTCATCGCTGGGCAGTACAATGAACACCTGGTATGTTAATTTTTTTTAGGATAGGAGTTGTTGACAAAAGGAATAATCTAGAGCAAGAATCTACATCAGACAGTCTGGTCCGGTATGATATAACATAAAGGAGCAATATGTCTATGTTCATCGATATAGAGTATAGACACATAAATCAAGCCAAAAATGACATAACTTAACACGAGACAAATCAGACATCAAATTGTAGATGACCTCTTTACCCCAAGCAAAAGCTTTAGTTAACTTAACTTCAGGTTTCTTCTTGGTCTACTTTTTTCTTCAAGCGAAGAATCATATCACAGAAATAGACATATTAATTTAGAAATCATGTGCCCTGATTGGCTTTTGAATCAACTTTGCATATCCATGTATGTCCATATCAGGAGCAAGGCAAATGTCAGAATCAATATTGTACACTTCAGTGGTTAATTACGAGCGTGGTCTCAGATAGGGCAGAAATTGAAATGTCGAATTTAGCGTTCTCATAGCTTCGAGACTTCACCGATGCCAACAAATAGACCAATCACGAATCCGATCCTTTTTCGATAAAGTCAATCATGAAACTGATAGACTAAAAGTTAATCAGCTACCTCCAGACATCATAACAATATAAACTGCCACAAACCCATGATTATCGATTTATCGTAACGTGCCAGACTAAACTGATTCAGCTAAAGTGAAGATCACATATTTCAGGAAAGTGAAATGGAGTGAGGTCTGGAATAACGAGGATCAATCGAGAAAAGGAAAGAGACACCAGTGATTCTTATTCTGCCCGCACTTCCCCTAACTTCAACAAAAACTTCACCAAATCCGGTGCTCCTGCCCTAATCCGGTAACCCCACTCGATCCCCATACGGACGAACAAAAAGCTTGACGGCCAGCTGAGGATGCGACCAAAGGAGAAGAGAGTAGTGGGTGGACAACGGTGGGTAGTGACCTTGAGTCGCGTAGGGGTGCTTCGGCCGCGTGGTGGTTGACTGGGAGAGAAGCCGTCGCCATCGCCGTCGCCACCGTCCCGGACGCCGGCCAAAAACGGCCGAGTTCGCCTGTTCCATTCACGAGGCCAGCACTGCGTGGGCTCGAAATCGGGCTAACAAAATCCACTGTATTCGGCCTTTTGTGAGCTCGGGCAGGTGGGCTCTTAAATGTTTGGGCCGTCGACCGGTCGCGGATGAGACATCCTCCGTCAAGGGAGATATCATCGGAATGTCTGTAGGGATTCCTAATGGGCCACAATTAGATTTCCCTTTTTTTATAGATCTCGAGATTTCTATTACTCCTTCCTATCCTAAAAGATTGATGCGAAAAGTGAGCTAGCAGAATATAACTTTGTACACACCTCACGACATTTAAATCGGACCAGAAGGAGTAATTTAATAAGTTTATATTAAATTGAAAGACAAATAAATCACATGATGCAAAAAAAATTACATAAGTTCTTATAGATGTAAAAAACATGTATTTATAAATTAATATCCATATGTATACAAATTAGTGTTTTCTTACTTAATAGTTATTTTTTACATAAATATAAGGTTCATATACATACGATAATATGGTTATATATTTTTTAAGAAAGTGGGTTCATAAATTCAGAAAAAAAAACAAACTAGAAGTTCCTGTAGCACAAAAGAATTGTCCATGTAATATCAATAGAAAATCCACACATAAAAAGTAGTAAATGTTTATATACTTAAAATACTTGTGTATATAGAAAAGTTAAACGGCGTAAAATAAAAGAAGAATAACGGAAAGGAAAATAAGGAAAAAGGTTTTGGAGAAAGAAAAAACTTAAACAAAAAATCGTGAGAAAAGCAGGAAGGATCGAAAGAAAAAAAATTAAAAACAGCAAGAGAACATAAAGTGAAAAATACCTTAGTGGGTTGGCCCAACTAGTGCCGGGCGAGAGGGTACACGGTACCCTCGTAATTGTCGCTGCGGAAAGCAAATAGAAAAGGTGATATCATCCCCCGCGTGTAGTTTAATCTCCTTTAATGTTAGGTTTTTGTGTTATTGGTGGTGATGTTTCGACGGTGGACTTGTCGTTGAACGTTCGAATAAAAATGTCACAACTCTATTTTCATCCTACTGTAGCAATGTTGTAGTGTTTTGGTCTCGCATATTTTTGGTGCTCGATCTAGTGGAAATTGTCAGTAATGAAAAACACCTCTGTCAAATTCAAGGGAACCAACCTTTTCCTCCGGCCATTGCGCCTGATATTTCCTCTGGCAACTCCGTTCACTTCCGAGGTATTTTTTACTCGTTTGAACAATTTTTAACTGTGTGCAAATCTTTATTTCACAAATGTAACCTTTTGTAGATGACTTTTTCCATGAGTATGTCGAGTGTGAAATAATTGTTTGAGTACTACTTGTAATTAGATGACTTCCAATGAGATCTATGATATTATGCTCACGGTGAAGAAAACTGAGGAGAAGAGAAAGTGGACCGAATCCCAAGTGGGTCGTCTTTGCATTCCTCACAACAGAGCCCTCTGCCATGAAATGCTCATGAAGGAATAATTCACCGAGATTTGCACTTATCCCGGTCTTCTTTTCCGTAAGCGTTACCGAATGCGCAAAGATCTTTCTGCATGCACCCTCAAAACTTGCGAGGCCAACTGTCGATATTTTACTCACCAGCCTCGCCGGCTTTAGGGCATATAAAAAAATTATCCACGTCAAAGCGTGCGATCGCATGCATTATTCATTACACTGACGAGTATCTTCGCATTGGAGAATACACTATAACCTGGTGTTCATGGAAAAGTTTGTGGCGATAGTGATCAATGACGGAATGGTAGAGCATGCTTGGGATCATCGACTACATGCATTGGAGGTTGAAAAATTTCCCTACGACATGGCACATTCAATAGACTAGTCATCAACGTGATCCAGCTATCATACTCCATGTATTGGCATGTGAGGACTTGTGATTTTGGCATTGTTTTTTTGAGTTGTCGGGCTAGCTCATAGATATCAATGTTCTGCTCGATCTCATCTAATTCAGGATTATAAGGCCCCGTGTCAAAAAAAAAAGGATTATAAGGCCCCCTCGAAGCTTGTGCATATTTTTGATGATAGAATTAATTAACAAAACGTGTCTTCTGGTCACAAAAGTTATATCGCTGAAACTTCCTTCAATTATAAATCCAATGGTATATTTCTTATGACATATACTTTATATTTTGTGTATGAAATTTATGGTCAAAGTTGGACTTGAAAATCGAGACAGCTCTATCATCCCGACCGGTGGATATAATTGCTAGATTTGCGAATGGTGATGCTACGACTTGCAACTTCACTGTCAATGGCCATGCATATGACATTGGCCAATATCTAGCTGACGACATCTATCCTTTATGGTCAATATCTGTGAAGACTATCCCTAGAAGGATACTAAGAGTAAGAACACATAATATGAAGCTTCAAGGGATGGGGTAATATGAAGAAAAATATGACACATGCCCCCATATAAACAGAGACAACGAGAATTAATCTGCAATGATGGCAAGACGATGCAGGTTACAAACGATCAGCATTCCATTTCTTTGTATTTTGTGATAACTGATAACAATAGAAACAAGGGGTGGCATGATCTCTAAGTTTCTAACATCTATACGGAGTAGCTAATTAAGAAGAAAAACTGACACTGGACCACGGCAGAAATGCAAATGAAACAGAAGTTTCCGATGCATGGAAATAAACTTTTCCCTTAATCATGGTTGCAGTGAGTAATTCTTCTCTCTGTCCCAACTTTCCGCCTTATATTGGAGTTGTAGATAATCTTGACGTACATACCGATCACGACCTGCCATGTGTACGAAAATTATGGTATACAAGCTGAAATTTTAGCTGCAAGGACAATACAGAAATCGTACCGTGTACAACTGTAATTATATCTGTAAGCACAATACAGAAATCGTACCATGTGAGCAACATACATAAATCGAACCAAACATGTCAAGACAGTTACCCTCTAGCAACAACATATAATTTGGCGAACAACATCACAAAATGATGAACAACTTGAAGCTATGGACGCGGAAGTACGAAAGCATGCAATCTTCAAACAGATGAGAAGGGAACCTGAAGAAAGAATGAACCAGAGAGAGATTCCTTACGAAGAACTTATGCTACAATAAATTATTCATCTACCCCCTAAAATAAAGAATTCAATACAAAAACTGAAGATGGAAACCTCCTCAAGTCCTCATACACTTGATGAGAAAAATGTTCGAATACCGCATCCATCTAATTAGTAGCGAAGACGAGAAATGCAAAAACTTCTCAAATGTTCCAACGTATACAAAGTGTATACGAAGCACCTTGACCTAGATATTTATAAATTATAAAAATATTTAACAAATAAAGATGCATTAGGTTGTGCACATGAAAAAAATTCAAGGAATATGTATCAATAGATATATAAATATGTATATTACAAGATAGGTGGTTGCATCTCATTATTCCCAAGTTTGAATGTTTAAAATAATGATTACAAGTTCGTAAGATATGTATATATCTTAAGAAAACTATCTATCATTCAAGTAAACAGACTGAGTATATGAGATCAAAAAATTTAAAAGGTATGATAACAAACTTATGAACTTTATGTGAGCTAATTAAGTTGTCAATTTGTTCTTAATAAAATTCATAACCTCCAAGCTAAAACAGAAGGTCGGCCTAATTGTGAAATTCTGTGTGTTAGAAGAAACAATTTTGTTGCAACTTGTGTTGTGATAACACATAAACTACAAGATAAGGTCCTCAAAACTGAAACTGAAGTTAGGCATAATATTATATTTCATGTGTTAGCAACATCTATATAGCCGCAAGTTGCATTGTAAATTTGTAATAATAGACAATAGACCAACATAAAATGGACAATCATATCCAATGAAAATAAATTATTCTATTACAAAGAAATTCATCAATGTCGAGTTTTATTTATAATGTGGTCTGCAAACATAAATGTTAAGTTTTTATGTAAGGACAACATTGCCAGCATCGTGCCAAGCCCACAACGGCCATGACTGCTTGTGCGCAGAACTTCGGCAAAGATTCAGTATTAAGTCCCGCTTGGGAGTGGACTATTTTTTCACACTTGTAAACAGTTGACACATGAAACTTAGTGAGGACCTACATACCAACAACATTAATCCTAAGAGTCTAATTGCCACACTTATATGCATTGTAAGTTCCAGAAGATAATGTACTCCTCTCAAGATGTTTGCTTTTTTGCGTTCAAGCTACCTTTTTCTCTTACGACAATTAAGTGATCTTTCTGCGCTTCTAGTGTTTATGTACCACAGTCCGGCATAGGAAATTCTAATCATATCGATAGTTTTTTTATAGAATGTCTAGACTGGATTGTGAGTACTTTCCTCCTGGCGGCAATTACATGATGTTCCCCACTTTATCAAATGTCGGATGCCCATCAGGCAGCACATGACAAATGGGTAGCCCGCTAGGCTTGGACCGAAGGATCAATGTGACACATGTGTCACATGCGCTAGTGTTGCGGTGGAAAACGGCGAGCATTTGGGTGCTTCGTCCGCTCCCATGGTTGTTGTCCATTTCCAACACATAAACGCTAGCATAGGTCCGAATAGGGGTACAACTCACCATGATGGGTATACAATGTAGCAAGAAGCAAGTGAGAGAAAAAACACATTCTGGCTAAAAATGAGAGTATACATCAACCTCTTAATTATGTACCTCAGATAAACAAAATATTTTCTGTATCATTGAGCTAAATTTCTTAAAATTTAATCGATCAGTGGTATGATGGTACATGGACAATTTCATTCATACAATAAAATTTTCCACCATGTGTCAACATCAAAAGTTATGTGATGGGTGTTAATGAGCTTGCTCATGAGACATATACGCATTCCCACAAGGAAAAGAAGGAGTGTAAAATTGAAACCAATTATAAATACAAGCTTACCTCTATCACAGTGGGCAATAATTTCAAGTTTGCTGTCAGAGATAAAAAATGCATATTCCTGTTTAATTTTGTTTGATAGATTTCTCATCAATATACTCAGTAACTATTCTCTAGTTAACAACATATCTACTTTGGTAAACCAGAAAATAAATTCAAGCACATCAGTTAAGTGCGTCCAAAAGGTAGCACCTGATTTTAGGAAATCAGCACTCGGTATTGGAGGACCCTGTTTTTAGTTATGTTTTCAATGCAAGTAGAATTGGTCCTAAAATCAATTTTTTGTTCAATGTGCATCCAAAACGCGGAATTAAGAATTATAGTACGACCAATACCAATTTCAGGATCAAAATCCCATTTCCAATATCCAACCACGGTGTAAATATAATCTAGTGTTTTAGTCTATCTTAACTAATATGAAGAAAAAAACATACTTAGACCTTACATATCACGGGATTAGGACTATTGATGGACTTGTGCTTGTCATTTTTCGAAATACTATGCCACCAGTTTATTTATTCAACTCTTGGACTTGCTAGTGAATCTTCTACATAATCAATTTTATTTGTATGCATTTTAATCCTGAACTTGACATTGAATCTTTCCTAACCAATCATGTTTACCAACACATAGATAAGATCTAAGATGACTCACCAAAGAATGAACAAAGAGTGCCCAACACCCTATGTCTCCTATTTCTAGGAGGCCTTCCTCCACTAGTAGGTTTCAACATAGAACATTCTTCTCTAAACTTTTGATCGATTTCTAAGGAAAAAGTTAAGTTAATAACATGTCATCCAATTTCTAAGACAACATGCAACAGTAGAACGAACTCACGTAATTTACTCAGTACGTATATACCACTAGAACTAAGAGGATGTAACTACATAAAATTTGAATGAAACCAACTTAAGAATATTGAGCAACTTGTTTTCTCAGATAGGACATGCAACTAGCTAATTAATTAACTAATGCACTTTTCCACTTACTAAACTAAATAGATGGTCCACCAATTGGATTTCAATGTAGAGTTGGCTTCTTTTTGGTAACAACAAAGTATGCATGCATAAGCAAAGCTGTTGGCTCCATCTCCTCGACTAAGTAAAGATTTTGTTTTCCTAACAAAACATGCCGTAAAAACTAGTCAATATTTAGCACAAAGTAAAAATAGAAAAATATTAATCCAAAGTTCCAAAGACTTAACAAGAAAATAGGCTCTTGTTCGTACCACTATATTAAAATGCAATAGGCTCGTATAGTGTCATTCTACAAAGTCGGCGTAGATCATTGTCTGTATGGCTCTCCTCGGAAACATCTCAAATGGAAGACAATAATCAGCAAATCTAAAAGATCAACATCCAAAATTGAACAGTATATGCTTGAGAGTGAAGCATTTGGCTCCACATATCACATACAATTATATGAAAACCAGGATAGACTATTGTATTGTCAAACTGTTACATGATCAAGTATACGTCAAAATGAAGATCTTCTTTCTCGCTAGAAAAGTAACTCATGTGTGCACAAAAAACATGCATATGGAAAACTCCAGGTGTGCAGAAAAAACAACCCCGATTATGCAGAATATAAATGAGTATAAAATTAATGATATGCAACCACAAATTAAACATCATATGCATGCTTATTAATTGGTAACATTGCATAGCTAGTTTGAAGAGTCTTATACATGGCCCAACTGTATACTTGAAAGCTTCGAATTGAATTTATAACGCTTAACCTGTAACATCCTGAAGAATATTTGAGAATGCATAGCAATTCTATGTGGAGTCAACGAAACTAGGAAGAAGTGAAAGCATACACCTATCTTTTATCTTCAGAGAAGAACGGGAGGATTTATGCTGCATACAATCAAAAGACCTTGCACTGAGTACTGTGCTATATATCCCCAGCCCATACGTAGATCATATAGGGATCACGAAAGATCTGAACTGGATTAGCAAAACAACTAGGTAAGGCGGGACCAGAGGCCAGTTAACCCATACTATGTTGTATATTCATTCGAATCCCTCCGAACAAAAGATTACACAGATCATGCAAAGGCTAAACTGCAGCAAAAAAGGACAGCAACGATCGCCCATATAAAAAAAACCCACCAACCACATGATTTACACTCCAAGATTCATACTAGTTCATATCATTGGCAAGTCCATGAGATGTACAATCGCCATTAGAGACAAAACCATCAGGGATACGCCAAGGAAAGAAAAATAATATCTCAATATGCCCAATAATAGATCATGTACGAGAGAAATGTTCACTTTATTCATAACCAAATTAGGGACTGGAAACATGGACTCACCGGAAACTGGAATGCTCCCACGGATCTGAAAAGCTCGGACGTCGCCAGCCCCTAGCTAGCTTCCCTTTCCACTTCGCGCAACGAATCATCATAGATCTGCCTCCGCCGCCGCTGTAGCTGCTCTCCTTCCTGCCTAACTGACAGCACCACATAAGATGAGGAAGCAAAAAAGGGTAGAAAATTGTCAAAAATCGTGAGCTTGGTAGAAAAAAATCCTCCAAAGTTAAAGGAAGAAAGAGAAGACTACGAGGAAGAGGAAGACGAGGAGAGGAGGGAGAAGGGCATAGCAAGTACGACTAGTCAAACAGTGCTTTCCGTTAAGCAGACATGGGGAGGCGAGCAAAACACCTTCGTTAATCAAATCAACACGCGTCGACCCCCTTGCCCGTCTGTGGAACACTTCCATGAAGTACAACTCTCCAGATAGTTCAATGTCTGTCTTTGGTGAATAGTATGTTTACAATGTGAAATCATGTGTGCTGTTGCTGGCTTGTATTACCGAATTTAACAACGAAAAATAGGAAGTTTGCAACAAGACAAGTACCAACTGTGGAACACTTCCATGAAGTACAACTCTCCAGATAGTTCAATGTCTTTCTTTGGTGAATAGTGAGCCTGAAAGTGGTAATTGCTAAATTAGTAGAAAAAATGTGGTATCAAGATAAGTTAGTTTATTGATCTGCTAGATGGTCAAAAGCTTATTCAGCCTTTTCTATATTACTTCCGTGGACTAGTGGTAGCCTTGCATAAGCGCATAAGGGCCAGGTCCCGGGTTTGAGTCCTCACTTCTACCTTAATGACAAAGCCGGGGTGGAGTCCCCCCTCCGGTCTTGTTGTTTGTTTTATATTACCAAAATAACTACTTACACCCTATGGCCCATTATTAACACGTGGAGCAATTAGGGGAAACCTTCATAGGCAGAAAGTAGTGGAGTGCCAATGGATGCATGCTCATATTAAAGTTGTACACCTAAGCTAAATATAATACCCAGTTTAAAATGGCAAACATATGATGTCACTTAAATTCGCTGCTCCTGATAGCCTGATGCCTGATGCAAACCATATTCATTTTTCTCAAACACCAAACCATATTCAATGACCAATTGTGTTGAGTGTCATACACAATAAATTCCGTACCATGTTCGTGTAAACAGATGGGTCATTAGTAAATTTCTATAATATTTAATGCCACTTGGGACCATTACTTATCATTTTGCTACAACACAATGATAAAAAGTGGTAAAATGAATAGAACCTGCTGCAGTTTCATGTGTTTTACAAAGAACCGAAGCAATACTGGAAGCAACAACTTACCACCTTATGCT
Organism: Poa pratensis; assembly: GCA_947311845.1. NCBI lineage: Eukaryota > Viridiplantae > Streptophyta > Magnoliopsida > Poales > Poaceae > Poa > Poa pratensis. The sequence continues at coordinate 27,196,383 of CAMZMU010000075.1, read as the reverse complement.
TCATCTTTGGTGACATGTGCTCAGGTGTTCTGATGAAGTGAACCCACGGAAGCAGCCTTATAAGATGTCCAACCAGAAGCTGCAGGATCTTGGCATCCAGTTCACTCCTGTGAACGACTCTCTGTATGAAACCGTGAAGAGCCTCCAGGAGAAGGGACACCTCCCAGTACCGAGCAAAGATATCCCAGCGGAATTGAATGGTGTAACAGCATGATGCTGCTAAAGAATCTCGAGAGTTCACGTTCCTGTAACACAGTGAAACATCATTTGTGTTCGTGTATATATCCTACCAGTGTCGTGTTATTTAAGTCAACTAAGCGAATAGAATAATATATTATTCGGTGTCCAATATCTGGAAGTGATTTTTTTGCCAATTATCCAGGTATTCGTTACGAGTATTTCTTCCTTATTAATATAATACAATTGGGATAGCCATAGTTGTGCCTGAACAATCTAACAAAAACAGATATGGGTTTATTAGCAACAGTATCTTTTCAGTATATCAACTGTCACTAAGTAGCATGAGAAACCTTCTCCGAGACCACATAGATACATAGCGACAAGAATATAAATATTCAAGAATAGCGTTCTGCCAGTGGGAAGGCCTCGAGGACTTGGTTAGGAGGATACATACTGGTGAGAAGCTCTTCATAGGAGGAGACCTCAATGGCCACGTGGGTACATCTAACACAGGTTTTGAAAGGGTGCATGGAGGCTTTGGCTTTGGCTATGGCATCAGGAACCAAGAAGGTGATGATGTCTTAAGCTTCGCTTTAGCCTACGATATGGTCGTAGCTAACACCCTCTTTAGAAAAAGAGAATCCCACCTAGTGACTTTCAGTAGTGGTCAACACTCTAGCCAGATTGATTTTGTCCTCTCTAGAAGAGAAGACAGACACGCTTGCGTTGATTGTAAGGTGATACCTGGGGAGAGTGTTGTGCCTAAACATAAGCTTGTGGTGGCTGACTTCCGCTTTCGTATTCGTGTCCAGCGGGATAAGCGCTCCAAAGTCGCTAGAACGAAGTGGTGGAAGCTCAAGGGGGAGGCAGCTTAGGCTTTCAAGGAGAGGGTTATTAAGTAGGGCCCTTGGGAGGATGGAGGCGATGCAAACAATATGTGGATGAGGATGGCAACTTACATTAGGAAGGTGGCTTCGGAGGAGTTTGGGGTGACTAGGGAAGTAGAGGCGAAGCTAAGGATACCTGGTGGTGGAATGATGAGGTTCAAAAGGCTATTAAGGAGAAGAAGGACTGTTTCAGACGCCTATATCTGGATAGGAGTGTAGCCAACATGGAGAAGTACAAGGTGGCAAAGAAGGCCGCAAAGCGAGCGGTGAGTGAAGCAAGGGGTCGGGCGCACGAGGACCTCTACCAGTGTTTAAACACGAAGGAAGGCGAAAGGGACATCTATAAGATGGCCAAGATCCGGGAGAGGAAGATGAGGGACGTCAACCAAGTCAAATGCATCAAGGATGGAACAGATCAGCTTCTCGATGAGATCAAGCGTAGATGGCGGGCGTACTTCGACAACTTGTTCAATGGAGAGAATGAGAGCTCTACCATTGAGCTAGACGACTCCTTTGACGATACCAACATGCGCTTTGTGCGACGTATCCAGGAATATGAGGTCAGGAGGCATTAAAGAGGATGAAAGGAGGCAATGCGATGGGCCCTGATGGTATCCCCATTGAGGTATGGAGAGGCCTTGGAGACATAGCGATAGCATGGCTAACTAAGCTTTTCATCCTCATTTTTCGGTCAAACAAGATGCCGAAGAATGGAGGCGGAGTATATTAGTACCAATCTTCAAGAACAAGGGGATGTTCAAAGTTGTACTAATTACCGTGGAATCAAGCTGATGAGCCATACAATGAAGCTATGGGAGAGAGTCATTGAGCACCGCTTAAGAAGGTTGACAAGCGTGACCAAAAATCAATTTGGTTTCATGCCTGGGAGGTCTACCATGGAAGCCATCTTCTTGGTACGACAACTTATGGAGAGATACAGGGAGCAGAAGGACCTTCATATGGTGTTCACTGACTTGGAGAAGGCCTATGACAAGATACCGCAGAATGTCATGTGGTGGGCCCTGGAGAAACACAAAGTCCGAATAAAGTACATTACCCTCATTAAGGATATGTACGATAACATTGTGACAAGTGTTCGAACAAGTGATGGCGACACCGATGACTTTCCAATTAAAATATGCACCAAGGGTCAGCTTTGAGCCCTTATCTTTTTACTCTCGTGATGTATGAGGTCACAAGGGATACACAAGGAGATATCCCATGGTGTATGCTCTTTGTTGATGATCTGGTGCTAGTCGATGACAGTCTGGCGAGGGTTAATAGAAAGTTGCTGTGGAGGCAGACTCTAGAATCGAAAGGCTTTAGGCTTAGTAGAATTAAAACTGAGTACATGCGGTGCAGTTTCAGTACTACTAGGCACGAGGCGAATAGGTTAGGCTTGATGGGCAGGTAGTTCCTGAGAAAGACACCTTCCGATATTTGGGGTCTATGCTGCAGAAGGATGGTGACATCGATGAAGATGTGAGCCATCGAATCAAAGCTTGTTGGATGAAGTGGCGCCAAGCTTCTGGCATCCTCTGTGATAGGAGAGTGCCACAAAAGCTAAAAGGCAAGTTCTATAGGACGGCGATCTGACCCGCGATGTTGTATGGCGCTGAATGTTGGCCAACCAAGAGACGACATATCCAATAGTTAAGTGTAGCAAAGATGTGCATGTTGAGGTGGATATGTGGCCACACAAGAAAGGACCGGATCCGAAATGATGATATACGGGAAAGAGTTGGGGTAGCACCGATTGAAGAGAAGCTTGTCCAACATCGACTAAGATGGTTTGGGCATATACAACGTAGACCTCTAGAAGCGCCAATGCATAGCTGACGGATAAAAAGTGATGAGAATGTTAAGAGGGGTCGTGGTAGACCAAACTTGACATGGGAGGAGTCCGTTAAGAGAGATTTGAAGGATTGCAATATCACCAAAGAACTAGCCATAGACAGGGGTGTATGGAAGTTAGCTATCCACGTGTCTGAACCATGACTTGGTTTCGAGATCTTATGGGTTTTAAGTTTTAACTCTAGCCTACCCAACTTGTTTGGGACTAAAAGGCTTTGTTGTTGTTAGCGTTCTGCCAGTACAATCATGGTAGGATATGTCATGGCAATACCATGGTGAAGGATAATCAGATTGGCAAGAAAGGGGTTCAGGAGAACACGAGCAAAAACAATAATAACCTGTAAACCTATCATAACATAAGTAGCAAATGATCTTTCTGGAAGACATGCTGAAAGCTATGTCAGGTAAGGGCAGAAGAGTAGTAATAGAAAAGGTTTCTTAGTGCAACTTTCAAGTTTCGATTGTGCTACACTAAATATTGATGACATAAATTTGGTTATGATACCATGTTTTTGAGCATTTTAAGAAGATTTATAATACATAGGGGCAAAAGGCCACGAGGATAAAAAAAAATTGTCCTAAGTTCCCTATTTTGTCTAGCTTGAATATTTAGGGCTAGTTTGGTACACAGGGAAAAGCCCGGGATCCCGACCTTTTCCCCGCCAATCGAGCCCTGGGAAATCTATCTTAGCATTTGGTGGGCCGCATGGGAGAGGAATACCGGGGCTTCCTCGTCTTTTCCCTGGGAGTTGATTCCGCGAGTCCACATGTCAGGGACGAAACCCGCGTTCTCTCTCGCAAAATGGCGGCGGCGTTGGGTGTGATTGCCTGACCTGTCCCGTCTCTCCCCTCCGGCGACTGCCCCGTCTCCCACCTCTCCCTCCTCTTGCCGTTCTTATCACGCTGATCCCCTCTCTCCCCTCTCCGGCGGCGTCTTTCTCTCCCGAGATCTGCTCCAGCTCACCTTGTACTCTCCGGCGACGGCGACGGCGGCGGCCCAGCGGTCACGAGCGTTCTCTCATCCTTGGACGAAGGTTAGCATCCTACTCCTTCTCCCCACCTCTTTTTCTCAGTCCGGGAGGAGTACCAACCCAGACGTTGCTGCTTCGGATTACTTCCGGTGGATGGTGGGAACTGCGTTCACCATAGCGGCGGCCGGCTGCCGGCGTGGAGTCCAGAGTGTGGACGCATTTCCTTCCTTCCGCGCGGCGGATCCGACGTGACGACAGGCGGGTGCGAACGCCTGGATGCACGATGCTCCACACAAATTCCAGCCAAAATATGAATTTGTATACCTTTTCCTTTCAGATCGTGAATTATCTGAGCTTCAGGTCTCCTTTTCTTTTGTGAGAAAACTGCAGGTCTCTATGGCATAGTGGTACTGAATTTACTTCATGAATCCATGAATATTCTACAAAGTTTCATGCAACATTTACTTGTTATAATTAGAGCTGAATCCTAATTGTACATAATTAGATGATATTCATCTGTTCTGTTGGTTTGTTGGCTGGCTGAAACTACTTTATAGTGGTCTTTAACAGCGCGAGTAGAGGACTAGACTACCTAGATTTAATTCCTTTTCATCTGGTTGTGTTGAGTGTATAAATTTAGAGGTGCAAGTTATTTATTGACAAATTCTCACAAAGCTAGTATTACTTATCCGTGGACTAAGGTTAGCCCCTATTCCTTCTCCCCAGTACCGCTCCTCCCCAGCTCGTTGTGTTGCTGGTCCAGATCTTGTAGCCTGTCAAATGTCAACCGTCAGTCACATCTTTTTCTTTGCTCCTGTTAGCATAGAGTGTAATTTTGGCATGTCATTGTGGTGTGGCTCAATTGATACCGTTGCCTTGTTAGTTGGCCTGATGCTTTAGCCTATTCGATTCATCAGAAATGAATCTTGTTGGGAACCTGTCTATGTAGTGTCCTATAACTATAAAACAAATTGTAGTCGCCTTCTTTGCATCCATATGCAACATGATCGAAAGCCAAGTATATTGGGAAAGTTAAAACCTGAATCTACTCCATGTTTTGTTATGTTGGATGTGCCCAAGAAGTTTCTTTTTCTATGCTCTTATTTCAATTTTTTTGTAAAATATCCAGGAGGAATTACAAGGTACTAAACACATACATCTCTTATGCAGTACTAGCTTGGAATCTGGAGAGTTATTAGCAAGGACATCGGAGTAAGAAAGCACGATGAAGTATGCTATTTACAATTTATGAATTGCTTATATGGAATGGGAGTAATGTGTGAAAGTTTGAAAGCTAGTACTTGTGAAGATGTAATTGCTATATCCTACACCGAATCTTATCGTCAAGTGTTGAGATGCGAAGGCACGTGCTGTTGGATGATTTCGCTTACACATTTGTATTCAGGAATTATCTGTGTTATTTTTTCTGATTTCTTGGTATTTGTGTAAATCTGATGATCTGACGTGAAGTCATATACTACCTCCGATCCGAAATATGAGTCGCCGGTGTGTACACTTTTTGTACTGTGCTAGTACGTTTTGTCCGACCGTTTTTGTGGTCCGGAGGGAGTATTATTTCAGTTTTTCTGTATTTTATTTTCTATTTTGGTATAGAATTTATCTGTGTTTTTTTACAGAATTAAGTTATGCTTGCACGAATTATATGTGGTATTTCAAAAAAAATATAGACTAGAAATATTGTGGAGGGTGTCGTTTTCCTTCCTTGCTGCCAAATGAGGACAGGTCTCTCGGAGATGTCCACCCTGGGCCGTGGGAAGCCCTCCTTGCTGCCAAATGAGCACATATACGCATTCCCACAAGGAAAAGGAGTGTAAAATTGAAACCAATTATAAATACAAGCTTACCTCTATCACAGTGGGCAATAATTTCAAGTTTGCTGTCAGAGATAAAAAAAAATGCATATTCCTGTTTAATTTTGTTTGATAGATTTCTCATCAATATACTCAGTAACTATTCTCTAGTTAACAACATATCTACTTTGGTAAACCAGAAAATAAATTCAAGCACATCAGTTAAGTGCGTCCAAAAGGTAGCACCTGATTTTAGGAAATCATCACTCGGTATTGGAGGACCCTGTTTTTAGTTATGTTTTGAATGCGAGTAGAATTGGTCCCAAAATCAATTTTTTGTTCAATGTGCATCCAAAACGCGGAATTAAGAATTATAGTACGACCAATACCAATTTGAGGATCAAAATCCCATTTCCAATATCCAACCATGGTGTAAATATAATCTAGTGTTTTAGTCTATCTTAACTAATATGAAGAAAAAAACATACTTAGACCTTACATATCACGGGATTAGGACTATTAATGGACTTGTGCTTGTCATTTTTCGAAATACTATGCCACCAGTTTATTTATTCAACTCTTGGACTTGCTAGTGAATCTTCAACAGAATCAATTTTATTTGTATGCATTTTAATCCTGAACTTGACATTGAATCTTTCCTAACCAATCATGTTTACCAACACATAGATAAGATCTAAGATGACTCACCAAAGAATGAACAAAGAGTGCCCAACACCCTATGTCACCTATTTCTAGGAGGCCTTCCTCCACTAGTAGGTTTCAACATAGAACATTCTTCTCTAAACTTTTGATCGATTTCTAAGGAAAAAGTTAAGTTAATAACATGTCATCCAATTTCTAAGACATCATGCAACAGTAGAACGAACTCACGTAATTTACTCAGTACGTATATACCACTAGAACTAAGAGGATGTAACTACATAAAATTTGAATGAAACCAACTTAAGAATATTGAGCAACTTGTTTTCTCAGATAGGACATGCAACTAGCTAATTAATTAACTAATGCACTTTTCCACTTACTAAAATAAATAGATGGTCCACCAATTGGATTTCAATGTAGAGTTGGCTTCTTTTTGGTAACAACAAAGTATGCATGCATAAGCAAAGCTGTTGGCTCCATCTCCTCGACTAAGTAAAGATTTTGTTTTCCTAACAAAACATGCCGTAAAAACTAGTCAATATTTAGCACAAAGTAAAAATAGAAAAATATTAATCCAAAGTTCCAAAGACTTAACAAGAAAATAGGCTCTTGTTCGTACCACTATATTAAAATGCAATAGGCTCGTATAGTGTCATTCTACAAAGTCGGCGTAGATCATTGTCTGTATGGCTCTCCTCGGAAACATCTCAAATGGAAGACAATAATCAGCAAATCTAAAAGATCAACATCCAAAATTGAACAGTATATGCTTGAGAGTGAAGCATTTGGCTCCACATATCACATACAATTATATGAAAACCAGGATAGACTATTGTATTGTCAACCTGTTACATGATCAAGTATACGTCAAAATGAAGATCTTCTTTCTCGCTAGAAAAGCAACTCATGTGTGCACAAAAAACATGCATATGGAAAACTCCATGTGTGCAGAAAAAACAACCCTGATTATGCAGAATATAAATGAGTATAAAATTAATGATATGCAACCACAAATTAAACATCATATGCATGCTTATTAATTGGTAACATTGCATAGCTAGTTTGAAGAGTCTTATACATGGCCCAACTGTATACTTGAAAGCTTCGAATTGAATTTATAACGCTTAACCTGTAACATCCTGAAGAATATTTGAGAATGCATAGCAATTCTATGTGGAGTCAACGAAACTAGGAAGAAGTGAAAGCATACACCTATCTTTTATCTTCAGAGAAGAACGGGAGGATTTATGCTGCATACAATCAAAAGACCTTGCACTGAGTACTGTGCTATATATCCCCAGCCCATACGTAGATCATATAGGGATCACGAAAGATCTGAACTGGATTAGCAAAACAACTAGGTAAGGCGGGACCAGAGGCCAGTTAACCCATACTATGTTGTATATTCATTCGAATCCCTCCGAACAAAAGATTACACAGATCATGCAAAGGCTAAACTGCAGCAAAAAAGGACAGCAACGATCGCCCATATAAAAAAACCCACCAACCACATGATTTACACTCCAAGATTCATACTAGTTCATATCATTGGCAAGTCCATGAGATGTACAATCGCCATTAGAGACAAAACCATCAGGGATACGCCAAGGAAAGAAAAATAATATCTCAATATGCCCAATAATAGATCATGTACGAGGAGAAATGTTCACTTTATTCATAACCAAATTAGGGACTGGAAACATGGACTCACCGGAAACTGGAATGCTCTCACGGATCTGAAAAGCTCGGTCGTCGCCAGCCCCTAGCTAGCTTCCCTTTCCACTTGCGCGCAACGAAGCATCATAGATCTGCCTCCCACCGCCGCTGTAGCTGCCTCTCCTTCCTGCCTAACTCACAGCACCACACATAAGATGAGGAAGCAAAAAAGGGTATAAATTTGTCAAAAATCGTGAGCTTGGTAGAAAAAAATCCTCCAAAGTTAAAAGGAAGAAAGAGAAGACTACGAGGAAGAGGAAGACGAGGAGAGGAGGGAGAAGGGCATAGCAAGTACGACTGGTCAAACAGTGCTTTCCGTTAAGCAGACATGGGGAGGCGAGCAAAACACCTTCGTTAATCAAATCAACACGCGTCGACCCCCTTGCCCCAAGGCGATAGAGCTAATCCTTGGAAGAAGCAAAGACGGCTAGGAGGAATTGCATAGAAAAGAAGAAAAGAAATACTCTACAGGAATTAGTGGCGGCCGGCGCAAGAATTCATGGCGTGCATGCGCGCAGCGTACCTTATTCCAAAGACCAGGCTGAGCCGTCGGAATCCGAGAGCAAGATAGGGTTCAGGTGGGGACACGCGATACCAAAAAAAGCCTCATCCTGCCTCTTCTCTGCAGTCGATGCAGACAAAGATGGACGCACGTCGAGCGGCGGAGCGATGGGAACGGCAAGGGGAGATGGATTGATGGCGGAACAAGTCCCGAGGGGGAGAGAGAGAGCTGACAGATAGAGGGTGAGCACGCAACAGCAGCTGCGTCTTTCTTCTCTCTTTGCATCGATCCATCGCCTTTATCAGACGTAGTCTGCCGCTGTGTGCTCACTCTCTTCTGTCAGCCATTGACACCTCCATCAAAACCACCGTAACCCCGACCAGTCCCATCCAACGCTGCACACGATCGACACGAGGAGAGAAAGGGAAAGGGGGGAGGGAAGAGAGATCAAACCCATCTAGGCATGGCTTCATCGTCGTCTTCCCAACCGGGGAAGAGAGGTCACGGCGGCTGTCCGGCCAGATCTGGCATGGTATCCTACTGGCTCGATCTGGTGGTATACCCCATCAGTGAGGGGTGCACCGGCGATCTTATATAGACCAGATGCGCCCCCTGTCCAGCTCATACCGCAGCCCCTGCTACGGTTATTAGGGTTGGGGACTTCTTTTTTTTTTTTTTTTGACCTGAGGGTTGGGGACTTGGGGATGACGCGTGAGGGTGAGATATCCTTCATATTTAGTTTCTCTGTAATCGGAATATACTATTTCTGAGGTGGTCATTTGTCTAATTAACACCTCACACCATCTTCTTGCCCGAGATATCTACGAATCAGGTCAGATTTGTTGTTGTATTTTTTTTATTATATAAGTGGTGTGCGGTTTTTTGGCGGGTTTTTTTTCTTTAGGACGGGTATTTTTATGCAAATAATGTTCATACTTTATGCGCATGCCTACTTTTTCTTCAGGATAAATAGGTTGTACTCATGTCCATGAGATTCTCCTGACTCAATTTACTTATATATAGTTCCTACCCACGAGAGGTCGACAAAAATTATTATTCGGGTTGCTTTCGTCCATGCCCGTATCGATTCCGATCTGATCGTTAACTTGTGTTGGTCATGTGGTGTAGATTCGAAAACAGTCGCTGAATGGAAATTTTAGAAGATAATACGCGTAAATGAAATAATATTGTCTCGTTGGCTCTCACTTAACTTGCATCATATATCTTGTACTTCGTAGGATTTATATTTCTTGTGTTGGTCAATTGATGGCTCAAAAATGGTTTAAATGGTTAGGTACATATTTTACAACATTGTTTGCGGCGCAAACAATTTTGTTATATAGTCCATTAAGTTTACATGTGTATTTTGTGTTTTACATTGTCATATCCGTGCTAGTACTTGTGGAATAATATAATTTGTAATCGACACATGATATTTTTCATGTTAGGTTTTGTTTAGATATCAAAATTCTATCGTTGATTCAATATACACATATATAGCCACTCCGATGTTCAGAGATATAGTTTTTTTTTATATAGATGTTCAGAGATATAGTTGATGCTTGCAAAACCCAGGTCCTACCATTTTCCATATGTTTGAACATTTAGCTAGAGAAAAAAGGACAACATCAACAAATACTGCAAAAATAGGGGCAGTAGTCATAATTGTAATATATAAGAATATTTCTATTAACTGGTTGGAATACGTTGTACCCTATATTCCAAATTCATTTGACCATTGTAAAAGCTTCTTATTTTTAAATAATCCATATGAATTCTTTGTGCCATTCACTTATAAGCCTTGGTCCAAATGTATGATTCTACGTATAAGCATGCCCCTCGGAAAATTAATTCCATATGGGATGATTACTAATAACGATCATATTTGTTTCTCCATTATGTATTTTTTGTGCCATTTACCGGTTGTGTATGTATATATAGTAACACGGTGCATTCATTCTCATATTATTAGAAAAGTTACAAGTTTTTGGTAATTTTTAGACATTGATATAATAAAATGCAAAGTGATTTTGGCAGTTGGAGCACGGTGGTCGGTCTCGGCAGTTGCCCAAATGTTAACTGCACTGTAGCGGGGGAACGTAAGAATTTCCCAATTAACCACATGGTTAATTATTCATAACACTCCACTAGTCTCCACCAAAAAGACCTGTGGAAAAATGTGAGCCGTGGTTTAGGATACGATGTTATAACTTTTTCGGATCTTTTGAAAAAAAAGGAGAAAATGATAAATTTATACATCGAAGGTATCTATGAACTCTATAGTCTATTATATCATTGCTCAAATGTTTGCATCGTATTATGAGTTATCACCGTTATACTTAATAACTTATGGTATTTTACATGAAATCGCATAATTTCTTTGTTGTTAGTGGTGTGTGCACCGTGGGACACCATTTATATTTGTTGCCAGTGGCGTGAAGTTGATACACCACTAGTATATGTTATCAGTGGCGACATACTAGTGGTGTACCCAGTACATAGCAAACATGGCACGCCAATAGTAGGCTATTTTCTAATAGCGTGTTGATACAATATATTGCGAGATATACGAGATATACTTTCTATTAAAACAACATAAATGTATATACATAAATTACTATCGAGATAGAGAAACTAATCAAAGTCTCTAAACATGTCGGTTGAGGTGTACTCAACCATCATGTTCTCTATGCCCATAGGGTCTATGATTGCTGGAGAGTCATGGCATTGTTAGGTCCAGCAGAAACATCTTGCGAACAATAAGCTTAATTTATTCGTATTGTCTGGATGAAGGTTGAAGTTGGCTTCAAATGTTTTCCCTGAGGTAATTTACATCATAAGGATTGTTGATATAGAATAACCAGGTGCCATGATGGGCAACAGACCTTCAAGATATGCTTATAACCTCCTCACTTGTCGCAGAACTTAGTTCTGTCAAACTTGTGAGCTCTTCAATGCCTTTCACATGACCTGAGTTTCATCGCTTCTTGTTTCGTTAATCACTTCCGCTTACCTTTAAAGTTTCGCAGTTTTCCTTTGAAGAGGTACCGTCAAACCTGCGTCCATTCTCGAAATTCATATGCATCTCGGGCAAAGGTTGTGCGCCAGTTAGGTGTTGAGATCCATTCTTAGAGAGTAGTTCATCATACTTTTCAGCCTAAAACAAAAAATATGAATAAAGTCAGAGTAGACGTGGTAGTCGTGAGCAAGTGGCCCCGACGACAAACTTATTCTCTCGATCAGTGGCGAGTAAGATAAGGAGAAGGAGGTCTCTCAATGGTGGGAAGAGAAGGAGAAGAAGGAAAAAACATGTGGGGTAGGGGGCGAGAGAAAAGGGGAGCGACTAGGGCGAGACAGGAGGAGGCGAGGAGTTAGGCCTTGTGGTGTCACCGTGGCCATAGTCACCCGCAAAAGAGCTTGTTGACGCGAAGAACTACTATCTCTTTTTATTTGCTATTCCAAAACGTACAATTTATTTTGTTTCTGACTAAATGCGGACCAGTTAAGCCCTAAAAAGGAGTTTGCAAACTGAAGCAACTCGAGATGTTGTCGTGTTAGTAAGGGCAGAACGTGACGTCGGCTAGTAATCGCGACCGCCTATGGTCCCTTAAGAGCGCGTGTAAAAAAGAGGTGGCTAAGAGCATATTTTTATGTTAGACTCATGTCTAGACTCTCAGTACAAGATATGTGTCTATTGGAATCAAATGATAGATCGCCCGCTTGTCAGTATGCCAAGCCGCTATCTCTCTCTCTCTCTCACAATCCTTGTAGGCAGGACCCACAAGGGCGCTTAAGCGTGGATCAGATTTTAGCTACACATGACTTAGCGAACGATCATATGTGCCGGTGCATTCGCCACAGAACATCAAGATGGTCTTGGACAGCCCCTACCGACGTCAGCCTCCTATGGGGGAGCAACACGTAGCGAGGAAAAAGCAGGCGTGGTGGTGTTCAGCAAATCATTATCTAGTCATTATCTAGTCTGACAAGGTTCTGAGTGGTATACTACTAGTATTTTTTGTCTTTAGTGTTTACCTGGATTCCTTCTAACCGACTCCTCGGGTCATAGGAATCTAAAAATATTAGGAGTAATAGAAAAGGCACATGGCTAAATTCGTTGTACCAGAAACACGACTGAAACTGTAGGCCGGCTCATTTCCCTGTTGGCTCCGGAACTGAAGCACATGAAAATATCCAATATAGAGCCTCTTTAGATAGCAGGATTGAAAAACAGAGCAATACGAAAAACACAAGAATTTCATAAGTTTGTAAGTGTAAAATTGAGGATGGTCAAACGTACGAAAACTAAATGGATTGTTATTTGGATAAATACAGGAAAACCAAAAAAAAGTGTCTCGATCCTACGCATGCACTTGAGTAAAAAAAAAAGGTTGGATTGGATGTTCAAATTCCTATGGAACTGGGGCATCCAATCCATATGATTTTAGTAGCATCATTCCTGTTGAACGTGAGCGGAGGCAGTTCCGGTGGATTACGGAGGCACTCATCACAGAATAAACAGTGTATTAGAACATCTCTAGGATACCGGATAAGCTGCTTTTTTCCGGGTTCGGGGCCAAAAAACATACAGACCAAATACCTGAAAAACACTCGCCCCAGGAAAAAATCGGAGGTGAAGGATATTCCTCCCCCCCTCCCCCCCCCCCCCCCCCCCCGCCCCCTTCGCCATATCTCCAGTTTTCAGAGACGTTTTTTCGTGTATACACGATTTTTGGCGCGCGCTGACTTTCGCTTAGCCGCCGCCACATCTCGCCGCCGTGCCCCGTTGTCCCCTCCTTCCTCACACCGCGGATTTGGTTCGCCGCCTCCCGCCGCGTCGTTTACACCGCGTTTCGGCCCCGGAGGTGGCGTATCCCGTCCGAGCGTCCCCCGCCGCTGCCGTCTCCATGCATCCCACGCGGAGCTCAGGTGGAGGGCCAGCTGGGACCGGGAGAGGCTGCTTCGGGCGGGTCTGAGCAGCGGAGTCCTCCTTCCATTCCCGCGGTCGTCGGAGGCGCAGATTTGGGGCCGGTCGTGGGTAGGTTGCTCGCACGGCGCGGATCCGGTCGTCGGTGGAGAAGAAGGTATGGTTCTTCATCGAATTGGTGGTTGATTCGGCTGTTTAGGTTTAGGAATTAGTCGATTTGTAGTCGAATTTAGGAAAAAAAATATTTTGTTATATGGATTGGAGTTCGTCGTCGTCCTCCTCCTCCGGCTCTGAAGATTACAAGATTGAGGAGATGCTCTTCGACGACGATGTCGAGCATATAGTCTTGGCGCATCTCGTCGAGAAATTTGAGAAAGGACGCAAGAGGAATAGGCGAGGCTCGAAGGTCGAGCGTCTTTGCATTCACCGGAACGGAGCTATCAGCAATTCGTTGCTAATGAAGGAATACTTTGCTGAGGTACCAACCTATCTGGCTCACCTCTTTCGTAGGCGCTATCGAATGCGTAGATCTCTATTTGTTCGCATTGTTGAAGCTTGCGAGCAAAACACTCGTTACTTCGTTCAACGAAGAAATGCCGCCGGTTTTCTTGGGTTTAGTTCATACCAAAAGATATTGGCGGCAATGAGAGTGATAGTATGTGGCATTCCGGCTGACTACACCGATGAATATCTTCGCATTGGCGAAAATATCACGCTCAAATGCGTGTGAGTGTTTGCCAAAACAATGATATGGATGTTTGGTGCCGAGTACCTCCGAAGTCCAAACGAGGAGGCCATGAAGAAGTTGATGGCAGGGAATGAAGCAAGAGGATGGCCGGGCATGCTTGGGAGTGTGGATTAATTGCATGCATTGGAGGTGAAAAAAATTGCCCGGCGGCTTGGCATGGACAATTCACTGGTCATCATCGTGATCCTACTATCGTACACGAAGTCGTTGCAACGATATCAATTTGTTGCAGAGATCACACATATATTTGCTCGGCTTGCTAGTGGACATGCCCCGGCTTGCAACTACAACGTGAATGGGCATGATTATACCATGGATTATTGTCTTGCCGACGGTATCTATCCTTCTTGGTCAACATTTGTGAAGACCATCTCAAAACCGGCCAACAAGAAGGATTCTGACGAGGGGTTAACTCATCAAATCCCATGGTCAGGACCTAGGGTTGAGATTATGGGGAGAGAACGTGGTAGTACTGGTAGTTTCGTCGGCTGACAAGCAGAGGCAAAGATTTACCCAGGTTCAGGCCCCTCGGGTGGAGGTAAAGACCCTACTTCCTGCTTGTCTGGTATTGATCGAGTGAGATTATGCGGTTACAAGGGGAGCACCGGCGAGATGTCGATCTCGCTAGGGCTTTTGGTGGTTCGAGTACGGCCTCTCCTAGATCGGCACCCCTCCCAGCCTTTAAATAGGCTGGGTCTCGGAGTTCATAACCGACCTAGTTTACACGTAAGGAAAGTCTAAACCGACTATGCCTATGTCTAATCTTGGAGGGTACTCCATCCTCTTGGGCCTCCTGTCTTGGGCTTCGAGTAGGCTCTTCGCTATTGAGCCTTTAGACGTCACGTGCACCAGGTACCCTCACGGTAGGGTACCCGAGATGTATACCCTTGTCAGTAGCCCCCGAGTACTTGTCTGACTCGAAGAATCGGGCATGGACTCATTCGTAAGTGCACGTCATATGCTTTGTATTCTATATATTATAATTGGAATTCCTGTATGAATAGCACATGTTGGCTATGTCGAGTATCTCATCAACTGTGGTTTTTGCTTATGATGGTCAAGGGTAATAGCTTAGCAGGCCCAGTGCACTCGACGGATCGGGACTGGTTAACTACACATTCGGGTAAAACCTTACTAGCTTTCAATCAAACTCGAGTCCCCGGACTCGAATCTGGAACAAACTGGTCAGATTCGACTAGGCCGCAGAGGTCTTACTGAGTCGACCTGCAATATAACTTTGAATTTTACCCAACGCGTCCGTCAGGATTTTTCATCTTGTCTGCTGACACGAAAAATATAAGGATTGACGTTGCTGGAATGGTCCTTAGCCCAGCTCGAAAGTTCGGCGGGTCTTACCTTTGCACTATGCGTGCAGCATCCGAGGTATTTGCGGCGGACGCAACTCGGGAATGTTTCGAGTATGATTTTGTATATAAACTGAGTCGAGTCTTTTGTCGACTGACACTTTGTTGTTATTCTATCGGGTGCGCGACAGCGCTCCCGATGGGAGTAGCCCCCGAGATTGTGCTTTATTGCTTGCAATGGAGGATAATCTCAAATTCTTTCTATCCCACATACTCTTAGTCGAAGAAATTTTTGATACGCTCCCGATGGGAGTAATATACCTCAGTCGAAGGAACGGTCGAGTGACCAATTTTTGCTTTAACGTTGCTTTTTTCACACCCGAACCAATCAAGGCAATCGAGTGAACGATATGCAATGGGCGAACTCGAATACTTTTCTGAACAGATGCTTGCAATGACGTCAGGGATGACGTTTCTGGCGACTGCGCTTCCTGACACATGGTGGCGTGCGTTATGCTACGATGGATGGGACGTGACACGTATGTGGGCCCATTGTGCAGCGCTGACCGAACGACGGTGCCGTTTGGACTTGATTTGACCGTTCTGGCCCACTTTGTACGGAGGCGTGATGATGGCTCCTATTTTTGCGTTCGTAGTGGGCGGAGTGGCCAGCGACGGTTGCCCTCCGCGGTTGCCACGTGTACGGTGGATTGCGTGCAGAACGCACGATTATGATCTGAACGGTTAGGATCGCTTTTGATTTGTGGTAAATAGGGGAACGGCGCTGGCATTATTTTTACTTGCCATTTGCTCTGCGCGCCGCCCCTGTGCCATCTTCTTCCTCGCACTCCTCCATTGCTCTTGTGCCAGAGCTTTGCGTGCTCCACCGCCTACTTCCTGACAATGAAGAAAGTGGCGGGCAACAAGCGTTCTGCCTCGACTGCTGCTGCCGCGCCCGATGCGGCGGCGGTGAAGGGGAAGAAAACTGCGGCGAGCGCATCTGCACCTGTCGCCGACCTCAAGAAGAACGACGGCAATTGGGTGAAATCCACCATCAAGGAGGCGCAGCTGGACAAGCTTCGCGAGGAGGGGATGCTGCCACCCTCGGACCAGCTGTCCGTCCGCGCGCCATCGCCCAAGGAGGTACTCCCCGAGCCTCGCGCTAACGAGCGCGTTTGTTTTGCGGAGTTTCTTCCTAGGGGTTTGTCTTTTCCCCTCCACGACTTTGTTCGTGGTTTGTTGTTTGCTTACGGGGTGCAAATCCACGATTTCACCCCGAATGGCATTATGCACATTGCCTGTTTTATGGTTTTGTGCGAGTGCTACTTGGGAGTTTCTCCCAGTTGGGCCCTCTGGAAGTCGATTTTCATGGTCCGGCCCAACAACCGAGGCGGCAGAACCTATCTTGTTGGCGGCCTTGGGATCCAAGTGCGCAGCGACACCCGGTACTTTGCCCTGAAGCCAGTCGACTCGGCACAAGGGTGGAGGAAAAGGTGGTTTTATGTGCGCGTTGACCAGGAAGAGGTCCCGCCATTTTCGACTGCTGGTATAGCCGCTAGGACGAAAGCCTGGGACCATCTGCTTTCGACTGAAGAAAAGGCGGAAGCAGCGCCTCTGCTGGCGAAGATTGAAGAACTGCTAAGCAGCGTAACCGGTGTGCATTTGATTGCCACCTTTGTGAAGATGCGGGTGTGGCCGCTCCGCGCTCGAGCCCACCCCATGTGGGAGTATGAGGGTGCGCTCGACGTCACCCGCATGAGCAAGGAGGAACTGTCGAAGAGCGAGCTGGTGTCACATGTGCGGTCCATTACCAGTACGAAATCCAGCGAGCCCTGCAACGTCGACTGCCCTGTCACTCCTTATGGTGCTGAAAGGCCTTTGGAAGAGGTTAGTGAACAATCAAGTTTATGATCTCCTGGTTTTGCTATTGTGTTTTGCATCTTTGTAACTGTCGACTGTTGTTTTTGGTATGCAGGGCCATTCAACTGCATCAACCCTTCCACCTCTTCCCGAGAATGGCCCAACTGATGAAACGGAGGTGCAAACGGTAGAAACGAAGGAAGGGGATGAATCGCCTCTACCTTCGGCTACCACATCTCCTATGGAAGAGGCCGAACAGGAAGGGGCAGAGGAAATACAGGCCGAGGAACCCGCCACGACTGATCACGTGAGCGAGGTTCCCACTCGCAAGCGTCGTCGGGTGGCGCGAGTTGTGTCTTCTTCAACGAGTTCACCCGCAAAGGAATCAGATGTGAGAGATGACGGAGACTCGGGCTCGTCTCCTGCTACCACATCTGCTCCTTTGAACGTGGACCCGTTGAGGTCAGCTCCTCCTCCTTCGTCGGGTGAGGAGCTGCTTTTTGGAGGTCCCAATTTTGACAACCTCGACACTGATGAGGAGGAAGAGCATAGGTTTGCTCCTTATGCTTTTTTGTACTGAAGATTTTGTTCGTTGATATTTTTGCTTATGTTGTATTTCTTCTGTCACTCGCAGTGCTGAGACTGTGCACCCTCCGACTCCTCCAGCGGAGAGAGCTTCGATTCCAGAGCACTCGAATGCCTCCCCTGTTGCACCTGAAATTTGTAGTGACCCAGCACACCACTGCATGTTGTAGTGTACAAGTCGTTGACATAATACTCACGGAAGGACCAATCCGTAAATATTACATCCTTCAGAGTAGTACAACAGAAACATAGTCGGTCCAAGGTAACACTATAGGATTACAACACTATTCAATACAAAATCTCGAGAACCTCCTTTACAAACAGAAGTAGGTCTCGTGCAAATGAAACTCCCAAAATACTCAAGTCGAAGCACTAAGCTGGATATCAGCTCTAATTCTAATTCCTAATCCACTACTGCTGCTGTCACAGCCCTATCTATTCATCTGGAATCTTCGTGTCTAGAGTTGTGCTCCTCCATCCAATTATAGTTGTCTTGTCTATAGGTATTGCTGTCGACGTGTCCACCGTTGCACTGTTGTCGCCACTCATTTGTTGGCAAAGTAGAGTTGACTCCTTCAGACTCCACCAGGTTGATTTGACTCCTTGTCGAACATCTCACCAACACCGTTATGGATTCATGTCCTTCTTCTGCTGTCTCCAATAATCTAAGCAAGGGGTCAACGGAGGAAAGGGTGAGCAACACGAGCGTTACTCAGCAAGTTCATATAACAGGAATAAGGTGTTTTATGCACTAGCTACCATCCATACCAAAAGGTCATGGATGAACATGCATATCTTTGTAAAACATTTTTAGGAAAAGATTTATTTTATCTTCAGAAACCTATGCCCGTCATCGATTCACAGGTGCTAGGGCCTTGAGGAGCCTCCTTTCCTGCAGCGTTCGCCGTTCCTTCCTGGAACGTGGAGTAACATGTCACATTTTTACACTCTGCAGAGGTGCGTTACTTTACCCATAAGAGACCAACATCATGTTGCACAACCAGGCGTACTTTCCTGTCCACACTTCCTATGGTGTGGGGCCCGATTGTTGATCCAAGCCATTCGCCGTGCTTCTCCAACAACCCCGCATGCCCACCCAATTCATGCATAGCAGAATCACCCCTGGCTCTACCCCTCACGGTAGATACCTAGGCATCCCCTTGCAGACCATCATAGACCCCAGTTACCGTTGGGAATTAAGGGATCCCACCCATGTGCATGTAGTCCCGCAAGATCTACAGCCTAAGGAACTGGCAGTCCGTTGACATGCGAAAGGGAGAAGATCACAGATGACTTTCCCGTCCCATTCCAAGTCTCATGGTTAACGCTTCATTTACGGCGCAAGAACGCTGACGGCATTGGTTATTATATCCTAGATAATACTTTCCCGTGCAAATGGAACCTCCACCAACCACATCATTCCATGGTTCCATCTGCCAACCAACAACATATATATATAGCAATTCACATCATTCGAAAATAGGTTTTACTTTTTCATGCAATGATAAACCATAGTATTTTGCATTTACTTTGATAAACATAATCAAGTAGGACATGAGCAAGAGTGAACTTGCCTTTTTGACTGCAAGATTATGCAGCCAAGGTCTTCGATACAATAAATACTCCAAAATCTGGAAAAAAACGTCATTGGTCCGGTAAGGACTAATGTTTGAAGAAGCAATATGCTATTATGCATAAGTATGAGATGCATCGCAAAATACCCCAAACATACCCAAGCTTAACAAGGCTAGCTTCGTCTTTTGCGATACGACGATGACATCATATTAACTTGGCTTAGGGTGTTATGAATTAGTTAGGGTTTATAGTTTATTGGTTTGTTAAGTCACTTTGAATTGTTATAACTCATATGGTTAAGTGTTCATCACTTTTATTTAAGTAATAAAGTATTATCATATTTAAGAATAATACTTACGTGAAATTGAATAATGGCAAAGGACAATTCAATACGTGATTAAATTTTATTGAGTAATAGATTTAGTTTAATACAACTTATCCGAGTTGAAAGAATTCATGTTTTATATTTTTAGTTGGGATATTTAAATATTCCTTAAATAAAACATTTAAAAATGTTCTTTTATTTAAGAAAATCATCCTAAAGATACTAATCTTGATTCTAAAACTATAAGGGTAATTATTTTGAATAAACCATGAATATTATTTTAAAACTCTTAATGAATTTTAAAAACCAAATCCTTATTTCTAAGGATTTATTTGTTTGAAATATTATTTCCATTAGGAATTTAGGTCAATCCCAAATTCTTTATTTTGAAATAAGAATCACTCAAATTTTTACCATGAGGTAAAACCATCAAAAATTCTATTAAAATTCACTTTTGAAAGTAGAAGAAGGATAGACATTTAAACCTTTTTTTTTTCAGATTTTAGGTGAGGATTTAAAATTGTTTGAATTCAGATGAATTTTTAGAAGATTCAAATTTAAATTAAATTATTTAAACCTTTTTAAATTGATGTTTTATAATGCAAAAAAAATGGCCTAATTGCTAATTGGGTCTAATAGCACACACGTACACTAGCCTACTATAGTTGGGCCAAGTCCATGTACGTACACCACACAACCACACAGGCACGCACGCCACGCACGTACGAGCCCAGCTCGATCCCCTTCCTCGTTCTCTCTCTCTGTCTTGCTCTCGCGATGCGCCGCCGCCACGCACGGCTCCGGCCAGCTCCGGCCATCACCGGCGCCGCCACTCTCTGGCGCTGCTCCTCCGCCTCCTTCTCCACTGATTTCCCCAATAGGTTTCGCCCTCCGGGTGCTCCAATCGAGCTCGCCCGAGGAACCCTAACCCCAGCCGCCATGGCTCGGGTCGCCGGCGCCTCTGGTGCTCACGCCTCCGGCGCCATCCTTGCGTCTTCTCCTCCGCGTCGACCACGAGCTCCATCACCACCTCGCCTCACATCCGACGCCAATGGGACGGCCGTACCGTGACTGCAACCTCGGCGTTGCCTCTGCCGCTCCTGCTCGCTGTTCACCCGTGGCCCTTCTTCACCGGCCACACGGGCACTGCCCCGTCGCCGTGGAGCTACGGCCATGGGCGCAGGGTATGATCTCCTTCTCTCCTTTCTCTCCTCTCCCAGGCCTTCGTGCCATGCTCTGTTATGTGAACTGCTAGTAGTGATTTAGGTTTCCTATTGCTAGGTGTGATGCTTAACTGAATAACTTGTTCAGTTTGGTGTTAAATTCTTTGTGGACAATAAGGTTCAGCTGCAGAGATGAATCCCAGATGATTATCATGTCTATATGCCTAGGTTTCAGTTTGGCCAATTCTTAGGTCTTGGCTGTTGTTTTCTGAACCTCCCCTGATGCCATTATTGTAAGTTGTTGGAGCTGCTGTAATAAGTGACTAAATGGTTCTGAGATTCTTGTTATTGTATTTGTTGGCTGGGATGGTGATGCTGGCGTGTGCTACTCTGAACCCTTTGGTTCAGAGATGTGCCACCATGGTGTGTTGTAGTTGAGCTCTTCCCTGGGGTGTAGAATAATTTCTGTGGATAAGTTTAATTTAGCTCTGCATGCTGTGACGCCTCATTTGAGTTACACAGAGCTAGCTGATGATTTTTACTTAATGGGTTTGTTTATTTCTCAGTGCTCTGGCTTTAGGGCACAGATGTGCTTGTGGTGCTTCTTCCCTTGTGGAAGTTGTGCCCAGCATCTGTTTGTTGGACTTGTGCTTCACTTAGAACATGTATTCAAGCAATATTGCTTGAGAGCCTTTGCTAAAATTTGTGGAGTATGCCCCTGCCAATGATGCACAGGCTGAGGCTCAGTTTTATTATAAGAACAGATACTTGCTGTTTTATTTAATTTCCTGGGATGATTTAGCATAGCACTACTATGCTGAACTGAGGAAACGATCCTAGCTCACCTCCTATTTATCTAGCACACCCTTGCTAAGGTTTAAAGATTTTAACCTGCTGATGTGAGCTAGTGGTGATTGTTGCTTGTGGCTTGTGGCTCTTCTGGATGCTTGATCTACAGATCTTGTGGATCTCCTCTTGTTCAGTGTATTGGCCTGCTCCTCCTGCTCCAGACAGCTTCCCTCTAGCTTCTGGCCTCCTCACCTTGCTCCTGCTGGGCCTTGTGCTTCTATCCGTCTTGTTCTTGCTTTTAGCAAGGATCCAGTGGTGGATTATTGGATGGATTTGTGGTTTGGGATGAACTATGTGCTGTGCAGTGATGAACTCGAGATGTGAGTGTTGTGAGTGAAGTCAGTGGTGTGTTTCCTATTTGCTACGGCTGGCTTTGCTCTTATCCTTCCCTGGCGTGCTTCTCTGTGCTGGTGACAGCACCGAATGTGGAAATGAGTGTGCTGCTTGCTTGCTTGGCTCCAAGGTTCAGTTAACCTGGATGTGCTACGGCTGGTGAACTTATCCCCTCTTTGGTTATTTATTTTTGCTGCCAAGTGGATTTAGGCCAGTGATGTTGTTCTGAGGCTAAATTTGATAATTAAGAACAGATACAACACTTAGCCCCTAAATACTACACTCAATGATGTAATTAGCAATGCAACTCATTGCTAAACTGAGAGTAATACAAATTCTAATTCCCCTCTGTATTATTTTCTATTTTGCTTTTCCTTTTGTTTTGCAGGAAACAACTATGGATTAAAGATCAAGAAGAAGACATACAAGACATTTAGTTTATGAAACAATTTGTAATTTTCTTTTTCTTTGTATTACCATTTGTTGTAATTCAATTGTAAAGACCATGTAATGTGTGTAATTCAATAAAATGTTTTATTTGTCTTTAAAGGAATTCATAAGTTGTAATATTTATTGTAAAGATTTGGATTATTCAAATCTCTATTAATTCATTTACTTAATTATTGTTTATATAACTTTATTGTTTTAATTTGAATTACTTTACAAATTCAATATTATTTGAATATTCAAATTGGATTCAAAATTCCCACAACAAGTAATTACCTAGAGGTCATGTCGAAATTTATTGCATTCACCTAAGATGAACTAAACCTAATTCAACAAGATGAATGAACTCCGTTCACTCTAGGGTTTTTAATTTGCGAAAAATTTATTCAGGATTTTCAAATGCATACATGCAGATGCACAAATTCCTATTTCTACCCTTCGTTAGTTCCTAAATGCTGGGGTATTACAAAATTGCTCAACCAGTAGCCGCTTCTACCGCCATTGAAACGGCCAAGGCTGCGAGTGCTGCAACTCCGGAGGTCGGAACCTCTGCCGCGAAGTCTGCGGCTTGGACTGAACATGTAAGTGTCTTTTTTGTCGAGTCTTCGTACTGTAGTTGTTATGTATAACTTATGCTTGTTTCATGTGCCTGTAGCCCTACTACCTCAACCTGGTAGAATCGGGCAAAGCTTTTGTTCAGGTGGAGCAGGAGAGAGACAATCTGCGTGTTAACCTGGAGCAACTCACTCGTAAGTTTATTTTGCATTTGCACTCGAAAGTTTGTTATCTTTGCATTGGATTTTGAATTATGCCTTGCCACCGTATCCAGGTGACAAGGAGTCGGCGGAGGCCCGAGTGAAGGAGCTAGAAGAAGCTCTTGCCACTCAAGCTGCAGAGTCGAAGAAAACCGCGGCTGCCGTCAAGCGCTCTAACGCTGCACGCGAGAAAGAGTATGCTGAGCGACTGGCTGGCCTGGCGCATAATGTGAGAGGTAAGTAACTATCTCTTTGCATGCTTCTTGTGTACCCGTTGGGTATTTTATGTACTGAAATTTGCTCTGTCTGGTACTTGTTAAGGATGCCCTTGCCAAGTCTGCCAGCACCCTCGGCGTCGTGCACAAGAACGTGCTTCCATTGGAGGAAGTGCCGTCGACTGCGGATGGCTTCGCTGACGTTCTTGGACCAGGGACCTCGACCATGGCGAGCTTTGCTCGCGCTCTTACGGTACGCGGCCCAGAGTCCACCCTCAAGCTCATTTTGGGTCATGGAATAAAGGGTAACCTCGAAGCGGCCATGTCCGACTTCCCTCGGAAGCCTAATGGGAAGTTGGTGTCTCTGAAGAATGTTAGCGAGCCAGCCACCCGGCTGGCCAACCTTTTTATGAACACCATGGAGCGCCGGGCAACAGTGGTCGCCGCCCGTTCGAGTAGGGCTAGGTCGGAGTCGGTGTCTGAGAAGTAGGGCAGCCGCGCCTTTTATGCCTTGTAATTAAACTTATGACCACGCGAGCATGCGTGTGCTTTTGCTACCTTTGTATGAATTTAAATTCTTTGTGCTCTCGCTTGAAAGGCTATATGATATCACTCGCTTGAGCTTTGGAATGAATTTCTCATATCTGACATGAGATTTTATGATGTTTGGAACAGCCACGGGCACCCACTACCTCAGCGAGTACGTCGCGACCTCGTGCTTCCACGTGATCTCGAGCTCAAGTGGCAAATGATGCCAAAGTGATGCGTTATATGAAAGCTCGAGTCGTGAAACTGGAGCAAGAGTTGGGGAGTGCCCGGAGTGAGTTGGATAGGATGAGGGCGAGGCCTGCTTTGCCCACTCAGCGAGAGGAGTATGTGCTTGGCGAGATGGAGATCGTGAACAGACAACTCGAGTGTAAGAATGACTGCCTTGCTCTCAAGATTTCTTAGCATGTCCTTTTTGTTGATCCATCGTGCATTGTTGCAGGCTTTGTTCCAGATTTCCAGGCGGAGCAAGCTCGTGTTGATGAGCAATTGAACAATGCGACTGATGAACCAACGACGGGCCGTCAGCATTTTCGCTTGGATAAGCACCGAGCGCGCATACTCGCAACTCTGCAGGATCGAGTGTGGCGGAGCACTTTGTTGCTCGAATTATGCAGGTCGGCCTTCAGTCACATCAATCAGACTCTTTTTCCGACGGGGCCGCAGCCTCAAGGAATCCATGCGTTGCTCGGGCTTTTCCGGAGTGCAGGCCCCATTCGAGACTTTATCACCCAGAAGCTTGTGGATGGGGCAAATGCAACGATGGCATATATCCGAAGCCAGCGTCCACATATGCAGCTACATCCACCCGTGCCTGGATCGATCTTGTCACAGTCGCAACTTGACGGTACAGTCGAGTCTGCGAGAGTGATGGTCGAGTGTTATCACGCTCAACTTATGGGCCCTGTTCTACCAGTCAAGGACGAACCGGAAGATTAGGGTATTTTTGTATAGGGGACAGCCCCCGAGTGTAAATTTGCCACTTGTACGAGTGTATATTTGTTTATTGTATGTATGCACCCCCGAGTGTATCGAGTGGGGTTTATGAAAAACACTTAGATATGGAACATAAATTGCACAGCCCCCGAGTGTTCGAGTGAGGCTGTGAATTTTTGCGATGTTTGAAGCTTCAACTCATGATTTTGAGCAACTTTTTCGTTTATGTATGATTTTATGACCCAGCCCCCGAGTATTCGAGTGCGGCTGGGGTATTATGTTTGAAGGAGCGAAAGCTCATGCTTTGAGTAGCGCAGCCCCCGAGTATTCGGGTGAGGCTAAGTTTGTGCGAATAAGTTATGCGAGTAGTAAGCAGAGAAATATGAGGAATCATTGACTATATTCCATTTTTGAATGTTAAGCTGCAGGCCGCCTCATTAAAAACCTTCCAGTCCCCGTAGGTACCCTGGTAAGGAAAAGAGCGCGTCTGAAACCTGCAGCCATCCGACATATGTGCCTATTACATTGTGCGACTGAGCAATCTAAGCATAGAAACGGCGCAGCTGCGCAACGTTCCAAGGATTGTGCGAGAGTTCGCCTGTCTTCGCGTGCTTCAGTCTGTATGCTCCACCACCAATGACCTCGGTGATGATGAAGGGTCCTTCCCATGGAGAAGCGAGTTTGTGCACCTTCTTTTGCTTCAGTCGAAGTACCAGGTCGCCAACCTCGAAGGACCTGGTACGCAGTCGACGGCTGTGTAGTTGCGGAGGTCTTGCTGATAGACAGCTGTGCGTGCTAGCGCCGTGTTGCGTGCTTCTTCGAGCAAGTCGACTGCATCTTCGAGTGCTTCATCTGCATCTTCTTCGTTGTATGCTTCGACTCTTGGTGCATTGAATCTTACATCTGATGGCAGGATTGCCTCTGCGCCGTAGACCATGAAGAATGGGGTGAATTGTGTTGAAGCGTTGGGAGTTGTGCGTAGGCTCCATAGCACAGACGGGAGTTCTTCGACCCAAGCACCCGCGGCTCTTTTGAGTGGCACCAGGAGGCGTTTCTTGATTCCGCTCGTCACGAGTCCATTGGCCTTTTCGACTTGGCCATTGGACTGCGGGTGTGCCACGGATGCATAGTTGAGCGTGATATCTTGCTCT
Organism: Poa pratensis; assembly: GCA_947311845.1. Lineage (NCBI taxonomy): Eukaryota > Viridiplantae > Streptophyta > Magnoliopsida > Poales > Poaceae > Poa > Poa pratensis. Next base: position 27,170,080 of record CAMZMU010000075.1, on the reverse strand, counting down.
TTGCAGAAGGATCGGAACTCTTCAGCCGTGAAGTTTGTACCGTTATCAGTGATGATGCTGCTTGGCACACCAAAGCGGTATATGATGGATTTTATGAAATTGACTGCTGTAGTGGCAGTCGAACTTGTGATAGGGACTGCTTCAATCCACTTGGTGAACTTGTCGACCGCCACCAGAAGGTGAGTATGCCCTCCATGGGAGGATTTTTTGAGTGGCCCGACCATATCGAGCCCCCACTGGGCGAAGGGCCAGGCCAATGGTATTGTCTTCAACGCCGATGCGGGTGCGTGCGGCTTTGTGGCGAATTTTTGACAGCCGATGCACCTTTTGACTATGTCCTCCGCGTCTTTGAGTGCTGTGGGCCAGTAGAAGCCTGCGCGAAAGGCTTTGGCTACGAGTGATCGACTGCTGGCATGATGCCCGCAGGTACCTGCATGAATATCACGAAGGATGGCCTGGCCATCTTCAAATGCTATGCAACGTTGGAACATACCTGATATGCTGCGCTTGTATAGTTCACCGTTGATGACGGTGTATGCTTTAGATCGTCGAGTGACGCGTCTTGACTCTGTTATGTCTTCAGGTACCTCGCCGCGGAGTATGTATGCGAGGAAAGGTTGAGTCCAAGTTGGCTCGATGAGGAGTACCTCGACTGGCGGGTCCTCTGTGCTAGGTGCTTTGCTCTTGGCTGGTGCGGCTGATGTAGGAGATGTCGCTTTTTCTTGATGGACCTGTGCTCGATGCGCTCGAAGAAGACACCAGGTGGAACTGGTGCTTTGGTCGCGCCAATGTTGGCTAGCTTATCTGCTTCTTCATTGCTCTCGCGCCTATGTGCCGCAACTCGCAGCCTTCGAAGCTGCCCTCCATGGTGTTGTACAGGTCACGGTAGGCGATCATGTTATCTGCGATTGCATCGCAGGCCTTCATTGTTTGCTGCACCACAAGATTCGAGTCACCATAGATCATCAGTCGAGTGCACCCGAGGGCTTTGGCCATCCGCATGCCATGGATCAGGGCCTCGTACTCTGCTTCGTTATTGGATGGGAACTCGAATCCCATCTGCAGGATATAGCGAAGCTTGTCGCCTTTTGGTGATATGAGGATGACACCTGCGCCTGCGCCTTCGTTTTTCTTGAGCCGTCGAAGTACATAGTCCATGAGTTGGACACATCTGGTGCTCCTGGCAGCTGAGCTTCGATCCACTCGGTGTGGAAGTCAGGTAAGACTTGTGCTTTGATGGCCTTCGGGTAATCATACTTGATATCTCGTGGTGCTAGCTCGATGAGCCATTTTGCGACTCGCCCAGTTGCGTTGGGGTTTGTGAGGATGTCCCGATCCCTGAGGTGCTGATTACAGTGATCGGGTGCTCTGCGAAGTAATGCGTCAGCTTCCTTGAGGACATGAACACGGCGTAGGCCAGCTTTTGATAGTGCGGGTACCGCTGCTTTGATATGGAGAGCACTTCACTCAAGTAATAGACTGGGCGTTGTATGCTTTGGGCGTGTCCCTCCTCCCTGCGTTCGACTACCAGTACGGTGCTACCACCCTGTTAGTTGCGGAGACATATAGGTATAGTGGCTCGTTCCCTTGGTGCGACGAGGATTGGAGGGCTTGTGAGGACTCGCTTGAGGTCCGTGAAGGCTGCTTCGGCTTCTGGCGTCCACTCGAATTTGTCTGCTTTCTTCATCAGTCGATAGAACGGGAGTGCTTTTTCGCCTAGCTTGCTGATGAATCGACTGAGTGCTGCCACTCGACCCGCTAATTTTGCACGTCATGGAGCTTTGAAGGCCTTTGCATCGTCAAGATGGCCTGTATTTTCTCCGGGTCGCCTCGATTCCTCGAGCCGAGACTAGATACCCGAGGAGCTGCCCGGCTGGCACGCCGAACGTGCACTTCTTCGGGTTGAGCTTGATGTGGAAGCGTTTGAGGTTTGCGAACGTCTCTCGCAAGTCATCGAGTAGTGTGTTTTCCTCCCTTGTTGTGATGACGATGTCATCTACGTAGACCTGGACGTTTCGCCCAATTTGCTTCTTGAGGCAGTCTTGCATCATGCGCTGGTAGGTTGCGCCTGCGTTCTTGAGCCCGAAAGGCATTGTTGTGTAGCAGTAGACCCCGAGTGGGGTTATGAACGCCGTTTTCTCTTCATCCTCTTCCTTCATCCTTATCTGGTGGTAACCGAGTAAGCATCCAGGAAGGACAAGCGAGCGCACCCGGCGGTGGAGTCGACGATCTGGTCGATTCGAGGTAGTGGAAAGTGATCCTTTGGACACATTTATTGAGTGCTGTGAAATCTACGCACATCCGAAGGATATCTGTGTGCTTCTTCTCTACAGTACGGGGTTGGCCACCCATTGTGATTTCTTGATTTCTCTGATGAAACCTGCTGCGAGTAGTCTGTCGACTTCGGCTTCGACTGCGGTTCTTTTGGGCCGGATATGCGGCGCATTGTTTGCTTGACTGGTTTAGCATCTGGAAATAATTGGAGAGAGTGCTCGGCGAATTCCCTGGGAATACCTGGCATGTCGGCTGGACACCACGCAAATATATCCCAGTTCTCACGGAGGAATTCGACGAGCGCGCTTTCCTATGCGATAGGCAGACTCGACGAGACATTGACTGTCTTGGTCGGGTCAGTCGGGTGCACCTGATGCGACCTTGTGTCATTGGTGGCATTGAATGCTCTGTCGACTGCCACCTTCTTGTGCTCCGGCATAAGTGTTCGATCGTTGGAGACCGCTAGATCGGCGAGTGTTGCTTCCATGCCGAACATCTCAGAGATTTTGCTAAACTCTCGGTCGCAAGAGTCAGACTTTTGGAAGTTTCCTTGACTGTGATTACTCCTTTTGGTCCAGGCATTTTAGCTGGAGGTATGCGTAGTGTGGACCGCCATGAATCGAGCGAACGTCGGGCGTCCAAGTATGGCATGGTATTGTGACTTCCAGTCGACAACTTCGAACTCAATCGACTCTGTCCTGAAGTGGTTCTTGTCCCCGAACGTTACGTCGAGTTGTATGGTGCCTTCTGGGCTTATTGCTTTGCCTGGGACGATACCGTGAAAGGTATTTGAGATTTGGCAGGTTTTCGACTGACCTGTTCATTTTGCGGAGCGTATCTGCGAAGATGATGTTTATGCCGCTGCCACCATCCATGAAGACCTTGGACATGGCGTAGCCTCCAATTTGTGCGTCGAGTACCAGAGCAGAGTGCCCTGGACGAACGACCGATGGAGGGTGGTCCTCTCTGCTGAAGCTTATTGCGTTTCGAACCCTTCAAGAATTCAGTTACAGCAGGAGGTGACATGACCGCCATGTTTACTTGTCGAGTGCGAAGTTTTTGCTCCCTGTTGGAAGGGCGACCTTTCTGTATCATGTACATCTGCCCTTGGGGCGGAGGGTACTGAGGTTCGTCCACCCGAGGTACGGGTTGTATGGCACCCGCGAGATTTCCGCCTGCGGCAGGCTGTGGTGGTGGAGGTGGTGCCATCAGAACAGGCACATTGTTTGGCTGAGGCACAGGTGCAGGTGCGGGTGCGTGTGCGGCTGTGCCTTTCTGAGTTGTACGTATCAGTCGCCATTTGGTCGAATTCTCTGCAGTTTCTCATCGAGTGATTGGAGCGCAGTTTTCCGTCTTCCCCTTGTACAGGTGGAATCTGCAATCAGCATCCATCTTTTCTTCGAATGATCGCTCGGATTGTGCGCCGGAGCGCGACTTGCGCCAGTCTTTCCTCTTGTAGCTGTCACTGCGTTGGCCGCGGTCTCGACTGTCCCGGCGATCATCTCGACTGTCCCGCGATCATCTCGACTGTCCCGTCGATCTTCTGACCGTCGGTCGCTTCTGTCTTGGTCATTGCGGGGTGTGGAGAACCCAGCCGCCATGAATTCGGGTCTGTCGTCGTCGTAGTGACGTTTTGAACGTTGCGCCTTCGGTCGTCTCTGTATGAGTCTCTGCGGCTTCGACTGCCGCTTTCATGATTGTCACGGGGTGAGGACCCGCGTGTGGTGCGCGCCATGTCTTCTCCGTCTGCCCACTCAGTCGCGATCTTCAGAGGTTAGCCACAGAGGTTGGCTTTTGGCGACCAAGTGCTTCTTTGAAGTCTCGCCTGGCGAGGCCCATGATGAAAGCATCCATGGCCATATCTTCTGAAATTACTCCAACTGAGTTGCGTATCTCAGTCCATCGTCTGATGTATGACCTCAACGTTTCGTCTGACCGTTGAACGCAGGCTCGCAGCTCTCGAACGTTTTTGGGCGCTCACATAGAGGCTCGAAGTTTTTGATGAAGTCTGCGCGGAAGTGATCCCACGAGTCGTATGTTGATGGAGGTAGAGCCTTGAGCCAGTCGCGGGCTGTGCCTTCGAGCATGAGTCGTATGTATTGCATGGCTGTGATATTTGTGCCTCGCTGGCACGCGACAGCCAGCCTGTAGTCTTCCAGCCACCCTGAAGGTTCCTGTCGACCCGTGTACTTGGGCTGTTCAGATGTGAGTTTGAACCCTTTGGGCATCCGTGTCTCGCGGACGCGTCGAGTGAAGCACAGAGCTCCGTGTGGCTCAGGCTCTGATCAGAGTATGAGTCGCTACTGTAAGATCTGCGTGATCTGCTCCTGGACCTGCGCCGACGTGAGCCGCTTCTTTCCTTCGAGTGGTGGCGGCGACCACTGCGATTATGTTCTTCACGACGCGTGTCACTATGGCACGGTCTCGACTCCCTCCTGGAGTTTTTGGGATTTGGCGTATGGCCTTCGCCGCTAAGGCGAGTGATTTGATCTGTTGGCGATGTAGTTTTGCATTGGGGTCATCAGCTGGAGGCTTGATTGCCTCTAGGTATGCTGCAGTAAAGAGGCACCCGCAGCTGTTTTGGGTACTGGCACTCCCTCCTCGTCGAATGTCATGAAAGAGTGCCTAAGTTGCGGGTGAGTGCTGCCCTCTCTTCCGCGAGGTGTGACAGCCTTGATCTGGGTCTTGTGTCTGCTCGCCCGGTGGAGCTCAGGGAGAGCTGTCTTCTTCGCACTCGACAAGCTAGCTTGCTTTTTACGTTCTTCGAGTGTTGCTCTGATCTGCTGCGAAGTGATTCCTGCCAGTTGAAGTACTGGAAGGTCAACATCTCTCTCGTGTTGCGTCTGCTGGCATCATTGTGCACTCCTTGATGACTTTATCTGCTTTTGCTGCCATCTCAGCAGTAATTGTGAGATTTGTGACTCCATCCGGCATAGTAACTGTGCACGGGAATTCTGTAGGCCTGCGACTGGCCGCAATCAGATGATTCTGCGGCGAAGGCAACGTAGACCTGCTGGGGTATCACCCGAGGGTATGTGTATGTGTTTTCGAGTCCCGTCATGGACTCGACGTCTTCATCAAGGCTCATGTCGGAGTCGATATGCCGTCGAGTGGTCCGTCTGGACGGATCTCGCTGTCGATGTCTTCATCGCCTATGCTCATCTCGGCGTCGGCGAAGTTGTTATGAATCTCGAAGTCGAGGTTGTTGTTGGTGCAGATCTCGGAGTCGACGTGGTTGTCGATATGAGTTTCGGGCTCGTCGAAGTCGCTGAGGGAGATCCCGCAGTCGAAGCTATCCTCGAGTGGAGATCGAGCTCGGGATCGTTTGTGCGGTATGCTGATTCGGCCTCCTCACCTTGGAGTTCTTCAATGAGCTCGTTGATCTCTCGAGTCGACATGGTTGTTGCAGACGAGCAAGCTTGGAGGATCGACGATGGTATGGACGCAGTTGATGGATCCGCAGTCGAAGGAGCCGCAACCGATGGAGCCTCGGGTGCGGAAGTCGCGAGTTGGCGTGGATCTGTCAAGTCCTGCACACCAAGCTTGTTGACGAAAAAATTGAACGAACCAACGGTTAAACCCAAACCTGACTCGAGATCAGCGAAGTCTCCTGGAATTCTGGCGAGTGTGGCTCGAAATCCATCAGAGGATCTGATGTGCTTTTTGCAGGTGAAGCTGGCGTGCTGCCGTTTGTCGAGTGAGTCGGCGAGTTGCCGTGTGCCGCCCGAGTCGGCGAGTTCTGGTTTGTTGATGCAGCCGGCGAGTTGCCGTTTGTAGATCCGATCGGCGAGTCGCCGTTTTCCGATGGAACCGAAGAAACCGTGAGTCCAGCACTATTCTTTCCCACAGACGGCGCCAATTGACGAGGGGTTAACTCATCAAATCCCATGGTTAAGGACCTAGGGTTGAGATTATGGGGAGAGAACGTGGTAGTACTGGTAGTTTCGTCGGCTGACAAGCAGAGGCAAAGATTTACCCAGGTTCAGGCCCCTCGGGTGGAGGTAAAGACCCTACTTCCTGCTTGTCTGGTATTGATCGTGAGATTATGCGGTTACAAGGGGAGCTCCGGCGAGATGTCGATCTCGCTAGGGCTTTTGGTGGTTCGAGTATGGCCTCTCCTAGATCGGCACCCCTCCCAGCCTTTAAATAGGCTGGGTCTCGGGAGTTCATAACCGACCTAGTTTACACGTAAGGAAAGTCTAAACCGACTATGCCTATGTCTAATCTTGGAGGGTACTCCATCCTCTTGGGCCTCCTGTCGTGGGTTTGTCACGTCAGGTGTCATGGATGACTTCGTAGGTGTGGGATTACGCGAGTCAAGCATCTCCGAGCTTGGGATCGCAGGAACAAAGATCAACACAGATTTACCCAGGTTCGGCCCCCTCAATGTGAGGTAAAAGACCTACTTCCTGCCTTCCCTAGATTGGTATTGATATGATAATCGAGGTGTTACAATGGAGGCTATCCGATCTGGTACTCGCCGTATGAGCTAGGGTTTTAGGGCTTGACCTTCTCTAAGTCCTGCGAGTCCTCTTTATACACAGAGGCTCGCCAGGTTACAAAGGAAACTTCCCCCACAAGGAATACGTCCACAGAGGCCTATTTGGAGACTACTTGGTCTTCACGTCCTCCGGGATACGTCTTCTAGATCTTTCCCTTATGGCGGTTCAATACCGGGCTTGCTCCCATGTGGGCCTTTGTCCGTGCGAGTAAAGTAAGTCGCACTGGGCCGCGGGTTAATCCAGAAATTATTCCCCCGACATTAGCCCCCAAGATTGGTTAGGACTTTACGGTGAGATCTTCTGACCTCTTGAAATGGTCGCTGAGCCGCACTGCAAACGTTCTGACCAATCTTCTGACTTATGCGATTCAGAGCCGTGACTTATCTGTGCGACTCATCTCCTCTTCTGGAAATATTCTGTTCCCTTTAATTGCGGACCGTTACTCGTTTGCGGGCGCAAATTGTGCCGTTGGTTGCGGGTCCCTTCAGTTGTAAGCTGCGGCCGCCTAGGTCATTATTCACTTGCCCTTGGAATCTCCTCATCCCTAGCCGCGCCGTCTTCTTCCTCAATCCGAGCTTAGTTCCCCGATCCAATCTCCTCTTCGCAATGGCGCCCAAGGCAAAGCCACCCACTGATAAGCGCACGATTTCCTGCAATTGGGAAGGATCCTGGGTGACGGAAGAAACTCTCACGGATCTGGCCTCCAAGGGCTTTCTGCCGCCGAAGGAGAACAACGTCTGGCGGGCTCCTGGCAGCGAAACCGAGCCGCGCCCTAGGCCCAACGAGCTGGTGATGTTCGTGGAGCACGTGGAGCGCGGATTCACGCCGCCCGGCTCCCTCTTCTTCCGCGATCTGATGCGGCGTCTAGGCCTCCGTCTTCACGACATCGGGCCCAATTCCATGCTCCAAGTGAGCAATTTTCATGTCTTGCGCGAGGACTACCTCGACATAGCCCCCAACATCGATCTATGGTTGGCCTCCTTCTCCCGTAATAGCCAACTTGTCTGCAAGGGTGGCGCCTATGTTTAGGTAGGCGCCATCGCTCTTCAACGCCATCGAAACTCTGTTCTTCCCAAGCTGGCCCTGCAAATCGGCCCAGGGCTTGGCAAAAATCCTTTTTCTACTGCCAAGATACCTCTCCGGAGGGCGAAACTCGTCTCCCCTCCTGGTCCAACACCACCTTCGTGCCTACCGAGGCACTGAAATCAAAGCCTCGCGACTCGGCCATGGCTTTCATCAATGAGTCGCTGATCAAGGTCCGCGCCTTAATAGGTCATGGTCTTACTGGCCTTGATCTTCTTTCTTGCTGGACCAAATGGCGCATCCAGCCCGTGAGTCCACGACAGCGATCCTTCCTTGAGTGCACTGGCACCTCTGCTGATGTCGATCGCATCAAGGCTGCGGACTGGACGCCTGAGGATTGGGTGGAATTCGTCACCCGCGTGACTGAGGAGAAAGACATCTCCTTTGATAAGGTGGGGCTTGCCCCTTTCAGCGTTAACAACAAGCCTTTTGAGGTAACTTCTCTACCCTGTCTTTTCGCCTTTGTAGTTGAGTCGCATTCCTTTCTTAATACTGCGACTTATATTTTCCTGATCCAGGCTGATGAGAATTACTGGTCGCTGCCTGCGACCGACGCCGGCATTGCTGCTCCCAAGCGTGCCACAAGAAAGAAGTTGCTGCCCGCTCTAGAGGGCAGCGAAATTGCTGACATCCCCTCTGTCGCCACCGCGGCCTCAGAAGGTGAAGAGACTGAACTGGACGAGGATGACAGTCCAGTGCCAGCCGCGAGTTCTGCCGCCGCGGCTGGCCCAACTCCCCGCAGGGCCTCCAAGAGGCTGTCTCGTGAGGAGCCAGAGCTTGATGCTCTGGAAAATCCTGAGGCCACGAAGCGCCGCAAGCCTGCACTGGCGCGACCTCCTCTGCTACCAGGCGCGTGTACAAAGCCACCGCCTCGGCTGAAGAAGACATGGGTCCCCATTCTGGTAATTTCTGTTGTCTTGACATCTTGACTGCTTATTCTTTTTCCTCTACTGACACGCAAACTTCTGCTCGTAGATTCTGGGATCCAAGGCCGTCATCGCCGTCAAGTGGCGACCTTATGGCCTCTGTGAAGATGGCTCCAGAGTTAGTGACTTTCCTTGCGCTTATAACACTTTTATTCTGGTTTATGTGCTTCTTCTTCACACAATGCCCTTGTTTTTTGCAGAAGTGTGGTTAAATCCGCGACTGAGCCTGGAGTCGTTTCTAAAACCGCAGTTGAGCCGCGCTTATCACCTGCGGCTCATACCGCCATGGTGGAGGGCATGGCCACCACTGATGACTTGGCTACGGCCTCTGTTCTTGACACAGCTACCCAAGAGGTGGCTCTGGAGGACGGAACGGATCCCCTTATGATCCAAGACGTGGAGAAGGTCAACCCTTCCTCCATAATTGCTGATGCGCCGCTGATTGAGTCGCCAGCGGTCGCCAGTTCTGCGTGCTGAGGTTGCTTCCTCCTCCTCCATGAGCCGCGCTGAGAAACTGTCAGAGGCCATCATTGCCTCAAATGACAAGCAAGCCGCGGAGCTCCGCAAGGCGCTGTCTGACCTGTCTGCGGCTTACAAGGTAAACTTCTGTCTCCACTTATCTGTCTCTAGCCCCCAAGGATCAAGTTTCTTTTTGACTGTAAAGGGAGACTTGATACTTCTCTTTAGCTGTTGATGTGTACTTACTAGCTGATGTACTCTTTGTAGGAGGAACTACGCTCCGTAACAGCCGCAAGACTCGCCTTGGAAAAGCAGTTGGGGGAGACTCCTTCTGAACTGGAGAGGCTGCGCGAGCTCCTTGGCCAGCGTGACGCTAAGCTGAAGAAGAGGGAAGCCAGGATGGGCGAGCTATCTGATGAAAGCTTCAAATTATCTGAACAAGCCAAAGCCACCGAGCTGCGGCTTAAAAGGTTGAAGAAAAGTTCCAAGAGAGGGTCCAGCAGCTGGACCTCCAAATCAATGCTCAGAAAGACGTCATTGCTCAAGCCAACGAGGACGCAAGGCTCAAGGCTGTTGCAATTGGCAATCTTGAGAAAAAATTGGCAAAAGTTTCTGATGCCCATAACCTTGTCCACGCCAAAGTTTGTATCATGACCCAAGAGTTGGCTGGTATGTGTTGCGACTTGCCGCTGTATCGTGGTATCTGACCACCTTCTTTTTGTATGTAACTGGCTAACTGGCGGACATCTTGTTGCAGGTGAGGATTCTGCACTTCAGCGTGCTACCACTCAAGAACAGCTGAATAACATCCGCGAATTTACGCGGAGGACTTGTGATGCCATGAAATCGCTGTCTAGCTGTCTGCTGCCGACCAAGCCAGTCCCCGGTGATTCTGAAGGCTTGCTGAAAAGACTGCTTAAGGCGCCTCAGTTCTTTTTGGACTGGAAGAGTCCTCAGCTCGCTCCGGTGCGGCTCATGTTCTTGCTTTGGCCAAGACATACTACCCCTCTTTTGATGCTGCCAAGGTTGCACAAGGCAGGCCCTCGAAGAAGTGGATGGCACCGATCTGACAGCCTCAGAATATGCGGCGACTTGGAAGAGCATGCGCGGCCACACGACTGAGTTGGTGGATGGGGTGGATCTTGCGACCTATCTGGGCAAGTATAATGCAGATGGAAGCAGATGGAGAAATTACCCGCTCCATCATCCAGTGCGGTTAACCCGCAGGAAAGAACCCTCTCCAGGCGTATCCAGCTCTGCAGCCCCCAAGCCCGCGACAGAAAAGCCATCCAGCGAGCCTGCGACTGCTCCTTCTGGCAAGCTTGGTAAGCCGCCTGTTCCTCCTTCCCACAGGCCAAAAGCTGCGCACAAATGAAGAAGAGAAACAATGGTTTGATGATCTTGGCCCTTAGCGGCCTGTAATAATTGTTAGAATTTATGTGTCATAAGACAATGTTACGGTTTGCTTAAGTACTCTCAGCAGTACATGTTTCGACCAATAGGCTGGTCCTTATGATTTGTCTCGGTTTTTCCTCACTTAGGCCCTTGCGCGGCTCAGTATTTCCCAGGTAAAAAGTGCGTGTTCAGGGTCGAGAGCGGCCATGATAGGTGATCAAACTCGATTGACGCCGCACCCCCAGTACTTTGGCCGCATAGTGCAAGTCGCATCCAAGAGAGGTTGAGTATAATCACGATAAATGCCACTCGTTTGGCGATCCCAAGGAATAGGCCGCGCTAAAAAGCTGCCGCGCCCCCAAGGAACCAATGATTAAAAAATAAAAGACTCACAACTCAATTGGTAGTTTGAGATGCTTTATTTCAGAATCATTATATGATACATAGGGTCGGTCGCGCCTAGGTGGCGACCAGAAGTGATGCTTGGGTCGGTTGCGCCTAGGTGGCAACCAGAGATGTTACATGGGTCGGTCGCGCCTGAGTGGCGACCAGAAATGGGTCGGTCGCGCCTTGGTGGCGACCAGAAGTGTTACATTGGGTCGGTCGCGCCTGAGTGGCGACCAGAATGGGTCGATCGCGCCTAGGTGGCGATCAGAAATGAAGTTTTTAGCCCTGAGTGGCCAGCTTGATGATGTAAACTCTTAATGGTTTTGTTGCGGCTGCTGATGGCAACTCGCAATGCCTGGGATGTGTCCTTATTGGCAATGGCCTGTAGCCCTTGACTTCCTTGCCTCCCTTGCGGCCGTAATCTGAAGTCGCAAGTCAGGCAGGTGCCTCTTGGCCTCCACGATGTCATCAAAATTCTCCTGTGACTCGCGCATGGGCGCGCTCTCTGCGATGCAAGCTGCTCTGGCCATGGCCTTGTCGCCTTCTTCGCATTCTTGAGCTATTCTTCTGTCGCCATTAATGGTGATGACTCCCCTGGGGCCTGGCATTTTAAGCTTCAGGTACACATAGCACGGCCTAGCCATAAACTTTGCGAATGCTTCTCTGCCAAACAGCGCATGATATGGGCTGTGGAAATCTACAACCTCGAACCAGATATACTCGCTCTGAAGTTGCTTTGTGTCCCAAAGGCGACCTCCAAGTTGATTCGCCCCAATGGCTGAGCTGATATGCCTGGCACGACACCGTGAAACGTTGTTCTTGATGGGTGTAGCTGCTTTTCTTGGAGGTTCATTCTTTTGAAGGTTTCATAGTATAATATATTGATGCTGCTGCCTCCATCCATCAGCACTTTGCTCAACTTGTATCCTGCGACTTGAGGGGCAACCACCAGCGCGAGTTTGCCCTCTTCATTTATTTCTCCTGGGTGGTCCTCGCGGCTCCAAACTACTGGCTGCTCGGACCACTTTAGCCACTGTGGTACGGCTGGTACTATGGCGTTAACAGCCTGATTGCGTCGTCGCAGCTTTTGCTCCCTCCTTGAAGTATTGACCACAATGGTGTGATACTGACCCAACTGTTTTGGGAACTGTGGCTGATCTGGCTACGGATTTGGGACAGCGTTGTTGCTGTTGTTGCCTCCGCCGTGGTTACCTCCCTCATTGTTTTGATGATTGTTGTTTATGTTGAGTGGTTGCCCATCCTTCCACTTTTTGTAATGATAGCACTGTGCCTTTGTGTGGTTGGGTGGTTTCCCATCTTTTCCTATATGGATGTCGCAGGGGCGGTTAAAAACCTCTTCCAAGTTAACTGGGTGAAAATTCCTTCCTCTGCCGCTGCTTTGCTTGTAACGAGTGTTCATATTTGCGACTAACCCCGAGTTTCCTTCCTCGTTTTTGCGCTTGTTATAACTCGCATTAGCATTGCTAGCTTGCTGTTGTTGAGGCTTGCTACTGGCCTTCTTTCCCTTGCCAGTATTTTCCTCTTCCTCCCATCAGATGCGTCTCTGGTTTTATCCGAGCTAGCATACTTGTTGGCCGCCGCCATTACCTCGCTTAGGCTCTTGACTTTGTCCTTCATGCGACCTAGTTTGTGGACCAGCGGCTCAAACTTGCAATTTTTCTCCATGACAAGGACTGCTGAACTGGGTGGTATGTTATCTGAGGAATGTATGATTTCTGTGACCCTTCTCATCCAGTGGCGACTCGACTCACCTTCCTTCTGTACACAACGCTCAAGGTCCTCTATACTGCAGAGGTGCTTGCATGTTCCTTGGAAATTTTTGATAAAAGCTTCCTTCATCTCATCCCAAGAGTTTATTGAATTTGGCGGCAAATTCTGCAGCCATATGTGAGCTGCGCCTTCTAACATCATGTTTAGGTACCGTGCGCAGATCTCTTCGGATGCGTTTAGGATGCTCATGCCCATCTCGTAATTGTTGAGCCAAGTAACAGGGTCCATGCTTGCGTTGTAGTTGGCGACCTTGCGAGGTCCTTTGAAATCTGCCGGAAACGGTTCAGACCTGATTCTTTCGCTGAAACAGACTGGGCCTTTGAGTCGTGACGATAGATTGGATGAAGCTGGCCTTCCTATTGGATTAGCCACCGCGCGCGGCTGCACAACTTCTATGGGTTGAACTTGCTGAGGTTGATTTTGAGCCGCAGGTTGATTTTCCCTTTGTCGCCTAGCCGAACTTGAAGTCGCAACGTGCGGCGACTCCGCGTGGATGCTTCTCTCCGCCGTTGCTCTGCTATTGTAGGGGGTGGAGTGCAGCCGTCCCGCGTGTTCGGACATGTTTGCCTGCTGTATTACTGCTGTGCTCAGCATCTCAATGGCGCGCCGCGCCTCTTTGTCCATTGGTGTGTTTCCTGCTGGCGCTAACCTGGCCAAGATGTTCGTAGCCGCAAAGAGATTCTCCACTGGGCTAACATAATGTCCTTGCGGCGTGTGGAACCTTTGAGGCTGCTGTGGCGGCTGCTGAACAAAGGTTGGCTGCGGCAATGGCGGGGGCATGATGGCCCTGTTGTTAGCTTGTACTATGGCCCTTGATCCAGGTATTTCCGCTGCTCTTGGTGCTGCGAAGGACGAAACCGCTGGTACAACAGATGGTACAGCGATCGCTTGAACCGCTGGCGCGGCTAATGGTGTCACGGACCGCATAACCATGGCAGACGGTGCCATGTGTGTTGGTACCGCGACTGATGGTTGTGCGACCCTGACCATGCGACCGGGCGCACTGTGTTGGTGGCGACTGATGGGATCACGTTGGGTGGTGCCGCGGTTACTGGCGTTTCAACCGCGGGAACCGTGATTGTTGGTCCAGCGGTGGGCGATTGGAACAGCTCCATAGGATTTACTGTTCCTGGCTGCAGGCGACTCGCATGGCGTCTGTGTGGCAAGGTGGCCTGTACTCCTTGCAAAGTATTGGTGTCCTCGATGAGTCGCTGTTGCTCCTGTTGGAGGCGCTGTTCCTCGCGCGCCAGCCTGGCTCTCTCATCTGTGATTCTCTGGACTTCATCATATAGCCCGATCCTGGTAGCCTCCAATTCTGTCACTCTGGCGGCCGCGTTAACCGCAGATATTGGCGTGAGCAACACGCTTCCCTGTGGCAGCGTGACCGCTGCGTCGGGGGCTACCCTTGACCCCGATTCCGTGGGCGCAACTCCGGGTGGAGTCTCTCTGTTTGCGATTTCTGAGGCCGCGACTCCTGGCGTTACCGCAGCGGATGCCGCGACTCCTGAGGCCGCGACTCCTGGCGTTGCCGCAGCGGATGCCGCGACTCCTGATGCGTCTAGCGCGGCTTGTTCTGCTGCTTCCGGCGGAGTGGAGGCTAAGCTGCCTGGTGGCATGCCCAGCCCTTCGTTCGCTTCTGTTGTCCTGTAGACCCCTTCCATGTGCCGATCTTCTACAGAGGGCGAGCCGCTATCCACAGGGCCTCCGCATTGCCTTTCCTCAAGGACATACTCGATGGATTGGCCTTCTTCGTCTTCAAGAGGTAGCGACTCGTAGTTGATAGATTCTTCTTCTTGGTCCACCGTTACCGCGACTCCTTCTTCTGAGTTGCCATGTTGCGATGGATCTTCTGACTCGCCGCCAATGAAGCCTACGAAGACATGGACAGATCCAAACGGGATGATGTGGCCGGTTTCCAGGTAGTCAGCTTCTGGCCCCCAGCTTGAATCGTCAATGAGGGGTGTGCCATTGACCGTGATGATACGGCCAACAACGAGATCTTCAGCTCCCTTCATGGATCCTGCGCGGAACGTGACGCTCCTGACCGCAGGCCCCACGGTGGGTGCCAACTGTCGTGGGTTTGTCACGTCAGGTGTCATGGATGACTTCGTAGGTGTGGGATTACGCGAGTCAAGCATCTCCGAGCTTGGGATCGCAGGAACAAAGATCAACACAGATTTACCCAGGTTCGGCCCCCTCAATGTGAGGTAAAAGACCTACTTCATGCCTACCCTAGATTGGTATTGATATGATAATCGAGGTGTTACAATGGAGGCGATCTGATCTGGTACTCGCCGTATGAGCTAGGGTTTTAGGGCTTGACCTTCTCTAAGTCCTGCGAGTCCTCTTTATATACACAGAGGCTCGCCAGGTTACAAAGGAAACTTCCCCCACAAGGAATACGTCCACAGAGGCCTATTTGGAGACTACTTGGTCTTCACGTCCTCCGGGATACGTCTTCTAGATCTTTCCCCTTATGGCGGTTCAATACCGGGCTTGCTCCCATGTGGGCCTTTGTCCGTGCGAGTAAAGTAAGTCGCACTGTGCCGCGGGTTAATCCAGAAAGTATTCCCCCGACACCTCCTGTCTTGGGCTTCGAGTAGGCTCTTCGCTATTGGGCCTTTAGACGTCATGTGCACCAGGTACCCTCACGGTAGGGTACCCGAGATGTATACCCTTGTCAGATTCCATCCTTGCCAAATCTCAAGAAGCATGCCAAAAAGATATTGAGAGGGCATTTGGTGTGTTGCAAGCTCGGTATGCAATTGTTCGAGGTCCTGCTCATTTCTGGGATAAGAAATCCCTCTCAGATATCATGACGGCCTGTGTGATTTTACACAACATGATCATTGAAGATGAGAGGGGTTTAAACTTGGAATTTTTCTATGATAACATTGGTAGCCGTGTAAAGCCTCAAAGGAACCCGGACCGGATCCAAGAATTTCTTGAGACCTACTGGCAGAGTGAGAGCAAGGCACATACATCCAGCTCCATAATGATCTTGATGAGCACTAGTGGCAGTTGTATGGGAAGAAGTAGATTCCCATTTTATAATTTGTTGTATTGATGTGTAATTTGAACCATTCTTTCTATTCCGACACATTTGTTATTGTATTAATTATTCGTATGTAAACATTTATTATAATATGGATGATTATTGTATTGTATGATGTTAAAACATTATTATGTTCAATCTGTATTACTATTTTATAGAAACTGTGTTGTTCAAAATCATGAATTTGATAAAATTATTGAAAACAGTTTTCTGGTTCCGGACGGGCTCGGGGGCATAACAGATGCGGTAAACTCATACCGGTTTAGTGCATGTGTTCTTCCGGAGCCCGCGCGGTACCGGAAAACGTTTTCCGGTTGAACCGGATATGAGTTATCCGGTACCACTTTTCCGGTATCTGCTAGAGGTGCTCCCTCGAGGGGCAACTCCAACGAGTCGATGCAAACTGATGCCAAATATGTTTGTTTCTTGTCGTTTGGTCGTCTGGTGGACAAGCATTCGGCTCCTTCCAACCTTTCTTGGCCACTACACGTAGTGGGCGACCCATTTGGTCCGCTCTCGCTAAGGTTTGGCTCATCGGCATCCATTTAAGGAACTCACCCGCCGCAATAAAGCAGTGGTGCGGGGCGGAATGAGGTGGAAATGGGGAGAACGCAAGCACTGTCCGCCGCCACGCATTTCCGTCCCATATATGGGCCGAGAATGGGTCGAGCCGGACGTGTCCGCCCCCCTGACGTCCGTTTGCAGTGCCCTATTGTGTGTTGGCTTTAACCTAACCGGACAGGCGTGGACGTAACACAAACAAAACCAAACGAAATGCAGCTTGCCACAGTAACATGTTAGTTGTAATTGCAGGTATTTGAGTGCATGTTAGTTGTGGCCTGTCCCACTTAATAAACTGCAACGAGGACAATCAATCTAGTAATTACTAATTGACCATGTGCAATTCAGCCACACATTTCACCACTATTTCACAAGTTACTTTATGATTCTTTATTGCTACAACAACTAACTTTTAATTATTTTTCTTTATATTCTTTCAAACATGTTCTTTTAATCATGCCAAGTTCGTCTAGTTTTAATTCCTACATCGAGAAAACATTCAGTGTGCGTAGAGTTGTATCATTGGTTGATAGAACTTTAGAGAATAATAATCCTATCTTTAGCTTTTCGTTGGGTTCGACACTCCTATTTATCGAAAATGTTACAAAAAATCCCCTACACTTGTGGGTTATCTAGTGGCGGAGAGCCAGCATAGAAGCGATGGGTGCAGCTGAACCCAGCAAAATTCAACTATTCTTCAATGGATTAGTCTAATGAGGTTTCCTTTTAGTGGAAAATACACCACAATTGACATAGCTGAACCCAACAGAATTCTGCTCTAGCTTCGCCCCTGGGGTTATCACATACATAAACTTGAGCACACCATTCTTAGATCAATCAAACACCACCACAAACATAAGTAGGGTTGTTACTATCTCCGTGGGATCGAATTTGTATACACCATTGTGTCTCGTGTGTTACCTCATCGGTTCTTGGCCTCATACTACCATACAAACCCCCGACAACTTTTGTATTTATCTTCATTTCGTGTAGTTAGTCTTCAACCACTAGTACAAAACCTCACATTGCAGACGGGACCTAGAGCCGGTGAAACAAAAAAAAATGGCCGTCTGGGATAAACATCCTCAGCCGGTTGTAATTTGCTGTCCGTATCAGATAACACCTGCGTCGGTTAATAATACTGACCGTCGCTAAAGATATTACCATCGGAGACGGCTGTAATTGCTGACCGGCGCCGAGTCTTTCTTAGCCGGCTCTTGTTTCCAGCCGTCTGTAATGTTATTTGTTTGGAGACGGCGCTGATTTACATATGTCTCATTCATGTTTTTCCAAGTTGTGAACAAATTAAAGGACAATAAACAAACTCGACAGTCAAACTTGGACAGTAAAGAAACTTGACACCTCGATCGATCTACCACTACTCATCATCGGAATCATCGGACAGGCCAAGACTCTTCCAGTAGGTCTCGAACGACTCGTCGGAGTCCGACGACACGTTTATGGTGCCGGAGGGTCCAACCTCCCCCCGGGATGATGAAGCTTGCTTCTTCTCCATCGCGTCCCTTTCGGCGTCCAAGTCCATCTGCGCCCGCACCAGCTCCGGATGCTCACGGTGGAACTGCGCCATCGCCGCCTCGTCGTCACGGCGGATGCGCAGCTGCATGTAGGCGCGGCGGTCCTGCATCACCTCCCCGCGCGTTAGCATCCTAAGGTCGCCGATGATGAACTCGGCATCCTCCCTTCTCTCCTCTGGGAAGTTGAGATCGCGCGCGGGCGACCCAACCGCATCGCCGCCACGTCGTAAGCGCGGGCGACGAGGTCGGCCGTAGCAAAGGTACCCATGTACCACCGCTGGCCGGCCTCGGTTATCTCCGCCGTCCAGCGCCCGGACGGCTGCAGCCGCATGCCGCGGAAACCTGAGCTGCTTTTCAGGCAGCGGCAAGGCGGCATGACGTACGGTGGCGGATCGGGGCGGATTTGGCGACGTGGGACACAAATCGGTGTCGAATCGGGGCCTCTCCGGTGCGGCGGCGAAGGCCCCACGGGGCGTGGGGGTGGGGAGGCGCGGCGGCGGCTTTGGTGGCGCGAATCGGCGGCTGTGTTTGTGGAAATTTCAAGAGCACGGGGGACAGTTGGGCATTGGAGACGGTTTTTGTTATAAACCGACTGAGGTCTCCTCTGCAGTTACTTGTATATGTTCGGCCGGAGACTACTACTTCACAATAGAACGGAAGCGGCCTGGCATCTCTCTCTTGTGCCAGAAATTTGGAGGTCCGAGAAAACTCTCCGCGCAGTTTGAAGGTGCGTTCTAAATTCTCCATGTCTTCACCCATTTTTTTTGTACAGGAGCAGCTTATTGTGCATATGACATTTATAAACTGCGAATAGGATAACAGCGGACATGATAATTGTAACATACAAATTTTGACTCTCACACAAACAATTGCCATGACAACTACTTCACGCATCTAACAAATCCTAACATAGAGATTATAACAGCGACTAGGATAACAATAGCACTGAAGGCATATCGTAAACTTATTTCTTTCTGGAGAGCATATTTTTTATCCTATTCATCTTCAACCTAGTAGCTTGCTCATTGATGTTGTGTCCATCTACGATATCGGCCAATTGCAACTCTAATTCCATCTTCTGGTCCACAACTCTCTTCATGTTTTCTTCCATCTTTTCAATTGCCAATTCCATCTTCCGGATTATGTCTTGACCTAGACCTAACTTCTTGACGTGGTGTTAACACATCAAATCTCATGGTTCGGTACCTAGGGTTGAGATTAAGGGGGAGAGACGTGGTTGCGTTGGTAGTATCGTCGGCTGACAAGCAAGGTTTACCCAGGTTCAGGCCCCCTGGAGGGTAACACCCTACTTCCTGCTGGTCTGGTTATTGATATATGAGGTGTACAATGGAGTCCCGGTGAGATGGCGATCTCGCTAGGGTTTGGAGGTATGGGTATTGCGTGCCCTAGATCGGCGGCCCTCCTAGCCTTTATATAGGAGGCTGGGTCTCGGGGATTCGCAACCGATTAGGTTTACAGGTAAGGTAGGTTTCTACCGACTTAAGGTTTACTAATCTTAGGGCGTACACCATCTTCTTGGGCCCCCGTCGTGGGCCTTGATCGCTGATTGTTGGCAGGCCTATCCCTGGGGCTTAGCTTGTACGTGCACCAGGTATCCTCATGGTGGGGAACCCGAAGGGTAGGCCCCCGTCACTTCTCTTCGGCCTTCTTCCTTTCATCATCAGATTTCCTCTTCTCTTCCCTTGTAAGGTTTAATTCTTCTAAAAACAAGTATTTTTCTTTGTAGACAATGTTGAAACTGGGAACATCCATCTTTAATACCGCATCCACACGTTGACTCCTAAAAAGAATTTGAAACCTAATTGGATCTAGAAAAGTCGTACAAATCCATACTCAAAACGACCTGTAGAAAATTTATACCTCATCGGAGCTCGAGCTGTGGGTCCCGACGGTGCTGACCGCCTCGCCATCGTGATTGAAAACCATGGTGTGGCAGACCGGGAACGAGAGGTCCGTATATCGCCTGGATCTCAAGCGTAGGGTCAAATCAATGGCCGGGGGTGGACGGATGGGTGGCGCAAGGCGACGCGCTGGGATAACCCGGCGGTGGATCTTGAGGTAGATGAGATGATAGGCGCGGGCAGAGCTTGAAAAGGAAGTGGGCATGTTCTGGTACTGATAAACATAAACTTATTCGGACCTTTCGGATATTTCCGGGCATCCCGTAACAAACGAATTTTCTGAATAAACAATTGCTAGTCACAAAGAATAAAGGCATTTTTCTGATTAATCTTCTTGTAGTTCTAAATAAGAATGTGTATTCTTTTTGCAGATGGACCGAGGATGGATGTATCTCCAGAAGCGTGTGAGCCCTATGTTCATGGCTGGTGTGACAGAGTTCTTGGAAGCGGCTAAAGAGCATATGGTTCATACAAAAAGGCAATGGGTAACTTGCCCGTGTAATGACTCCAAAAACATGATGAGTTGTAAAGATCTAACCCAAATCAAGGGACACTTGATCAAAAGAGGATTCATGGAGGGTTACACATGTTGGAGCAACCACGGCGAAGACCCAATTACAGAGGATGATGCTTATGAAGAGCAGAGTGCAGGGCAATGCCATTCCAACACGGATGATGATGCTGTGATGCATGATGTTGAGGTTACCACCATATATACAACAACTGGTGATCATGAAACAGAGCAACATCGCAAGACACGTCTCAAGTGGACAAGCCTGATAGAGAGACTGACACTCTGAATCAGATGTTGCGAGACAATATAGCAGACTGTAAGGATGAGAAACTTTACAAGAAATATCTCTGTATGATAGAAGATTCGGAGAAAGATATGTACCCTGGGTGCAAGCCGCAGTACTCAAAGTTGGGTACCGTGCTTAAAATATTGCAGATGAAGGAAAATGGCGGATGGTCAGATAAGAGCATCACTATGTTGTTTACATTCCAAGAAGACTTTATTCCGGAAGGAAACCACATGCCGAAGAGTATGTACAAAGCTAAGAAGATTGTGTGTCCGCTTGGAATGGAAGTTCAGAGAATACATGCTTGTCGAAACGATTGCATATTGTACCGTGGTGACAATATCAATTTGCGGCAATGCCCAGAGTGCAAAGCTTCTAGGTTCAAGGTGCCAAAGGATGAGGATTGTTGGGGAGATCATAACCCGGTAGGCCCATGAAGAGGGAAACATGACCCGCCAGGCAGGAGGCCAGGCGAGGTCAGCTAATCATCAACATGGGCCGGGTTATACTAACGGGCCGGTGAACTTGTCGGTAACCCGGCCAGTACAAGGAAGGCTCCAGAAGACCCGGAGGCGGTATGCGTCACGGAGTCCAAGACTTGGAGTACACGCAAGACTAGAGGAGATAGAATAGGACTCCTAGTACGGGTGTAACCCGGATTTATCCTTGCATGCGACCAGGAGGCTCGGTGGCCTTTATAAGCCGGCTCCTAGGTCTTAGATAGACAGGCAATAAGTGAGAGAGAAGCAACAAGCAATACTCATAACACCCCTGTAACCTAATCTTGTAACTCGGCGATATCAGAGCCCGGGTTACGAGATCCACATATCAATACAAGCAAGCAGGAAGTAGGTCTTTATCTCCTATGGAGAGGCTGAACCTGGGTAAATCGTGTGTCCCCGTGGAGCGAGACAATCTTCTGTACACCTGTGCTCCTTTCACCCCACACCTAAGTTACCCCCTGGTAACATCTGCCGTGACAATCCCACGACAGTTGGCGCCCACCGTGGGGCCTGAGCCTAAAGGTGTTTACATCACGGGAGAAGCTCTACGCGGTATGCAGAGACTCGCCATCGGCGAGATCACCATCGACTCACAAGGAGAACGCATCATCGACGATTTCGGGTGGAGCTCGGAGTCGGATCAGATCGAGACCGGCGACATCATCCCCATAGGCCAGATCAACGTCTTCGTAGGCATGGTGCACGCCTCGAGACCCGGCATGGAGGAAAGCGCGTACGAGTCCGTATTAGGAGCTGCTACCATGGTTCAATCAGATGGAGAAGAGTCAGTAGGCACCGCGGAGGTCGATTTTCCAGTCATCACGCAGGAGGCCCAGCCGGAGGAGCCGGCATGGGCGCCGCGTGACGTGATCGATGAGGACGCAGAATCAATCTTGGAACTGTTCGAGGATCATTATGGATATGGAATAGAGGAAGAGGAGTACGAGTCATCCCTGGGTCCGGTTCGTTGGGTTGGAGTCTACACGGCACCTGCGACGAATCTTGACCCGGCATCAGTTTCGGCGGCTGCGACGGCAACAGCAAACGCATTGGCACAGAACCAGCAGAATCAGCAACAGCTACCGTTGCAGAACCAGCTTACGATCTATAACCCGCCGCAGGCCGGGATTGATGGAGAAAGAGCATCAGTTTCATCGGAGAGTGAGGCCACAGCACGTCACATGAATCAGTTTGGATTTCTGATGAATAGATCAGCCGGAGAGGGAACATCTAATGTGCCCCCTCACCCGGCTCTTTTTAGTAACAATCTAGTGTTGGATCCTACAGTACTTGAAGCGGTGGTAACCCCGGAGAATGCAGCAACCCGGGCTAGAGAGCTGGACGACGCACGCCGTGCCTTGGACCAACAGCGGCGGGAGTTTGCAGCAGAGAAGGAACAGATGATAGCCAGGCAGCGTCAGTTGGACGAGCAGGAAAGTCGCCTCCGTCACAACATGAGCGCCATGCAGAATCGCCAGAATAATGTAACCCGGGTGCAGCAGGGAAGGCATCAGAGCCGGCTTCCACTTCAAGGTGAGGCGTTAAATCCGACAGCTTTATTTATTACACCCAACGATCAGCCTATCAGGACTGTACAAGAGGTTCCAGCAGCTAGAGTCGGCACAGGATATGCAGGAGGGGCATTACCCGGCAATATTGCCGGGTCAGCTAGGCCGCCTTCCGGAGGAGCCGGAGGCAATACTGGAGCTATGCCACCACCATCACCCAGATTTGACACGCCGCCGGGTCATTATAACAATCCTACAGATAATGTTTATGCAGCAACTTTAGCACTTGATCGTATTCCATTGGGAGATTCTCCAAGAGCAGTTGAGACCCGGCGGGCCATTGATATGTTGCGTACAGCTGTGGTTCAGCAGGTAAATTATCCAGATAACAGGAGTGGTTTGCATGGGACACCATACAACAGCCGTTCGAGGAGTCGGCATGGAGAGAGCCCGAGGCAGCACGAGACTAGTTCTGCAAGATGGAGGGCGGATCAGGCAAACCAGCAGCCACCGCCCAGACAGGCCGCTCCCGCCGCCTCAGCTGCGCAAGCCATTGTTGATAGTTCGAGAGCCAGACGAGCAGCAAATTCCGCAGCATGTGCCGGAGGAGCCGGCGCGGCGCCTGCGGCCGCAGCAGCAGTAAGTTTGCCAGCACCATTGGTAAGGTCAGGTCAGGTATCTTCTTCAGCATTTTTGGCCGGCCCGAAGTGTTTGTCAGATCACATTAGAGCGGAACCTTACCTGGAAAAGTTTAAAGAGCCAAGCAAAATTTCAAACTATGACCCCAGTATGGAGCCAGAAGCTTGGTTGAGTAGTTATGAGATGGCAATGTGTATTCGCAATGCCTCAGAAAATATTCAGGCCAAATTCATGTATCTTATGATGACAGATGGAGCGGCAGAATTATGGTTCAACACTTTACCAGAGAAGTCAATCAATTCATGGAGTGAGTTGAAGGCAGCCTTTATCAAAAATTTCCAGGGAACATGCAAGCGTCTGTACACGCTTGAGGATCTGGATCGATGCATTCAGAAGAAGGGCGAGTCTGCCCATAAGTGGGTGAGCCGGGTCACGGAGATCCTCCACTCATCCACAATATTAACCCCAGGAGTGCGTTGCAGTCTATGGAGAAAACTTGCAGATATGATCCTTTGGTGCAGAAATTGGGTCGCATGAAGAATAGCGGCCGGGTCTCAGAGATTACCATGGGAGAGATAATGGAGGCATGCAATAAGCACGCTTCTACATATAAAACTAGAGATGATGAGGAAGATAAGGGGAAAGGTACCGTGAATAATGCAGGAAAGAACAACAATGGTGGTGGACAGAACAACAACAACAGCAACAACAATGGTAATCAGCACAAGCGATCGTATGGAGAAGGTAACTCGGATTTGGTGGCTAATACCAATGCGGGTTCCAGAGGCCAGGAGAGATGATTATCAAGGCAACAATGGAAATTACAATGGTAACAATGGAAATTACAATAGCTATAGAGGCCCACCTCGTCCCACCAGCCATATTGAAGCTTTCAGGATGCCGTGTCCCCGTCATAGTAAGATGGGCAAACCCGCCAATCACTCTCTGGAACAATGTGTGGATTTGCAGAGGTGGAAAAACGAGGAGATACAGAAGGCGTTGCACGGCGGTGGTCGTGGAGGAGGACCCGGCCCGGGTGGTAACCCGGCAAACAGGCCACCTCCCAACGCAATACAGGACCCGGCAATGTCGGAAATAATCAGAATAGAGAGGATCAGGGTGGTTTTCAGCAGAACCCAAAGCAGCTTGGCCAGTACCATGTTCACACCATTAATGCCACAAAGCGAGACAGAAAGTTGGCCAAAAGGGCAGTTAACTAGTTTCACCAGCAGTTCCGAGGTATAAAGTGGTCTGAGTATCCTGTCACTTGGAGCAGGGCTGATCACCCGCCAGTTGTGGAACATCCGGGTCTTCTAGCCCTGGTGGTGGCACCACAAGTGGGAGGTATATTTTACACAAAGTGCTCATGGATGGAGGTAGTAGCATCAACATTTTATATTACGAGACTTTCTTGCGTATGGGTCTCAGGGAATCACAGTTGCAGCCAACGTCTACAATCTTTCATGGTATTGTTCCTGGAAAGTCGGCACGGCCAGAAGGAAAAATTACACTGGAAGTCGCCTTTGGTGAGTCCCAGGAAAATTATCGTTCAGAGATGCTTACATTTGAAGTTGTGAAGTTGCAGAGCCCATATCATGCACTTTTTGGCAGACCCGCCTTTGCCGTTTCATGGCTAGGCCGTGTTATGTGTATTTGCAGTTGAAAATACCGGGTCCCAAGGGGATCATCACAGTCCACGGAAGCCGGGAGATGGCTGCAGAGTGCGATGAGGGTGATGCCGCTTTAGCTGAGCAGGCTTGTGCACAGGAGGAGTTGAAATTTTACAAGTCTCAAGTAAACCAGATGACAGAACAGTATTGAAAAGGCCAACAGCTGAAGAAAAAGCAAAATTTAAGTCGGCTCAGGATACAAAGATGGTAGATTTCACACCCGCGATCACTCCAAGCAGTTCGCCGTGGGGGCTCACCTGACTGATAAATAGGAAAGCGCGCTCATCGAGTTCATCCGTGAGAACAGGGACGTCTTTGCGTGGACACCTAGTGACATGCCTGGAGTACCTGCTGAACTCGCTGAGCACAGCTTACATGTTGATCCCAAAGCTAGACCCGTGAAGCAAGGATTGCGCAGATTGAATGAGGAACGACGCAAGATAGTTGGTGAGGAGATAGCTCGGCTTTTGGATGCCGGCTTTATCATTGAGGTTTTCCATCCCAAGTGGTTGGCAAACCCGGTTTTGGTACAGAAAAAGAATGGCGAGTGGCGTATGTGCATTGACTACACCAGCCTCAACAAGGTGTGTCCGAAAGATCCTTTTGCATTACCTCGTATTGATCAGATAATCGATGTGTTGCAGGCAGCGAGCTTTTGTGTTTCTTAGATGCATACTCAGGTTACCATCAGATCCGGCTCAAGGAGGAAGATTGGGAGAAAACATCGTTCATAACCCCCTTTGGAGCTATTGTTACAAAAACATGACTTTTGGTTTGAAGAACGCTGGAGCAACTTATCAGAGATGTATCCAGAATTGTTTCGAGAAGCAGATCGGCCGTAATGTGCACGCTTATGTGGATGATGTTGTTGTTAAGTCTCGGAAGGCCGACTCACTTATTGATGATTTGAAGGAGACTTTTGCTAATCTAAGGCGGTATAAAATGAAGCTTAACCCCACCAAGTGTGTTTGGGGTTCCAGCAGGGCAACTCCTCGGTTTCATTGTCTCAGAACGTGGAATTGAGGCTAACCCGAAAAAATCAAGGCCATACAGAATTTGAAGAAGCCGAAGAATGAAGGATGTGCAACAGCTTACGGGCTGCATCGCAGCCTTGAGCCGGTTCATAGCCCGGCTTGGAGAGAAAGCCATACCACTTTACCGGCTCTTGAAGAAAAAGACAAGTTTGTATGGGATCAAGAGGCGGATGATGCGTTTGAGTTGCTGAAAAAGACGTTGTCTGAAGCGCCAGTCCTGGCGGCTCCTGCACCAAAGGAGCCCATGTTGATGTATATTGCAGCCGGGCCACGAGCTGTCAGTGTTGTGGTTGTGGTTGAGCGTAAGGAAGAAGGAAAAGAATACCCGGTTCAGAGGCCGGTTTACTATGTCAGCGAGGTTTTAACCGAGTCAAAGCAGCGATATCCACATTGGCAGAAGCTAGTCTTTGGAGTTTTCATGGCAAGTCGGAAACTGAAGCATTATTTCCAGGAACACCCAATCACAGTGGTTAGTTCTGCCCCGCTCGCAGAAATCATCCGGAATACAGAAGCCACTGGGCGAATCGCCAAGTGGGCAATAGAATTGGGGCCATATCACATCAATTATGAGCCTCGCAATGCTATCAAGTCTCAGGCTTTGGTAGATTTTGTCAATGATTGGACAGAGAAAATGCGCCTCCAGCAACACCCAGCACCAAGTCTTGGATCATGCATTTTGACGGGTCTAAGCAGCTTGAGGGATCTGGAGCCGGCGTTGTTCTTACTTCACCCAAAGGTGATAAGTTGAGTTATGTTTGCAAATTCACTTTGATTGCTCTAATAATGAGGCTGAGTATGAAGCCTTGCTACATGGTTTGCGTGCGGCAAAGGAGATGAACATCAAGCGTATCTTGTGTTATGGAGACTCGGATCTCGTAGCACAGCAAGTATCTGGAACATGGGATAGAAAGGATGCCAGGATGGCGGCTTACAGAAGAGAGGTGGATAAGTAGCCGGGTTCTTTTCAGGCTACCAGGTGGATCACATTGATCGCAGGAAGAACGAGGCCGCAGATGCTTTGTCCAGACTCGGCTCTCGTCGTGAGCCAGTTCCACCTAATGTTTTCTTAGCTGAGTTGTGGAATCCATCAGTCAAGGTACCATCAGAGGAAGAACTTGCTTATCCAGACCCGGCGGATGAGGAGCTTGTTGCCGCCTTACATGCTACTCCAGAGTGGACAGAACCATATTTGGCATATCTTCTGTGTGGAGAATTGCCGGGTCAGGAAGTTATGGATCGACAGATTATATGACGGTGCAAGGCATACGTCATTATCAATGGCGAGTTATTCAAACGAAGCACCTCCGGCGTGTTTCAGCGCTGTGTATCTCCAGAGGAAGGCCAGAAAATACTTAAAGAGATTCATGAGGGAGATTGTGGTCATCACGCTTCAACCCGGTCTTTGGTAGCAAAAGCTTTCAGACACGGATTTTACTGGCTCACTGCTTTGGCAGACGCGGAGCGTTTGGTGCGGAGGTGCGATGGATGTCAGAGATATGCCGCAGGTCCATGTGCCGGCTCAGGAATTGAGAACTATACCTTGACATGGCCTTTCGCAGTTTGGGGTCTTGACATGGTGGGTCCCTTCCAGATGTCCCCTTGCAAGAAAACCCACCTCTTAGTTGCTATTGATAAGTTCACAAAGTGGGTCGAAGTTATGCCAGTTACAAATTGTGAGGCAGCTACAGCAGTGCAGTTTTTGAAGTGCATCATCTATCGTTTTGGATATCCACATAGTATCATTACAGACAATGGGACAAACATGTCTCTCAGAGAGGTGGCAAAGTTCTGTGGAAATAACAATATCGGCTTGACATTGCTTCGGTGGCTCACCCCCAAGCTAATGGACAAGTTGAGCGTGCAAATCAGGAATTGCTTAAAGGATTGAAACCTCGTCTCCGGGTTCCATGTATCAGAGCCGCCGGAGCTTGGGTGGAGGAATTGCCCTCTGTCGTTTGGGGTATTAACACAACACCAAACAGATCCACACAACTTACACCGTTCTTCATGGTATATGGAGCAGAAGCTGTTTTGCCGAGTGATATTATTCATGACTCGCCGCGTGTGGCGGCTTACGTTGAGGCAGAAAATGAGTTAACCCGGCAAGATTCTCTTGATGTATTGGAAGAAGTTAGGGAGGAAGCCCTGCAAAGATCGGCAATATATCAACAAGATTTGCGCCGCTATCATAGCCGCCGGGTCAGGACTCGATCTTTCCAAGAAGGTGACTTAGTTTTGCGCTTGGTTCAATCTCAAGTGGGATGCACAAATTATCACCTCCATGGGAAGGTCCCTTCATTATAAGCCGGAAATCTGCACAACGGGTTATATTATCTGGTAGATGCAGAGAGCATAGTGAAATCTCCAATAATACTGATCATAGCACCAATCATTGGAAGAGAGAAATCGGCCATGGAACATTGCCCAGCTTCGTCCTTACTACACATAGTTTCAGACCTAGTTTTATCAGATGTAATACACGATGTAAAGAGGCAACAGGTTTCAACGCGCTCTTTTCCTTACCAGGGTACCTAAGGGGACTGGAAGGTTTTTAATGAGGCGGCTTGCTGACCTGATATATGAATAAAGTGATGTTTGACAGAAAAATCTCATTGTCTTTTTTGCACTTTACTTTACAGTTTTTTATTCATATTGCTCGTTATAATTTTTGTTATATTTGTAACCCGGCATCTCCAATTGGGCGATCTGCCGAGGTTTTTGAAAGTCAGTATCTATTTTAGGTCTTGGGGGCTGCACACTTAAGAAAAGGTGCAGTTACAAACTCAAGACCCGGCAAATAAAGCCACTTTGGTCGTGGGGGCTGATTACTTTGTATGGTACAGCTACAATCTCATGACCCGGCCAATTCTATGAGCCATTATTTACTTGGTTATCTAACTTAAGCTTGATGCGACTCGCACTTATATGGCTTGATTGCATGCCTGTAAATTCAATCAATCATGAAGCCCACTGGGACTTGATTGACCCTATTTTCAACAGAGATATTGCAACAATGAAAATCCATGCGAAAGCCGGCTTATAGTTCAAAGAAACCAAAAGGGTCATCACAACCATAAACTTTGCAGAACAAGCGAAAGCTAAAGTTCATTACATATCAAGCAAAGTTTCAAAGTGCACAGGCGCACTATCAAAATATGAGGCTGAAAGTATTAAGCTATTACAAACTGCCCGACAAGGCCGAATAAGATTGTTTTTATGCAGAAATAAACATCTGCAGCATACTTCAAGACTCGGCATCTGGGGCCGGGTCACGGTCGAGGGTGGAAGTCGAGTCATCTCCTGTGTTCTTGGCCGGCTCATCTTCCGCTGTGGCGTGGACTTCTGCTTGAGTCTTGGGGGCTTCTATTGACGGGTCTGAAACATTCTTCCTCCAAGTAATGAGATACATTGATTCAAATTGGCATCCTTCCTCATCTTCCACAGCAGCACGAGCTGGGGGAGGCACAGTTGGGGTAGATGAACTTGGAGCCGTGGCTGGTTGTTTTTGTTTCTCTTTGTAGCTTTGGAACAGATCAACCCGCCTTGGCTCATCGTCCACTACCTTCTCATCATTTCTGTCATAGCCATATTGGAAGGAAGATAACTTCATTTTATTCGCAATCTGGGTGGCCACATACCGGGTCTTCCTCATGATTTGGGAATAAGATTTCTTGTCAAATCTGCTCCCGTCAGAGTTGAACTCAGGAAAGCCCTTGAGAGGTGCCGGGTCAAAGCTGGGATGATACGCCTTGGCAAGTGCGAGGCCACGCATCACGCCGGCTCTGCAAGCTGATCGCTTCCATAGTTCAAGCCATTGCGGCATGGTGGACAAGTGACCAACAACTTCACTGCTGGTGCTTGGCGGGTTAGTCCAATCCCGGGCGGCTTTGATAATTTCACAGCTCCCAAAGTACAGCTTCCTTGTCAGCACGTATAAACTCTTCAGTTTGTCCACGGTCTGCTTGCGGAGAGCCGGGTCTCGTTCACCTGATAAGATGTGGGTACCAGTTAAAGGAAGAAGCCGGGTTATCCAAAATTACTGGATGAAAAGTGTGGTTGTTTACCTAGAAGTGCAGATACCATAGCCTGAATCATGCCTTTGAGGTTGGCTAGGTCGGAAGCAGTGGATTTCAATTTCTCTTGGGTATTTTCCAGCTGTTCCTTCCAGCTTTCCTCATGCTCTTCCATCTCCTTCTTGAGGTCCGAATGTTCTTGAGTCAATTCAATATGAGATTTCTCCAAGGATTGCAGTTGTTCAGCGGCTGTTAGCCGGGCTTTAGATTCCTTCTTCAATTATTCTCGAAGCTGAGACATCTCTTGCTCTGTCTTGGCAACATAATCCTGGGTCAAGAAGATTCTATTATTATGAGATATGTAGATAATAAGTTCAAAGGTTCAAACCCCAAGTTACTGATGAAAGTTAACGTGGGACTTGGGGGCTACAAATACAGTTTTCAGTTCTATAGCAGAGATTGTAGATAACATTTGTGAGTCCCGAGTTACTGAAGGACAGATAACCCAGAATTTGGGGACTACACAATTGAGTTTTATTACCAAAAGGTTTGAGTGGAGTCCCAGGCTGCTGCAGACAGACAGCCCGGCACTTGGGGGCTACCACGTTCGAAGTTCTATAAGTGATATGTTTAAGACGATTCTAACAGAGACAAAATTCTAGTCCCTAGTTGCTGTGAACAGCTAACTTGGAACTTGGGGGCTACAGTGTTTGACGTTTTTTATTCTCAAGGATACCAAGTGTTGATATGAAGTACAGTCTTAGTTCCAGATTGCTATGAATAGCTAACCCGGAACTTGGGGGCTACAGGTTTGAAGTTTTTATAAGTAAAGCTTCAAGCTTATCAACAAAGTTGGACAATCCGAAGCTTGAGGGCTACAATATATATATGTAAGTAAAGAAAGATTACCTCGTGGCGTTTGCTCATCATCTTCACCAGGTCACCTTCAAAGCTCTTGTGTTGTGAGAGTCGGGAAAAGTACTCAGATATAAGAGCCGGCAGTTCCATTCCTTCAAGAGCTGGTAGACCAGAGTAAGTAACGGGGTCCTTCCCGTGCAGCTCAGGGTTTGGCTTGACCTCTGGTTCAAGCACTTTGGTCATAACAGTAGAGGGACCTGGGATGCTGGTGTGTTGTGACCCGATAATTACAACGTCCGGGTCATCGACAGGGTTCTGTGACTTGGCGGGAGAGTTCATGGTGTTGATCTCAGGAGTGGGATCGACAGTCGGCATGACAGCCGGTTCTTCCCTTTCTTGCTCTTCCTGCTCCGGCTCTGTGTTACGAGCCTTCTTTGGAGAGGGCTCCGTCACAGTCTGCTGTGGAGGAGGAGAAGGTGTAGCTTCCGGGTCATCAGAAAGAGCAGCTTGAGCCCTGAAAAAGAGTGATATAAGTTAGTTGCATGACAATCAAAGAGAGATTAAATGCTCAAAGAGAAAAAGAATTGTTACCCGGTGTTGATACTGATGTCATCCGGCATTTCACCGTTTGACCCACCTGAGGAAGCTGATGAGGACCGGGAGTCAGGAACCCGGTGTTTACCAGCTAAAGGATGGGAAGCAGTGGGAGTGACTTTAGGGTGGCCGGCTCGGCGAGGAGAAGCAACGTTGGGAATACCTGAGTACAGGGGTTCGTCACTCGGCGAGGACCGGGTCCTGCGTTTCTTGCGAGTAACCAGCTCTTCCTCTTGTTCTTTCTCCTGCGGTTGCTTGATGGTTTCAGTGTTGCTCGAAGGATATTGAGATAAGCGAGAATAAGGCACCTTAATCACAGCCGAGCGGGTTCGCTTTTTTGGGAGTTCAGTGGTAGAAGAGGTGGAACCCGAATTTCCGGGTTCCGGGTTTTCCGAAGGACCTAGAGGACAGGTGTCCGGGTTATCAATATGAATGCTCCTATGAGCCGAGTCATTGTCAATCAGATCGAGGAAAACCCATTTAAGGGGTCAAGCTCACCTTCCATCTCGTCCTCGTCTTCGTCATCTTCATCAGCTCCGGGAGTAGGAGGTGGAGTTTCAATCTTCCACCAGTCACTATCAGCCTGGAAAAGAAAGAAACCCAGATTAAGAAATACAAAGTATAAATGCAGAAGTAAATTCAGAAGTGTTGGTAAGAGATAGGAAAAAGACGAGTTACCTCAGGAGCCGGGTTTGCAACGCAAAAAGGTCAGAGACCATCTTCCTCGATCTCGGCTTTGGTTTCCCCAAGCTGGGTCTTGATGGTTTTGATCAGTACTTTCTTGGGGAACTCCGTAACCGAGTAATGGAGAGAGTCTGTAAGCTTCCCAGTGTACTTGCAGAAGAGGTTGTCACGAATACTTAGAGGTTGGATCCTCCAGCCAATCCAGGTTTTGATGAGATCAGTGCCCTTTAACCCGCGAGTTACGAGCACGTTAATTTTGTGGAGAAGGGGTTGCAGCTTAACTCGGTCTTCGTCAGAGGCATAAGAATTTTGGTTATCATTCAGAGTCAGCTGGTCAACAGAATAACCTGGCAAGCGAGGTCCTTTGGCGGGTGATGTATCTTTGCAGTAAAAGAAGGTTTTTTGCCAATCTTTGATGTGGCTAAGAAGTTTCAAAGATGGCATAATACTATTTTGGCGGCGTTGGATAGAAACGCCACCACACTGCAACAATGGGCCATCAGTGTGCTCGCGTTGAGGTTTGCAGTAAAAAAGTTCGAGAAACAAATTGAAGTTGGGAGGAATTTGCAAGTACGACTAGCAGAGGACAATGAAATTGCTCATGTTGAGAACAGAGTTGGGACCTATGTCTTGGGGCCCAAGGCCGTTGTATTTCAGTACCTTACGGAAGAAAGGTGAACCCGGGGGTCTGAAGCCCCGGGTTATGTGCTCGGTTAAGATGACCACTTCATCTTTGTCAGGTTGAGGGCGGATCTCTTCAGATGCGCCACGGCATTGGATTACGTTCTGTTGGGGGAGGACTTGAGCCTCCACCAATTCTTGAAGTTTGAGGTCTGTGGCTTTGGATTTGCCCCAGTTTGCTTTGATTGCGGTCTGAGGTCGTGGCTTCTTCCCCGATGCCGGCGCGGCGGCACCGCCGTCGGCCTTCTTCTTTTTCCCCGCAAGTTTTGGGACAGCTTTCGGAGCCATGGAGATCTAAACAAAATAGAAACAAAAACAACACAAATTGAGAAGGGGAGGATGCGAGATTGTAGCCAAGCAAGCTACGCGTTGATTTGAAATAGAAAAGAGTGACGGTCGTACCGTGGATGCCGGAGTTGGAGCGGTGCGGTGGTACGGCTGGTGAAGCTTTCAGATCTAGGGTTTGTGTGCGGCGGCGCGAGGTTGAAGACGATGGGACTGGTGAATGGGGAAAGTGATTTCCATTCACCGTGCCCATGTATTTATAGCCCGCGGTGAAAACCTAGGGGCACGATGGTAAAAAGTGATGAGATAAGGATCTTTGACCAATGGTCAACGACAAAGGAATAAGACAAAAAGAATATTCCCAGTCCTGGGATAAAATCGAGATGGATGGGAATTTTCACTAAGTGTTGAAGTCACAAGTGTGATCCGGAAAAAGAGTGGCCGGGTTACAAAAAGAACAACAAAGGATGTGAAAATGAACCAGAGCAAGCTTTATCTAAGCTTTAACTCTTCTTTATGTATTTCTTATTTTCAGGAGGCTAACCCGGACAGCAAGGACAGCGGCTCACTCCGAGAGATGAAACTTAAACCCAGATGAGGAGCACACAGACCTAGCGTCCGAGTTATCCTGGGGCTACTGTTGGGGAGATCATAACCCGGTAGGCCCATGAAGAGGGAAACATGACCCGCCAGGGAGGAGGCCAGGCGAGGTCAGCTAATCATCAACATGGGCCGGGTTATACTAACGGGCCGGTGAGCTTGTCGGTAACCCGGCCAGTACAAGGAAGGCTCCAGAAGACCCGGAGGCGGTATGCGTCACGGAGTCCAAGACTTGGAGTACACGCAAGACTAGAGGAGATAGAATAGGACTCCTAGTACGGGTGTAACCTGGATTTATCCTTGTATGGGACCAGGAGGCTCGGTGGCCTTTATAAGCCGGCTCCTAGGTCTTAGATAGACAGGCAATAAGTGAGAGAGAAGCAACAAGCAATACTCATAACACCCCTATAACCTAATCTTGTAACTCGGCGATATCAGAGCCCGGGTTACGAGATCCACATATCAATACAAGCAAGCAGGAACTAGGTCTTTATCTCCTATGGAGAGGCTGAACCTGGGTAAATCGTGTGTCCCCGTGGAGCGAGACAATCTTCTGTACACCTGTGCTCCTTTAACCCCACACCTAAGTTACCCCCTGATAACATCTGCCGTGACAATCCCACGACAAGGATCATATCAGCGATGATGACAGTGATGATGAAATGAATACTACACAAGCAAGCAAGAAGAAAAAAGCCGAAAACGAGGGACATTCCGGTAAAATTTTGTTGGTACTTGCCTATTATTCCTCGTTTGAAATGGATATATTCTAACCTGGAAACCGCAGAACTGATGCGTTGGTACGCAGAGGAACGCACTGACGACGAGATGCTAAGACACCCTGCTGACTCTCCGCAATGGAGGAATATGTATAGGAAATTTCCTAAAAATATCGGAGTTGATAAAGTTAGGAATGTCAGGTTTGCACTAAGCACTATTGGAATGAACCCGTTCGGCAACATGAGTACCACGCACAACACCTGGCCCATGAATTTATGCATTTACAACCTCCCTCCATGGTTGTGCATGAAGCGCAAGTACATCATGCTTGCAATACTAATCCAGGGACCGAAACAACCGGGAGACGACATTGATGTGTACTTTGAACCTTTGGTGGAGGATTTGGAATTTCTTTGGGATGAGGGAGTAGTAATATATGATACGTTTAAGCAGGAAAGCTTTACCCTGAGATGCATGTTGTTCCTAACCATCAATGATTATCCGGCTTATGGGAACACCTCCGGCCAGGCAATTAAAGGGTTCAAAGCATGTGTGCAGTGCCTAGAAAACACTGCAAGTCAGTATCTGTATAAGTGTAAGAAAATTGTGTACATGCGACATCGGAGGTTTTTGCCTGAGAAACATGCATATCGCAAGTTGAAGGGGAAGTTTGATAATACCGTTGAGAAGGATTCGGCTCCTGCAGTTTTGAAGGGTAGCCGGCTCTATGCTCAAGTTGAACACTTGAAAGTTGCCATGGGAAAAAGTTTAAAGGCAAAGACAACAGAAAAGGTAGAGGGAAAGCCAAAGCCAAAGCCAAAGGCAAATATAAAGAAATAGCAACAGAAGAAGAGCCCCCCAAGGAAGATCCTCCAACGACAAAGCCCATCTGGAAGAGGAAATCGATATTTTGGAGATTAAAATACTGGCAGCATCTCGATGTTCAGCATTGCATCGATGCCATGCACGTGGAGAAGAATGTGGCCAAGAGCATACTAGGGACATTGATGAAAATGAAGGAAAAAACAAAAGATAGCGTTAACGCACGACTTGAGGCTAAGCAACTCAGAACAAGGAAAGAAACTGTGACGGATGACGAGGCTGAGTTGAAGCGAACCCCCGTAAGTTATGTCTTCAGCAGTAAAGAGGGAACAAATGTTTATGAATCTCTACATGGCATGTCATTTCCATATGGCTACGTCGCCAACTATAAATGGATTGTTTCATTGAAGGACAAAATAGTAATGGGCATGAAGTCTCACGATAGCCATGTCATGATGACACAAACGCTCCCTGTCGCGCTCAAGAATTCCTTGACACCACATGTCTGAAATACTCTAACGGAGTTGTGCAACTTTTTCAACATAATATCTCGGAAGGTGATTGATCCTAATACATTGGATGTCTTAGAGAGATAATTGTATATTATAGTTTTCCCTATGAGATAGGGGGTTTCCTGCATATTGTCACCTGTACATGTACTATATATTGTGGCCTTTGGCCCCCATGGAATACATGTTGCATATTCCTAACATGGTATCAGAGCAAAGTTAGATCCGCACGCGCAACTGGTGCATTTTTTTCTTTGCCCCGAGTTTCTTGTACAGATCGGTGAGTCGACATAGACAGAGTCGACGTAGAGTGGCCACAACAGCGGGCCGGTGATTGGTCCTCCTTGGTTGACGCGTCTACCTCGACCTCTTCAGTGGTGTCTTTGACCGCGCGTGAGATCGCGCAACTCCGATGCCTGCTTGCTACTTGGGACTCTTCACCAACAGGTTCTGCTGGTTCTGCAACTGACTTTTCTGGCACTGAGAGATCACCTTCTTCTCATTCAGGTACATCCCCTTGGATTCTTGATACTGGAGCATCTTTTCATATGACTTACGATTCTTCCGCCTTGAGCTCTATTCGACCTGTCGAGTCTCCTGTCTCTGTTCGTACTGCTGATGATACTCCCATCCCCGTTGCTAGTCGAGGCACTGTTAGCAGTTCCGCGTTTCATGTTCCTTCTGTTGCTCATATTCCTTGACTCACCATGCAGCTCTTCTCTGTTAGTCAGATTGTCGATTCCCGTTGTAGGGTCACTCTAGATTTTGATTCATGTTCTGTTTAGGATCGTTACACGGGCGCTTTGCTTGGTGCTAGCCCCCGACGCCATGATGGCCTATGGGAGCTCGACTGGCTTCATCTTCCTTCCGCTGCCACCACCGCCAGTCTCTCGACCCCTGTTGCCGCAGCCACCAGCTCTTTTCAGTAGTGGCATCATCGTCTTGGCCACTTATGTGGTTCTCGTCTCTCGTCTCTAGTTCATCGTGGTGTTCTGGGGTCTATCTCCGGAAATGCTTCTTTGGATTGTCTGGGTTGTACGCTTGGTAAGTAGATTCAGCTACCATATACCCATAGTGACTCTGTGTCTAAGAGTCCTTTTGATCTCGTTCATTCAGATGTTTGGGGTCCGTCTCCCTTCGCTTCGAAAGGGGGTCATCAGTACTATATTATTTTTATAGATGATTACTCTCGATACACTTGGATTTACTTTATGTCCTCTCGTAGTGAGGTTCTCTCTATCTATAAGCGTTTTGCTGCCATGGTTCACACTCAGTTCTCTATACCTATTCGTGTGTTCCGTGCTGATTTTGCTGGTGAATATATCTCCAAGCATTTGCGTGGTGTTCTTGCTGAGCAGGGCACTCTTGCTCAGTTCTCCTGTCTCGGTGCACATGCTCAGAATGGCGTTGCTGAGCGTAAGAATCGTCATCTTCTTGAGACTGCTCGTGCGATGCTGATCGCTTCTTCTCTCCCGCCTCATTTCTGGGCTGAGGCTATCTCTACCTCGGTCTATCTCATTAACATTCTGCCTTTTGCCGCCCTTCAGGGTGGCATTCCTCTCGAGCGACTCTGTGATCGCTCTCCTGACTATTCCTGGATGCGTCTGTTTGGTTGTGTTTGCTATGTTCTCCTCGCTCCTCGTGAACGCACCAAACTAACCGCTCAGTCTGTTGAGTGTGTTTTTCTCGGATATAGTGATGAGCATAAGGGCTATCACTGTTGGGATCCTGTGGCTCGTCGGATGCGTATTTCCCGGGATGTGACGTTTGATGAGTCTCGTCCTTTCTATCCGCGCTCGACCTCCTCGACTTCTACTGTGGAGGATCTATCTTTTCTTACGTTTCCTGATTCTTCTCCCTCGGTCCCACATAT
Organism: Poa pratensis; assembly: GCA_947311845.1. Classification (NCBI taxonomy): domain Eukaryota; kingdom Viridiplantae; phylum Streptophyta; class Magnoliopsida; order Poales; family Poaceae; genus Poa; species Poa pratensis. Next base: position 27,132,397 of record CAMZMU010000075.1, on the reverse strand, counting down.
TTCTCCTCCTCCTCCTATTGATCTGGTGCCATCTACTTCGACGTCTTCTTCTCCTCCTTCGTCGACGCCTTCTTCTCCTCCTTCGTCGACGCCTTCTTCACCCTCCTCATCGGTGTCTTCCCCGTCTCCATCTTCTCCTGTTGCTCCTTCTCATCCTACTTTTCCTTTCCATTATACTCATCGTCCACGTGTTGTGACCGAGTCATCTGATGCACCCTCTACTTCTGGTGCACCGTCTCAGCCGGCTTATTCTCTTCGTACTCAGCCTTGTCCTTCACCTGATTTCTATGATCCCGCTACCTATAGTGTTTCGGCTGTCCCGGAGCCGACTACGTATCGTGAGGCTGTTGTTCATCCTGAATGGCAGCTTGCCATGGCTGAGGAGATTGCTGCACTGAGCGCACTGGTACGTGGGAGATCGTTCCTCTTCCTCCTTGTGTTCGTCCTATCACCTATAAGTGGGTCTATAAGGTGAAGACCCGCTCTGATGGGACTCTTGAGCGTTACAAAGCTCGTCTGGTCGCTCGTGGTTTTCAGCGGGAGCATGGCCGTGATTACGATGAGACTTTTGCTCAGTGGCTCACATGACCACTGTTCGGACTCTTCTTGCCGTGGCATCTATTCGCCATTGGTCTGTGTCTCAGCTTGATGTTAAGAATGCCTTTCTTAATGGTGAGTTGCGTGTGGAGGTTTATATGCAACCACCACCTGGGTATTCTGTAACAGAGGGCATGGTTTGCCGTCTTCGTCGCTCTCTCTATGGCCTTAAGCAAGCCCCTCGTGCATGGTTTGAGCGCTTTGCTTCTGTGGTCACAGCTGCTGGTTTCTCTCCCAGTGCTCATGATCCTGCGTTGTTTGTTCACTGTTCTCCTCGTGGTCGCACTCTACTTCTTTTGTATGTTGATGACATGATCATCACTGGTGATGACCCAGAGTATATTGCCGTTGTCAAGGCACGTCTGAGTGAGCAGTTTCTTATGTCGGATCTTGGTCCGCTTCGTTACTTTCTTGGGATTGAGGTTTCGTCCACCACTGATGGTTTCTTTATATCCCAAGAACGGTATATTCATGATCTTTTTTATCGTGCCGCTCTTACTGATGAGCGTACTGCTGAGACTCCCATGGAGCTCAATATTTCTATTCGTGCTTCTGATGGCGATCCTCTCTCTGATCCGACTTGTTATCGACATATTGTCGCGAGTCTCGTCTATCTGGCTGTTACTCGCCCCGATATTTCTTATTTTGTTCATATTCTGAGTCAGTTTATTTCTGCTCCCACTTCGGTTCACTATAGTCACCTTCTTCGTGTTCTACGCTATCTTCGTGGAACGATCTCTCTCTGTCTTTTCTTTCCTCGGTCCAGCTCGTTACAGCTCCAGCACTATTCCGATGCTACGTGGGCTAGTGATCCTTTGGATCGCCGTTCACTTTCTTCTTACTATGTTTTTCTTGGTGGTTCTCTCATTGCCTGGAAGACGAAGAAGCAGACCGCAGTTTCCCGTTCGAGTGCAGAGGCTGAGTTGCGAGCTATGACTCTTTTGACTGCTGAGGTGACTTGGTTACGGTGGTTACTTGCAGATTTTGGTGTGTCCGTTATGACACCCACGACTCTATTGTCTGACAGTACAGGTGCTATCAGTATTGCACGTGACCCGGTGAAGCATGAGCTTACCAAGCATATTGGTGTTGATGCTTCTTTTGTCCGTGCTAGTGTGCAGGACCAGATTATTGCGCTCCAGTTTGTGCCTTCAGAGTTACAGTTGGCGGACTTCTTCACGAAGGCACAGACTAGAGCACAACATAGTTTTTTCCTCTCCAAACTCAGTGTTGTGGATCCACCATGAGTTTGAAGGGGGTGTTAGAGAGATAATTGTATATTATAGTTTTCCCTATTAGATAGGGGGTTTCCTGCATATTGTCACCTGTACATGTACTATATATTATGGCCTTTGGCCCCCATGGAATACATGTTGCATATTCCTAACAGGATGATCTACAAAAAGGTGTGGTGGAGACTCTATGCAAATTGGAGATGATATTTCCTCCGTCGTTCTTCGATATCATGGTACATATCATTGTTCATCTTGTGTATGAGATAAAGATGTGTGGACCTGCATTTATGCGAAGCATGTACCCGTTTGAATGTTTTCATGGGAATTCTTAAGCATTATGTTAGGAATCGAGCACACCCAAAGGGAAGCATTGTTGAGGGCTATTTGACTAAAGAGGTGGTTGAGTTCTGTCTTGATTTCATGGCTCGTCTTGACCCGATCGGTGTTCCCAGGTCTATACATGAGGGGATGCTTCAAGGATATGGAACGAATGGAAAGACGAAGATACAACCAACTAGGACTGAATATGATCAGGCACATTTCACAGTGCTGCAACACATGAAAGAAGTCAGTCCATACCTGGCAGAACACTTGGACTTTCTGCGATCAAAGTATCCTAATCGACAGAACGTTTAGAGACTCCACATCCAGGAGTTCAACACCTGGTTCAAGAATAAATTTTCTGGTGTGGCAGATGCGGATCCCATGCTTGCTGCTCTTGCAAAAGGCCCAACGTGGGAGGTCAGAAAATTTGAAGGGTACAGAATCAACGGTTACACATTTGCTACAAAAAAAAGAGATAGCTATACAACAACGCAAAATAGTGGTGTTTGCTTAGAAGATCACATAAAGGAACTCTACTACGGATACATTGAAGAGATTTGGGAGTTAGACTATGTGGATTTCAGATCTCCATTATTTCGTTGTCAATGGGTTAGGAAGAATCAGGTGAATGCAAATGACAGTGGACATACAACTGTGAACCTTGATCGTGTTGCTTACCAAAACGAGCCATTCGTAGCAGCTAACCTGGTTCACCAAGTCTTCTACATCGTCGATCCAAAGAATAAGAATAAACACGTAGTTATGCAGTCAAAAAGGTGTATCCTCGGTGTCGAAGGCGCGTGATCTCCGAGGCAGAGTACAACAAGATCGATGAGATTCATGGACCTGCTTCCTTCTCCGTCACGCACAGAGACGGCAATGAAGTTCTACCAGAACAGCCGCACGTCCGCGATCACAGTTCCGATGAAGACGATAGCATGTAATTTCTATGTTAGTTAATTTGTATGAATTTTAGTAATTGTATGAACTATGTACTTGTGTACTTTTAAGTATGAAGCACATTTATATCTTCATAAATCATGCTGTAATATGCCATCCATCAAGTGTCATCTGTTTTGGTGGGATTGATTTTCATATGGTGCAGAAGAACCACATATACATATTTAGTCCAGCTGATAGGAAATCCGGGGTCCTACGATTTTCTGCCGGACGGTCCGGAAAAGAAACCGTAGCGCCGACTCGAAAAGTGAGCCGTCTCTGATAATGAAATAAACGGATAATTAAAACACATGTTTGCACACGTACAAGCATACATAAAGAATTAATCTAATCAAATAAGCCGGACACACAATGGGTCTCATGCGCATATACATAGTCTCACTCGAGGATTAAAGCAAACAGAGACATAGTTCGATAAATAGATAATTCTGAGATCCTCTCTAGAACTCTTTGTCGGTACTGGATGCTGGTGCCGGCTCTGAATCTTCATGATCATCCTCAACATCAGTTGCAAATACATCCTTTTCCTCCTCTATGTCACTCCACTCATCCTCAGACACCTTGTCAGTCGACATATCAATTTTGTGGTGTCTGATCAATTCTTTAAGCATTTTATTGTTCTGCTTAAGTCTAGCACGGTCGCTGTGACGCTTTTCCCGATCTTCCAGGTAAATGCAATACCACGTCCTGAGCCCACGAATGATCCGGGTCTGCCTCTTCTTGCTCTCATAGCTAGTGGATCCCGGAACATCCAGATAGTCGAAATCTCTAGTGGACTTGTTGCGGAGGTCTTTCTTGGTCACACCTTTGATTGGCTTCTCAACGGCAGGTTTGTGATAACCATGCTTCTTGACGCCAGGGCCGGCGGTGTAGTAGATTTTTGTGACATGCTCAATGAAGGCTTGAATGTATGGAGCGTAAACGAGTGACCTTCGACGATCAACAATGTTCTTCCTTGTCTCTTGATACAAAAGATCCATCACATCAACCTTTCCTGACTTCCTCTTCACAATGGACCAAAGGATGTTTTTTGCATATCCTCGTACGTAAGATGAGTCTCCCGCCTTTGGGAACAAGGTCCACCGAAATAGCTTGTGCAATGTGTCATGGTAGGGCAAGAGGCCTCAAATGTGCCCATGCACAACACCCATTACTCTGCCACTAGGATCATAACATTCAGCCAGTTCATGAGGCTTCCTCGTGAAGTCATCATCATGGAGACGAAAGAAATTGGTATCCGTTGGATCAACCATATCGATTGCTAAAGCTTCCGCAAATTTACTAAGTGGGGCACGGTATTCTCTGTCCTCAGTCATCCACCGAAAATGCTTATCTACATCCTTCTCAAGAAAGTGGGTGGCATAGAATTGCATGACCACCTCTTCTTTGTAGTCATTTTTGAACTCCATGATGTCCACTAAGACCAGGCGCTGACAAGTTTGAAACACGTTGACAAGATTTTATCGAACTTCTGAATGTGCGCAAAGTCGACTGCCTTTTCAGGAGCAATCTTTGTATCAAGTGCGAGAATAACTTCTTCATATATCTTCTTCTGAATATTTGTGCGGAACATCGGACCACAGTCAACATCTCCTCGACCATCATAAGGATTTGTATCCCAACGAAGTGCTGTGTACTCTGGCTTCTCCATTTCCATCAAGCTTGGAGTTTTCATTGGTACTTTCAGACGACGAACGACCACATGATTTGTAGACCTTCTGGCTGGAGGGTTTGAAGACCTTCGGCTGCCTTTGGATCAGCTTCTTTCTTGACGACTCTCTTTCATTCGGCCCTCTTCTTAGGTACCTCATCTACTGGCAGCGCATCCGTGCGCCTTTTCCTTTTGTTCTCTGTCAATTCTTCCTGAAAATGCTCACTTGACGAGGATGATTCATACTCCGAACCTTTCATATATACAGTAGACACATATGAGAATGAAATTAGTTCCCTATAAACCCCCAGTCGAAAAGGGAATTGGGGCACTCCTGGAGGGTGGTTCGAATCAACCAAAACTCCCCAGATCGAACAATGAATTGCAATAAATGGGTGTCATTCTTACCTGATTCAGACGACATTTTTGTGTTTGTCGAAGTGGTGGTGACGACGCCGGTGTCGGTAAGGTGTCTCAGAAGACGACGCCACGACCTAGCTAGCACGGTTAGCGGCGTAGTTGGCTGGCACCGGGAGCGGGCAGGCAACTCACAGCCGCGACGGCGACGGCGACGACGACAGGGTTAGGGTTAAGGCTGGGCGGGGGTGGGGGCGAATGGGGGCTGACAGGTAGGGGCACGGCAAGGGTATCCACCAAATACTGTAAACTAATGTTCGGAGGTTCCGGACAAGCTCCGGGTTTTTGTTAACACGTTAATTTTTAGATAATCTCTACCGAAACTCATATATTTGCATCTTACCATGAAACGTGACAACCCTTATTGATAACATCATACTGCAGATTTTTTATAATTTTTTTTTCTATTTTTGTTGAACTAATTGAGATTCTAGCATTGACGTTGCTTTGTATGAGTAGCACACACTCCCGGGCAATATGCATACACTTCCCCATTAAACTCCAAAACTTGTACTACGTGATATAATATAACTTCATACGCACCTTAATTTTCTAGATAACTTCGGTAAAACAGTGGTAAGCATTCATGCTCCTTTGTATATGCACATTTTCAAAGTTATTGTATACATATTAGCGTAAAAGAATGTTCAAATGACAGTTCGGAGGGTCCGGATTTTTACGAACTTTACAAATCTGGTTCGATGGATCTTCTCTACGCACCGCAATCATATTTGAACTAACTAAAGCGTACCTAAACCCTGCCCTGGATATGAAAAAGCTTTCCTACTTGGCTTGGATTCAATAGCTGCGGAGTATATATTAGATATGTCCTTCAAACTGTAACTAAAGCGTACATTCTTTAAATAATATAAACTGTAGAATATGTGTACAAGCATTTCTACTACGACATATGCATCATTTGTAGTATTTGTGTAACGCAATCACCGGACATTCCGGAATTACACAGAGGGCCTGTATATTGAAATTTTGGCGGCAGATGACCGCGCGGGTCGAAAATTTGGGCTCAAAATTTGTGGGGATTTGTTTTAAATCTCGCCGCCCACTCCTTTTCCACAAACCCTAGCTTCACTCCACTCCACTCTTCCACACCCTCCGGCTTCGCTGCCACTCCCCGCCGCTATTCGTCGCTTCCCCTCCCCACCGCCGGCGCTGCCCCTCCCCACCGCTATTCGTCATTGCACTTCCCCGCCCGCCATCGTTGCCCCCTTCTCGCTGCCCGTTGCTGCCTCCCCATCGCCGCCGCTAGTCGCTGCACCCCACCCACCCCGCCACCGTGGTTGCAAGAAAATGACCGGCTCCCCATCGGCCAACGCTGGCGCCAATACCACCGTGATGTCGACGCCGGCTCCAACAGGGCCACAGCGTAGTGAGCGAGGCAAGTCATTACCCCCCAGCGCTTCAGCAGACGAGGACTCTAGCGACACAGATCAGGACTCCGATGGTCTCGAGGAGACGCCTTCGAGCAACTTGGACCCTAGGTAATGTGTAATTGCTATTTACGGTGATTTTAGTTACTGATATTTACATATTTTATTAGTTCTCGATTTGCTAGTTATTTAGGTTTCGTCAAACTGCACAAAGTAAGGATCTTTTTCTATAAGACGTTTTGGGTATTGTGCATATTGACTAGATGCATACTAAAATGAGTGGATATATACACTAAAATGTGTAGATACATGTAGATCTAGGAAAGGGCTAAAACATCTTAGGGCCCCTTTGATTCAAAGGAATAGCATAAGATTCTTGTAGGATTGAATCCTATAGGAAATTATCCTATAGAAGCTGTTTGATTCATAGGATCAAATCCTATAGGATTTTTCCCATAGGAATCTTGTAGTACAAATCCCATAGGAAAATAACATGAGCTCCAACCTCATGAAAAATTCCTTCACCACAATCAAACAAACTTGCTCTTCCTATAGGATCTGTTTTTGCTAGTGTAATCTCAAAATTCATAAAGTAAGGATCAATTTTCTATAGTTTTTTTCTTCTAAAATTCATATAGTAAGAAAACCGTGAGGGTTTCGTTAATTGTGCTAGTTACTCATATATCTGTCTTTGCTATATACAGTGCCTCTACATCAAAACAGTAGAAGGTCTGCGAAGGCTCGAGAAGGACGAAATCTAAAAGGCCGGACTTTAAGTGCTTAGTGACCGCCCTCAATCCGTACACCGGAGTTGTTTTGAAGCCGGATTCCAGTAGAAGAAAGTTCTCGACGGTTTGTGGGATCGTGGCACGAGAACGAGTTTCCATCAACCATGCTTGTTGGCAGAAAGTTGGCAAGACCGTCCGTGCTGCTATCACGAAGGAGATCATAAGTTACTTCGACTTCGTCGAAGATTCGAGCCCAAAGGCCATGAAGAGAATTGGGTGCGCGGCTGTATTGGTAGCTGGCAAGTCCTGGAAGCAATAGAAGTCCAGGCTAGTGTCTGAGTTTGCACTTAGAGGTAATGACCCACGTAAACTGTTCCCGCAGATCAAATTAGATGACTGGACTGAGTTTGTTCGGGCGAAAAAATCCCCCGAGTTTAGGGAAAAGAGTAGGCTAGCGAGAGAGCTCGCCTTGAAACACAAGCACCCTCACATTATGGGGACTGCTGGGTATGCGGGCATGCACACGGTATGGCAAAGGGAGGATGAGAAAGCTTTGTCGGAAGGAAAGCCTATACCATATGGACATATCAAGTGCCCTAGGACAAGAGCTTGGACCAGAGCTAGAACTAAATGTGACGAAGATACAGGTGAGCCAACTATACCTAACGATGAAACCCTGAAGGCCTACAAAAAATTGGTGAGGACTCGCTTGTTAAAATAGATGAGTATATATGCATGCATGTCATCTCAATATCCTTCGTTCTTATCTCATTCCTTCAATAATTTGTTGTAGGTGGATTACGATGCAAGGAGGCAAGTAGGTACGTTCGACGGAGATGTGCTTGAAGCGGGGTTGGGAAACAAAGAGCACTCTGGTCGCATCAGGGGAGTAGGTGTCTTCGCCCCGTGGAAAATAGGCCGCAACTGGACTAAGGATGACAAACGTCAATGCAAAAAAGCTAGGAAAGAGCTTTACGAGAAGAACTTGCGAGACAATATCAAAGCTGAGATCGTAGCCGAGATATCAGCTATGTACCCCACCCTGCAGCTGACAATGCCCAGCCCTGGTCCACGTCCTGGTAGCTGTACTGCTTCCCGAGAAGTCACCCCTACTGACACAGACACAATCAATCCTTGTGCCATATGCATAGAGGTAATTAATTGTACCTATGCATACATATCATAGAAATTAATTAAGTACATAAATATGCAATGCATTTTCATGGCATGCAACCTATGTATATATAGCTGGACTAATTAAACTATCCTTGCAAGGTGCCCACCAGCTGCCATATTTTCGTGAGGCTTGCCGGCTCAGATGGATCAGCATGTAAGGAGCTGGCTGCGTGGGGCAAAGTGTTTCCTCCAAGGCCAGGGCAACTGGTGCACAACTGTCCTCTTCTCGTTGGTCATGTTAAAGTGGGTATTGATGATGTCGTCGATGAGTTCCATGGTGATACGGCGCATAGGGTATTAACCGCATCAAATATTGATCCTATTGTGACGAAGCATGAGGAAGAGAAGATGGAGATAGTTCAAGCACCAAGATGCATGTATGAGCCGGGAAGCTTCTTTCAGCCACGTCCAGTACCATACCATGTCAAGTACGAGTCTAGTTTAATTGCTAGGTGCGTGAGTCTTGGAGATTGGATCGTAACCAATTCAGAATTCTTGTTTTTATTTGTGCCGGTCAAAGAGAAATATAAGGAAAGAAACGATGCTGCTATGGATAAAATCAGCTGCTATTTATTTGGATTGTCACGACCACCAAATCAAGCTATGCGCAGAATGAGTCCCTGGGACGTGCTGTCGCTGCAAGCATGCGGATGGGGTCCACCAGAATCAAGTCGGCCAATGAAGCCTAATATTTCGGTTTGTTACGTTTGGTACCTGCCGAGATGTAAAAGGCAGATGCTATTTAAAATTATTAGCATATCAGGATCGTATCAGGATTAATGAGTTAGTTTGTCGGTCAAGTTAGATGAGTCGACAACTATATAAGGTCAGGTACGTGCGCCATGTAAAAGTTAGGTTTTGAGTTATGGATTAGACACCGTGTGTGTTCCGGCCGCCGGCCGCCATTATCGAGTTTAGAGTATTCTTGTCAAAAATCTCTACTGGCGTTTGAGTTCCTACGACGTAGGATATTATAAGCTGAACCTGTACGGTTCGTCCACGTTATTCCTTCTAGTCGAGGGGTTGGCGTGTTGTTTCTGTGGAGTTTGTGGATGTCTTCGTAAACCCGTGATTGCTACTTGTTGCGATGGAGGTTTGTGTCGTGAAAGATCGGGCCAACAATGGATCGAATCTCGTCATGAGGTTCGTTCCACATCACATGGGTTCACTCTTCCGGTCCCCGTTAGTGAAGATATTACCATGCTGTACCAAACGAAGGGCACCTTCGTCCAGTGGCCCATGGACGATATAGTTGTTGATATGCCAACCACGCCACCCTCACCAACACTCACCCCCAAGATATCGGAACCGGCTATTCGGACTTCTAGTTCAGAAACCGAACCGGCCAAAAGTGCCAACCATGTTATCGTCGTTCAAAATCCAATTCAGCCAAGTACTGAGATGAAACAAGCACCTCCCTCCAAGAAAGCAGTCACCACAAAAGCTCATGTACCCAAACCATGCTCTCCTAGCAGTTCTGCTACTGTTCCAGCCAAGACCACAAGTCCCAACCTTGCTGACGAGCCAACTAAGCCAAGCAATGAGACACTGCAGCCCTCAGAACCATTCACCTCCCAGCTAGCAGACACTTCACCTGTGGAAGTACCCGAATCAGACAGTACTCCTACATCCACAATAGATTTGTTGAAACTTGATCCGGCTACGGAAAAGCTCCAAGCATTCGAGGATGCGGGTGGTGTCTTTGAAACAGCACCAGAAGTACCGAAGTACAAGCCCGGGGCAAAGCTTATACACGTTGCATGTGGTTGTATTGTCTCAAAGCTTGGCTGGGCCTGCTCAGCGTTGCAGAAGCTCCACACGAATAATTTTAAGAAGGCGATAAAAAACCGAGTTCCGGGAATCATGGTTCTCCTCAAGAAGGAACACTTCATGCATGACAGGTCTCTTGATTTCTCTGTCACTTGGGAAGACTTGTTTCTCCTGCTTAACAAGCGAGCATTGGACGCCAGCATACTGAGATGTTATTCCTTGTGAGTATTTATACAATCAATTTTTTGTCAGCATCTATGTATGTATAATTGTATGTGTTGTACTCTAATACAATTATATATGTATGTAGGGCAAAAATGCTAGACGACAGGGCCAGTGGTTCTAAAATAAGCTTCATCGACCCCTCCATTGCTTCGCAGGGATGTATTGATCAGGACGGCGAAAGGCCTGTCGAGGATTACATCATCTATGTGATGGAGAAGAGCAAAGACAAGGAGTTAATCCTTTGGCCTTATCATAAAAAGTAAACTTGTGCCGCATCTTGTTATACGTTGTGATCAGGCGCACACCACTAATTGGTTTAAATTTCAGGGATCACTGGATTCTGATCAGTATCTCAGTACGAGATGGCTTTGTATATTATCTTGATTCGCTGGGTAGGAATACCACACCAGACTATACAGACATAAGCAAGCTTCTTGACAGGTGATTGATTTATCTGCATAATAAATGTGATTCTACTAGGCCCGAGTATGCATTCATGTCTTACAATAATATGATATACTTATTTTTATCCATATATTCTTCAGATCGTTTAAGGTACTTTGCTTCCGGGGAGAAAATTCAAAGGAGTACAATCAGCTAACCCATCACCTTAACTACCAGGTTAGTCTCCATTTAATAACAGTCCTAGCTTGTACGGGCTTAGTATGGATTTGATGTCAATTATTTTTGGGAGAATGAGAAGTTGATCATAATTTGTATGCTCTATATATGTCTCAGTGCCACCAGCAGCCCATTGGGACAGCTCTCTGTGGCTTCTATGTTGCCAGACACATGGAAATCATGATAGAGAGAGTTCAATCACATAAGTCATCATCCTGCGTATGTGAAAATCCTTTTATTATCATGTTGTATGTTTTCCATACTTGTTCTGGTTTGGATCATGATCAATTGTTATTATGTAGGAACTGCGAATCGACACTAAGGAATTGTCGGCGCACAAGCTCGATCAAGTCCGCCGGGATGTTGCCAAGTTTCTTGCTACACATGTGGTCCAAGGGGCGAATAGCTCCTATGCGACGTTTTTGTACGCAATTAGACAGAGAGCGACATCGTTGGCTGAAATGGATCTCGAGCGACGCGTCTCGTGGTTTGAATAGCTCATATGCGACACTGGGGTTTAACCGCAAGGGACAGGTTAGAGATTGGAATTATGTGTGCCTGGTGGGACCCCCAACTTATCCACATCAGCAGAGGACCCACATGAGTACCTCTGAGCACGGGACCCACCTCACCAGCTGATAGAAAACAGAGATGCGTCCCGACCGGTGCATCCTCTCATCCCCCTTCTTCTCCGGCGACAACGCAGCAACACTGGCGGTGGAGCTCGCATCAGTGAGCAGGAATCAGCCGAGCGGGAGACGGGGTTGGAGGCGGCCACACGCAGAGGTGGGCGGCGACCCCTGTTGGTAGTAAGGTGCCGGGCGCGGGCGACCGAGAGGACGGCGTCGCTGGGGAGCGCCGCCGACGGTCGCAATATTTCTGTGCAGGACGCTGCCGTGTGCTACAGATATAGGGGCCGTGCGCGGAGGCTTTGAGATCCCTTTCTGCTCCGGGCGGTCGTTAATCGAGCTCCATGTCGCCTTCTAGCTCCTGCCGCCACATCGCGGATCGAGATTCCGGTGATGCCGATCTCGATCTACCTCTGTCTCTCTTTTTTTTGAGAAAAATAAAAGGTTTCGCTGTGGGCCATCTCAGTTCCGAGAGCCCAGTGTTCGTTAGACGAATGGACCAACTCCATCTAATTAGGCCCAGTAAGTGTAGGAGCCATTTCAGCCACTTTTGCGTTTTAGGGTTTAAGAACGCATGTTTGTACTCCATTTTTGGGCACGATTTAGATAAATAATTAGATGCAAACGAGTGCCACCATTACATAGATAATTACAGGGACACGACACGACACGAAAAAAAAAACTGAAAACAAAATAAACACGATAAGTCTCGTGCCACCATTACATAGATAATTCCGGGGCCAACTCCATCTTCAAGTATCCCACCTCCGTGCAATCTCGTAGCCGAGGCGAGCGTCCAGAGCGGCATACAGAATTTGATCGAAGCTCAATGGAACGTTGCCCCATCCGCGAAACCGGAGGTCTTCTTCTTCATCCTCGTCGTCCTTGCCCTTCTCCTTCTTCTTCTTCTTGTCCTTCTTCTTCTTCTCGAGTTTTGTCCCAACGATCGCATTGGAGAGGGCATACAGACTAGGAGTAGGATTGCCGGTTGGGTTCCGGCGATCCATTTGGAGGTCGACCGCGGACGGAATAATAATTCCGTAGGGGCGCAACATCCGCAAGTCATTGTGGATAGCCACGCCGTAGAACTTGATTGTCTCGTCGGCTAAGAAATCCAGGAGGAGCTGCGGCACCCTATCAGCTTGGCAAATTTGGAATACAAGGGTCTCGGACGCCACCGATAGTTGAAGGACGGCGGCGCGCTACCTTTTCTCGGGTGGAAGATCCCTCTCTCCACCCGGGACAGAGTCGGTGAACTCGCAATCGAGTCCAACGACCTTGATCGGTGCGGCGTCGAGGAAGAACTTCTTCACATCGCGGATCCACCTCTCCACGCGAAATGCGCGGAGGGTGACCCACACTTTGAAGTTCATGCCTTCTTTGGTGTAGTAGTAGAGCCGAGACCGAGGTACGGGCGCTACTGTCTCCATTGGAATAGAAGATAGAAGAGAGGGGGAGAGAGAGAGAGAGAGAGAGAGAGAGAGAGAGAGAGAGAGATGTGCTTAAGGCATGGATTACTGTAGCTTTTATACAGGGCGGAGAGGGCGGCCGGCGGGCGGCGCTAGAGAGTTAAATTCGCGTGTGAATGAACGCCAGGTCTGATCATCTTCCAAAGCACAATTAAAACGGCGTTTGATCAACTTCCAACGCGTATGAATTAACTTCCGACGCGTATGCATGCAAACGACGTCGTTTCCCGCGCATGCATGCCAACGTGCGCGCATCCTGGGCCAATTTGGAATTGACACGGCCCAACAGTCCATCTAACATGCCCAATTCGTGTTCAGAAAAACAAAATCCAGCCAATCTGATTGCAGTTCAACCAAATTTAAAATTTCACCTTGGATGTTGCAATTATTTCATACTATTATGTGGTAAGAACAAAGTAAGAACATCTGCACTGGTTTTTTTATTATTTTGATGTTTTTTGAATATTTGAGATTTCATACCACATTGGAGTTGAGATTTGACACCACATTGAAGCATATTTTGTTTAATTATATCTAGACCATGTTTATCAATTGGAGTTGTTAGTACATGACAAAGTAAGAACATGTGCACTGGTTTTATTTTATTTTTGATTTTTTTGAATATTTTATGATTATTTCAAAATCGGTCAAACCCAAGTTTGACCAACATTTAAACAAGTTTTAAACGTGAAATTGAAAAATCAAGCTTGGATCTTTCTTAGTCACACCAAAATGAAGCTTTGGTGAGTTTTTTGAAAATTTCATGTTGCAAATCTCAGACCACCTCTCTTCACACATGAGAGTTCATAGTTTGAGATTTGAGACCACATTGAAGCATATTTTGTTTAATTATATCTAGACCATGTTTATCAATTGGAGTTGTTAGTACATGACAAAGTAAGAACATGTGAACTGGTTTTAATTTTTTTTGATTTTTTTGAATATTTTATGATTATTTCAAAATCGGTGAAACCCAAGTTTGACCAACATTTAAACAAGTTTCAAACGTGAAATTGAAAAACCAAGCTTGGATCTTTCTTAGTCACACCAAAATGAAGCTTTGATGAGTTTTTTGAAAATTTCATGTTGCAAATCTCAAACCAGCTGTCTTCACACATGAGAGTTCATAGTTTGAGATTTGAGATTTGAGACCACATTGAAGCATATTTTGTTTAATTATATCTAGACCATGTTTATCAATTGGAGTTGTTAGTACATGACAAAGTAAGAACATGTGCACTGGTTTTTATTTTTTTTTTGATTTTTTTGAATATTTTATGATTATTTCAAAATCGGTCAAACCCAAGTTTGACCAACATTTAAACACGTTTTAAACGTGAAATTGAAAAACCAAGCTTGGATCTTTCTTAGTCACACCAAAATGAAGCTTTGGTGAGTTTTTTGAAAATTTCATGTTGCAAATCTCAAACCACCTCTCTTCACACATGAGAGTTCAAACATGCTCGAAAGGTAGGGTAAACAGCCCCATTTCTAAGCAAGTCTTTTGTCCACCATGTCTAAAACAGCCAAATAAATTTTAGTTGTTAGTATATGACAAAGTAAGAATATGTGCACTGGTTTTCCATTTTTTGATGTTTTTTGAATTTTTTATGATTATTTCAAAATCGGTCAAACCCAAGTTTGACCAACATTTAAACAAGTTTTAAACGTGAAATTGAAAATCCAAGCATGGATACTTCTTAGTCACACCAAAATGAAGCTTCTGTGAGTTTTGGACAATTTTCATTTTCAAAAACTTTAAACCCACCTCCTCTCTCCCTTGAAATCCATACTAATGTGTTCTAGATATCACATTTGGGTGAACACATTTTCGTGGAAATGTATGTAAGCCACATCTATATTTTTTTTAGTTACTGTATGACACAAGAAGACTGTGTGCGAAGGTTTTATGATTTTTTTGAATTAGTTATGCTCATTTGAAAGTTTTTGAGGTCTCACACATGATTTGAGCCTTTTTCGTACAAATGTATGTAAACCATATCTATATTTTTTTTTAGTTACTGTATGACCTTATAAGACTATGCGCGAAGGTTTCATAGTTTTTTGATTTTGTTTGAATTTTTTATGCTCATTTGAAAGTGTTTGAGGTCTCACACATGATTTAAGCCGTCCGATCAGGCCTTCTAGAAGAAAACCCGGGGTCAATCCGCGGCACTCTCGTTCTGCGCTGTGATTGGCTAGTATGTTTTTTTTCCTGCAGTTTTAGTTATTTCCGGTGGGCTGTATCTCACTACACGGCCCAACTAATGCTGGCGTGTTTTTTTGGCTGCAGTGTTTAGTTATTTACCGGTGGGCCTTATCTCATGCAACGGCGCAACTCGCGCTCCATTTCGCCACGGCCCACGGCCCACCGCTCACCGGACACGTTGCCTCGTTCCCCTTCTTATCCACTCAAATGCGTCGCATCCTAGCTATTCCCCACTATTCTAGATCTCGCCCACTCGCCGCCGGCGGCGCAAACCAGCCCAGCCGCGTACAAATCCAGCACCGCCGGCCGACGATGATGAAGCGTGGGGGTTCGAGCTCACGCGGTGGCCATTCCGGCGGTGGAAACCGCTCCGACGAGGAGCGGAACGGCCGGAAGCGGCGCCCGGCTGACCCCGCTCGGGCGCGCTGCGCAGCTTCCGACGCCGGCCGGAAACGCGGCGCGCGCAGGTACACCAACTACGGCGTCTCGGCGCCGCCTACGTTCGCCCGCCGCGAGGTGGTCGAGTACGACCGCCGTATGGAGTTTGCGGCCGCCTTCGGCCGCAGCCGCTACGAGCACGGAAGCTCCTCCGGCGCGGGGAGCTCCTCCATGGCGGCACAGCTGCCGCCGCCGAAGAGGGAGGAGGAGGAGCAGCAGGACCGCGCACCGCGCCGCGGCCTCCTCCCCGGGGACTTCGCCGACGAGCAAGATCTGCCCTGGATCACGGAGGAGGTGATCCAGCGCAGCTTGGAGGAGGAGCGGCAGGTCGGCGCGCGCCGTGTCATGGAAGAGGAGCTCAATGAACTCCGCCTCCAGTACGCTATCGCGGCGTCCCGCAACGACGGCGCGGACTCCGACTCCTCCTTCGACTACGGCTTCTCCGACTCCGACTGAGCGGCGCCGCCGCCTAGTCGCCGCCGCCGCACCCTTGGGGCTCCGGTGGGAGCCCAATTTTGGGTCCTAGGTTAGGGTTAGAGCGGCGACGGAAGCCCCCCCTTTAGCTATGTAATTAGGTTTATTCAGCTTGCGGCCGCCTGCGTGTGGCTTTTGATCAGATGATCGCCATGATGTGTATGCCCGCCATGGAATTGGCTATGTAATCAACGGTAATCAACTCATGTTTTAGTTAAATTTAAGTTAAAATTTAGTTTGTTGTATGTCCGCTTCAGTTGAGTTCAATTGGGGTCAGATTCAGTTGAGAAAAGCTCGCCGGCGTTGCCGCGCTGCATCGCCGGAGAAGAAGAAGAAGAAGAAGCAGAGGATGCGCGCGCAGGGGAAGAGGAGCTAACGGTCGTCGCTGCTGACGTGGATAGTTGTGGGTCCCACCCTGCTCCCCTTAACCCTAACAGATTGGGGCAAATAGCTCCTATGCGACGTTTTTCATCGTTAATTGATGGGCAGCGACGTCGTTGGCAGGAATAGCTCTGCTGCGACATCGCTGTTTGAACAAATTGCTCTGCTGCGACTTGGCACTTAAGCGCAGTTTGTTAGTTAGGATTAGGATTATGGGGAGCCGGCGGGTGGGACCCACAACTTATCCACGTCAGCTTGCACAAGATGGGACCCACACAGCAACGACGACCGTTATATCCTCCTCCCCTGCGCGCGCATCCTCCCCTGCCTGTCTTCTTCTTCTCCGGCGACGAAGCACGGCAACGCCGGCGAGCTCCGATTCAGACAAGCATAACAGATAATATTGGGAAGCTCCGATTCAGACAAGAATTCAAACAACAGACAGACAGAATTAAAACTGCACACAAACATAGCATATAAGTATACTATTACACACGGAGTAGTTCTAATGGCAGGGCTCGTCGGAGCAAAAGCCACACGGGCACGGATTAGTTCATATCTACGCTATTACAGGGCACGGAGTAGGACGTCACCGCAGCTCCTACCCCTAGTTCGATCCATCCAAAATTGGGCTCACTTGAGTGAGCCCCAGGGGTGCGGCGGCGACGAGGCGGCGGCGCCGCTCAGTCGGAGTCGGAGGCGGCGCCCCACGGCATGTCGGCGAGGGACTCCTCGATAGCATGGCGGTAGCGGAACTCGTTGAGCTCCTCTTCCATCTGCCGGCGGGCGACGAGCTGCTGTTGCTCGTCCTTGGTGCGCTCCATCAGCTCGGCGGTGACCCAGTCGAGGTCGCCGTCGTCGACGTAGTCTCCCGGAAGAAGGCCGACGCGCCCGGTGCGCGGTGCCAAGCCCTGCTGCTCCTCCTCCTCCCTCTTCGGCGGCGGCAGCGGCGCTCGTGCAATGGCGGAGCTCCCCGCGCCGGAGGAGCTTCCGCCCGGCTCGTAGCGGCTGCCTCGCACCGCCACCGCCATCTCCATCTGGCGGTCGTACTCGTCGACGGCGCACCGGGCGTACGCAGGCGGCGCCGCGATCCCGTAGTTGGTGTAGTTGCGGGCGCCGCGCTTCCGACCGCCGTCGGAAGCAACCCGACGCGCCCGTTCGGGGTCAGAGGCGTGCGCCGGCCGCTTCCGCCCATTCTGCTTCCGCTCCTCGTCAGATCCGCCGCCGGAATGGCCGCCGCGCGAGCTGGAACCTCCGCGCCTCATCATCGTCGCACGGCGGGGCTTGATCTGCGGCGGCGGGGCTGGATTGCGTGGTTTTGGTCGCCGGCGGCGAGAGTGGCGCAGATCTGGAGTGGGTGAGAATAGCTAGGGTACGACACACTTGTGTGGATAAATAGGAGAGGGGAACGCGACGCGGTGGGAAAAAATGGCCTTGGCCGTGCCTGAGAAAGGGATTAGTACGTGGGCCGTGGCCCAACCCAAAGTTAAAAGGCGTCCCGTGAATTAAATCAGCGAAAAAACATTAGCGGGCCGAATACTGCTACTGGGCCTAGAAAAGTGCTAGATCTGGCACAGTTAGCGTTTTTTTCCCTAGGTTTTGTTCTTTATCAGTTTAATTCGAAATAAAATACCTAGATCTAGAATTTCACTAGAATTTTACTTCATTTTCATTTTTAAACTTGAGTTTAGTTTTTCATTTTCATTTTTAAACTTGAGTTTTTTTTGATTTGCAAATAAACCATTATTATTCAAAAGAAAATAAATTAGATGAAGATTAATTCAAAAAAATAGTGAGACTTTAGAATGACACTATATAGATAGAAAACAAGTCTAGGAGTTTGTTTTGGCTGATTAAGACAAGGTGAAAAAAACACTTGCTTAGGAATGGAGCTGTTTACCCTACCTTTAGAGCCCATTTGAATTTTGAGAAGACAAAACATCAAGATTTAAAAAAATTCAAAATTTTTGTCCCAGTGCAATATCTCGATCGATGGGACAACTCACTATTATAGATTTTCTATAATAGTGAGATGCCCGACCCACTGAGCTACTGGACTAGAAC
Source organism: Poa pratensis (assembly GCA_947311845.1). Classification (NCBI taxonomy): domain Eukaryota; kingdom Viridiplantae; phylum Streptophyta; class Magnoliopsida; order Poales; family Poaceae; genus Poa; species Poa pratensis. The sequence continues at coordinate 27,113,641 of CAMZMU010000075.1, read as the reverse complement.
AGGAAATGCAACACCCAAATTGTGAGCATGGGGACTCGAACTTGGGTGGGCAAAGGGAGGCATCAACCCTTGCCACTAGGCTATGCCCATGTTTGCGACAAATCTACCACCATTAGGAGGTAATAGTTACAACCCTCCATCTAACAAAAATACACCCCAAATTGTGAGCATGGGGAATGACACTATATAGATAGAGCACAATTTGCAATGATTTCCAAACTATAAACTTGTTTGTTCTAACTTGGTCGTCAATCCGAGCCTTCATGAAAAAAGTGCTAAAAAGGAGCTCCAAAGGTAGGGTAAACGACCTCATTTCTAAGCAAGCTATTTTCGACCTTGTCTAAATCAGCCAAATAACTGTTCTACAAATCTATTATGTAGATAAGAAGACTATGTGGGCTGGTTTTTTTCATTTTTTGATGTTTTTCGAATATTTTATGATTATTTTGAATTCGGTCAAACCTAAGTTTGATCAAGATTTAAACAAGTTTAAAACATGAAAATGAAAAACTAAGACTGGATACTTCTTAGTCACTCCAAAATGAAGCTTTGGTGAGTTTTTGGAAAATTTCATGTTGCAAATCCAAAACCACATCTCTTCACACATGAGAGTTCATAGTTTGAGATTTGAGATTTCACACCACATTCAAGCATATTTTGTTTGAATGTATCTAGACCTTGTTTATCAATTGGAGTTGTTAGTATATGACAAACTAAGAACATGTGCACTGGTTTTTCATTTTTTTGATGTTTTTTGAATATTCTATGATTATTTTGAATTCGGTCAAACCTAAGTTTAAAACATGAAAATGAAAAACTAAGCCTGGATCCTTCTTAGTCACTCCAAAATGAAGCTTTGGTGAGTTTTTGGAAAATTTCATGTTGCAAATCCAAAACCACATCTCTTCACACATGAGAGTTCATAGTTTGAGATTTGAGATTTCTCACCACATTCAAGCATATTTTGTTTGAATGTATCTAGACCTTGTTTATCAATTGGAGTTGTTAGTATATGACAAACTAAGAACATGTGCACTGTTTTTTCATTTTTTTTGATGTTTTTTGAATATTTTAAGATTATTTTGAATTCGGTCAAACCTAAGTTTGACCAAGATTTAAACAAGTTTAAAACATGAAAATGAAAAACTAAGCCTGGATCCTTCTTAGTCACTCCAAAATGAAGCTTTGGTGAGTTTTTGGAAAATTTTATGTTGCAAATCCAAAACCACATCTCTTCACACATGAGAGTTCATAGTTTGAGATTTGAGATTTCACACCACATTCAAGCATATTTTGTTTGAATGTATCTAGACCTTGTTTATCAATTGGAGTTGTTAGTATATGACAAACTAAGAACATGTGCACTGGTTTTTCATTTTTTTGATGTTTTTTGAATATTTTATGATTATTTTGAATTCGGTCAAACCTAAGTTTAAAACATGAAAATGAAAAACTAAGCCTGGATCCTTCGGTTGGTGAATGTTTTTTGAACAAGTGCACAAGTTTTTTGAATGTTTTTTGAATATTTTATGATTCATAGTTTGTGAAGGATTTTTCGTGCAAATTCTTGTGCATCATCTTTTAAACAAGTTCACAAGTTTGAACAACATTTTGGTGAATGTTTTTTAATGGACAAGCGCCATTTTCATTCATATTTACGGGGTGGGCCACAAACGGCCATTTTACATAGTACTTCTCATAATAACAAAATATAAAAACTAAAAAATTTGCCCTTCGGTTGCCGGCGATGGTGCGGCGGCGGTGTCGTCAATCTACGGATCGACGCCGAGGTCCTCCTGCTCTACGATGCGGAGGACGGCCACGGCGACCTCCCGCGCGTCCACCGCCACACGAAAGCGCTGCTCGGCGCCCTCCTCGCCGGCCTTGAACGCCTCCTCCGCAGGGGCCAGCTCGGCGTCGGCGTCGTCCACCCTCTTCCTTGCTGGCAACACGACGTCGAGGAGGACGCGGAAGCTGCAGGTGCCGGTGCGGCCACCGCGCGTGACGCGGCACCCGCCCGGCGGAATCGGCGGCAAATCGTTCGGAAGGACGAACTCTTCGTCGTCCTCGTCGGAGCGGTTACCGCCACCGGAATGGCCACCGCGGCCCGAGTTTGAACCCCCCCTCCTAAACATTGTGGCTACGCGGTGCTGGATCTGCAGCTGGAGGTGGATTGGTCGCCGGCGGCGAGCAAGTGGGAGCGGCGGCGACAGTGGGAGCGGCGAGTGAGTGGGGAAAAATGGGCGGATAAGTACGCGTGGCATTGGGCCGTGGTATTGGGCCGTGGCGAGGTGTTTGGGCCTTAGTTGGTTGGGCCGTGCCGTTCGGCCGTGGCGAGGCGGTGAGAATAGAAGAAAAAAAACACCATTTGGGTCGTGGCCAATGCGTGTTTGACATATTCAAAAAACAAAACTAAAAAAAAAACTTGTGCACTTGCGGTTTAGCATAACTAATTCAAAAACATTCAAAATATATTTCATGTTCATGTATTAAAATTGTTCATGTTCATGTCTTAAACTTATTTCATGTGCACACTTTCAAATGAGTTCAAACTTGTTTAAATGTTGGTCAAACTTGGGTTTGACCGATTTTAAAATAAGCATAAAAAATTCAAAAACAATCAAAAAATGAAAAAACCAGTGCACATGTTCTTACTTTGTCATATACTAACAACTCCAATTGATAAACAAGGTCTAGATATATTCAAACAAAAAATGCTTCAATAGATGACATCTTTTATAGTGACAAATGGCACTTTATTTACCACTTGGTAAATAAAGAAGTAAATCATTGTCTATAGATGACATCTTTTATAAGCCTCTACCTAGTTGACAAGGTTTCACAAAAGTGTTGGACATGGTGAACACAAGAACGTGCGAATACCAACATCGGCATGTCCAGAGCACGCCCCCAAGGTGTTCGACATGGTGATTACATGGCCAGTTCACAAAAGTACTCCCCCACACGCTCCCAGCGCTGGCCCTGGAGCTGACTCTGTTGTTGCAGCTGGCTCTGTAACTGTTTCCTCTAGCTCAACTTCATCTCGCAGAGAATTTCTGAGCACACCAATCTGTCCTCCGCCAGCCCGGCAACTAGACTGAAATCCTCTAGGCTCACCGCTACTTCGAAGTCCAGGCTCGGGGTTGAAATCCTGCTCGATGAGCTCCGGCCCGAGCTGCTCTGGTCGTCCGCAATAATGTTGCGCATCGAGGCAAGCCTCTGTCTCGGCCTCGGCGGCGAATGACGGCAAAGTGGAAAACCCTTGCCGCCGTAGCCGTGACGCACCCACGCCAGCTTCAACACCTGCTTCACCGAAATCCGGTATCGCTTGCAAAGACGATAGGTTGAATCCCTCGCCGCTGCCCGAGTCACGAATCGGGCCGCCGGTCTCCTCTGCGACCGCGTACCCGCACCACCCCATCCTCCACCCTCCCTCGTCGGCCTTACCTGCGATTGCGACCGCAAGCCCTGCGTCGCCGCCCGCCTGCTCGACTCCGATTGCCGCTTCTCTTCTCGCGCCGCCGCTCGACTCGCCCGCTCCATCTACCGCCGTCGCAAGGATGATTTCCTCCAACCCGGAGAAGCCGAGACCCGACGACAGGACAGGAGTGAGCTCCAAGGGACGCCGGCGCGTGGCAGAGATTGTTCCCCCACGAACAGTGGCAAATGTCGCATAGGAGCTATTACCACCGCTACAGAGCACGCGTGAGGTCCCACTCGTAATAAATTAATCCATGTAACGGTCAAACGGGGTTTACCGCGTGGGGATAATGAATTAACGGCCATGTCGTGCCTGGGCTATTTCTGCGCAGAGAGATGTCGCACCACAGCTATTATTGCGAACGATGTCGCTTTGCAGCCAATTCGCTACAAAGACGTCGCATAGGAGCTATTCGCCCAACAGATTGCGATTAAGAGCCATGTCGCAGTAGAGCAATTTGTGCTCGCCCCGTTGTCGCACCAGAGCTATTCAAGCCAACGATGTCGCCGTCCGTCGATTAGCTAGGAAAGATGTCGCACGGGAGCTATTTGCCCGTGGTCCAAGACAGCGGACAGTTCCACAACCCGATGAAGTGACAGAGTTCATATGCTGATGTGTTGTTGCAAACTTAATTGCCATGTGATGTATGACATTTCGGATGGCAATAGTACTACGTACTTTCATGTGATGCAGATATTTCTATTTTCGAAATGTGGCTCTTCTCCTTTTATGGATAATATTACTGTTATAATATATTGTGTGGTTTCTATTGCTGAAAATGTCGTACAGTCCGGAAACTGTTCCGGAGGGGACGGATATTGCACAGCTCGACTCTGATTTAACATCCGGAGACGCTATCCGGACCCTCCGAAAAGTTACCGCCGGTCATTATTTCTACGCGTCTCTAATAAACAGAACAATGGAGACGTATAATATTACCGTCCGTCTCTAATAAAGAGAACAATGGATGCGTATAATATTACTGTCCGTCTCTAATAATAATCATATTCGAGACACGCATTAAACATGGCCGTCTCCAATATACGCTGGATCTGCGACGGCTATGTGAACCGACCGTCTCCGATAGGATGGACATTAGAGACGGTTATTTTTTCCCGTCGTCTGAGGGGCCGGGCCATTACAGCCGGCCCCAGGGGACCGCCTCCAATGGAGCGTACCATTAGAGACCCCCGCGTAGAGACGGACAGTTTAACCGGCTGAGTTGACTCTCTGGGGCCAGATCTAATTTGAGTTCTGTACTAGTGAACGACGACATCCGGCGGAGTGGACAGTGATGTTTCGTGTTTTGTTCTTCTGGCTTCTTCTCCGCTCGGAGAAGCATGGCCAACTTCGGCTTCAGTGGGAAGCTAGTGAGGGAAGGCCTCTCGGTTCTGTCTGGGCGGATCTATGGTGACTGTCCAGCTCTGTACGTCGCCTCCTTCTATCAGAAGACGATATGATCCTGGCATCGCTATCGCCGACATCTTCTAGCTTTAACCAGTGAATTACCGATCGCTACGTTAATTGTTGTCCTCGGCTTAAGGGTGCCTCGGAGATCCACAGGCAGCCCCGGGCTTTGCTCACGACGCACCACTGGCGAGTGTAGGAGAAGGATGAAGTCCATTTATCCAAGGATTTCTACGTCAGTCTATTATTTTGTAAGCATGATGTTGTAAGGGCTGGCTATATCTTTAATATATGGCCTTGGCATTCTCGTAAAACAATCACGGTAAAGATTTTTCATTGCACGGGACATAAAGCATTGTACGAATGCTACTATCAACTTGCATTCATATGAGGTCTCCATCGATATGGAATTCCATATTGTTCATCTTGATCACATCTAGAATCTATCTGGCCTAGTTGATACGTGGACCCACACTTGGCCCGCAATAACTTTGACCGATTTCAGGCCTAATGAGTAGCTAGCTAGGTGATGCATCGAGCTGAGCACCAATGGATACAAGTCGAGCGATTCCAAGTTGTGACGTTCTTGCAATCTTGCTCAAAATGCGCAATGGCAAAGATTCAAAGAACATAACCTTTCCGCAAAGCAACATGACAACGCGGGTGGCGCACAAAAGAGAACCTGGGCCCGCAAGATTCGGAGCATTTGTGGCGACGACCAGCTATGTCCAACGGGATCGGTATCAATTCTAGACCAATGTAATGAACATCATGCACGCCATGCGTTTTCTTTCTGCGGTATCGATGGAGAACATCATGGAATCTTGAGGAGACCACCGTTTTGTTTAATCTGCGGTTGATATGCACGCGAGAACCGTATCTCTCTATGAAGAGATCGCCGGAGGCAGCTAGCACCTGCTACTCGATCGTGGTGTATATGGACCATGCTACTGCTGCAATGTTACGGAGTAGCATAGAATTATCCCACTGGTAATCTGGTATAGGCCTATTTTCTTCCATGGCTACTGCCAAAGCTTTACTAGCTTTAACTCAAAAAGTCGAGAAAGAGAAGGGTGGTGGAGATAGATATAGAGATAAACATGCATGCGCAGGATGGATCGATTCCTGAGTCCTGATCCTCCAATATAATCTCCTGTTCCTAGCTTCCTATACCTACAGAGACACTAGCGCGCCTCTCAGCTTTCCAAGTTCAAAACAGGCAGATGAGCGCGCATGCATGCATGCGCATCGTGAGCGTCAACTTTACGTCGGTTCTGATGCGCGCCTATTTGCTAATTATTTCAGTAGCTCCACTTTGATATTTTGTCCAGGAAGTATACACTAGTAGAAACAGGGCCTTTGGTACAGAGCCATTTTGGGCTCTAGTCTCGGGCAACTTTTTGACCCGGACTAAAGGGTGGGACTAGTCCCGGGTCAACAGATACGAGGCCGCAGACCTCTAGTCCCGGGTCATGGGGGACCTCTAGTCCGGGCTCTGGAACTTTTCTGGAGAAATCGTCGATTCTTTTAGGGTTTTCGGGGTAGGAGCAATATATAGGCCAAAGGGCGTCGCGAGACGGTGCACGAGGTGGCGACACCACCCTAGGGCGCCGGGAGATTCCTGGCCGCGCCGAGCCCGCGTGTGGGGCCCTCGGGCCTCCCCTGGACTTGTCCTTCTGGCCCATGGAGTCTTCTGGTAAAATAGGGGCCTCCGTAAATTTTCGTCCAATTCCGAGAATATTTTCAGACTAGCTTTTCTGGAATACAAAAACAGCAGAAAACAGGAACTGGCACTGTGGCATCTTGTTAATAGGTTAGTCCCAGAAAATGTATAAAAATGATATAAAGTGCATATAAAACATGTGGCATTTGATATAAAACATGCATGGAACATCAAAAATTATAGATACGTTTGAGACGTATCAGCATCCCCAAGCTTAGTTCCTACTCGTCCTCGAGTAGGTAAACGATAAAAACAAAATAATTTTTTAGGTGACATGCTACCATCATAATCTTGATCATATAATATTGCAAGGCACATGTAAATGAATGAAGTGATCCAAGTCAATGGTCTATAGTTTGCTACCAAATAGATAATGAGTAAACAATGAATCACACAAGCTAAACGTTTTCATGAATAGTACTTTCGAGACAAGCATCAAACAGTTTTGCATAAGAGTTTAACTCATAAAGCAATAGTCTCTAATAAAAGGTATTTAATCAACACAAAGGAAGAATTAAGTTTCAGCATTTGCTTCAACTTTCAACATATTTATCTCATGGATATCGTCAACACAAAGTAGTATAACAAGTCCAATACGTTGCATATAACAAATGTTGTAACAAAGTTGACACTAGTGTTTGCTTGTGGAAGACAGAAAGAATAGGAAAACTGACTCAACATAAAAGTAAAAGAAAGGCCCTTCGCAGAGGGAAGCAGGGATTAAGTCATGTGCTAGAGCTTTTAGGTTTTTGAAAGCATATAGAGATTGCATAAAATATTTGATACTCCTCCCAACCTTGCTAACACAAGCCATGGCTAACCGAATCCTCGGGTGCCTTCCATCAATCACATACCATGGAGGAGTATCTATTTTTGAGAGGTGTTTGTTAATTGTCAACGAATGGTAGCGGGTGAGAACAGTATTCTACCTGTCAAACGGACTTTTAAGAGCGGCTCCCATGAAGGACGTTATTTCTACCAGCAAGGCAGATCATCCCTCTTTCTCTTTGGTTTACACACATGCAGGTATTTCACTGTTTGTCATTGCTTACTGATGAATCAGGGCAAAAGTGTGAAGAGAATTAATGGTTAAAGTTGTAATTAATTGGGACTGGGCACCCCGTTGCCAGCTCTTTTTGCAAAATTAGAGGATAAGCGGATGTATATGCCACTAGTCCAGGTGTAAAAGTCCATTTGACAAATAGAATAAAGAATAACCACACTAATTCCTCATGAGCTAGTAAACATTGACACAAAAAGGGAATAATAACATTTTGAATAATTTAAAGGTAGCACATGAAAAATTTACTTGGAGTGGCAAGGAAATACCACATATAGGTAGTTATGGTGGACACAAATGGCATGGATTTTGGCTCAAGGATTTGGATGCACGAGAAGCATTCCCTCTCAGTACAGAGTTTAGGCTAGCAAGGTTTATGTAAGCAAACAAGAATATCAACCCGTACACCAAGTTTTATATGACAAACATATTGCAAACGTTATAAGACTTCATACCGTCTTCCTTGTTAACCAAACCCTGTTATTAGAAAATATCTAGACCTTAGAGATACCACCGATGCAAACCAAATTTTCAACAAGCTTTACGGTAGTTCTTCACTAATAGGCTTAACTCATGTGATGCACAAATTTAATCATGATCTACTTGTTAACTCAAAACAATTGACAAGCATCAAGTTATCCAAATTAGTGATCTACAAGATTAAGCAAGTTTTTCCTTATACCAATTACCACATGCAACATTTTCTGAACCAACCAAACACCAATCAATTTATTTAATCAACTCTCCAAACAAATATAAGTGAAGCAAGAGAGTACTTTCTACAAAAGAAAGCTAATAGCTCTGACAAGAGATACATGAAAACAAGAGCTAAAAGCTGAACAGCGCTAGATATGAATACTCAACAAATATAAGTGAAGAATAGGAGTATTCTCATGAAAAAGCGGAGCGTGTCTCTCTCCCAATCAAGAATGCTAGGGTCCAGTCAAGCTTTATTGAAAATAAAAGTACAATACTGAAAATAAAAGCACACAGACGCTCCAAGAAAAGCACATATGATGTGAAAGAATTAAAATATAGTTTCACTAGAGATGACCTGATAATTTTGCCGATGAAGAAGGGGATGCCTTGGGCATCCCCAAGCTTAGACGCTTGAGTCTTCTTGAAATATGCTGGGGAGATCCATGGGAGCCTCCCCAAGCTTAAGCTCTTCACTCTTCTTGATCCTATTATATCACTCTTCCCTCTTGACCCTTGAAAACTTCCGTCACACCAAACTCAAAGCAAATCTCATTAGAGGGTTAGTGCATAATCAAAAATTCACATGTTCTATAAGACGCAATATGACTTGTTACTTTAAACATTAGCTACAGCCACTGATGTTATGTGAAGCTCTTCCACCCAAAAAAGAATTTCACTCAACACTAGTAAAAGAGAGAATGCAAAATAAAAAGCATAATCTGTCTAAAACAGAACAGTCCGCAAAGACGAATTTTTTCGAGGCACTTACGGCTCAGATCGAAAAACTTTGAACTAACGAAAGATGCGTACATATCTGAGGATCACGCACAAAAATTTCAGATTTAAATAATTTTTCTGTGATTTTACAGAAAAAACGGTGAACAGCAGAAATCTGTTCCTGCGCAGAAATCCAAATCTAGCATCATCTTCCTATTAGAGGCTTACTTGGCACAACAATGCAAGAAAATAAAGATACAAAGGCATTGCTACAGAAGTAAACAGCACCTTGACTCAAATAAAATAAAAATAGCAGAAAATAAAAAAATGGGTTGTCTCCCACAAGCGCTTTTCTTTAAAGCCTTTTAGCTAGGCATGATAATTTTGATGATGCTCTCATATGTATAAGAGGTGAATATGAAAGAGCATCAAGAAGCAAATATCAAACACATTTAAGTCTAACCCACTTCCTATGCAAAGGAATCTTGTAAGAAAATAAATCAATAAAGCACAAAGTGACTAGCATAGGAAGGCAAAACAAGTGCAACATCAAAACTTTCAACATAAAGAGAGGAGACTTAATATTATTGTGATGTATGAATCCATGTCTCCCTCTCTCATAATAACTTCCAGTAGCATCATTGATAAAATCCACAATATAACCATCACATGAAACATTCTTATCATGACCCATATGCATAAAGGTATCAATATTTTCCACATAAGCAAAATCCTTCTTATTAATAACAATGGGAGTAGGATCATCATAAAGAACTCGAACATGATAGACAAGTTGTATATTAGAGGGATGGTTTTGAGAAATCCCTCCATAATTATGACAAGTTTCATGAGGATGATTGTAATTATAACCTATGTCATAGTTATCTTTATAATAATTATCAAAGACTGGAGGCATAGTATCAATAGAATAGTTATCTTCCAAAGTGTGTTCATTTGTAAACATATCATCATCATTTTTACTAGAAGGAGAGGTCTCAATATATAATCATCAGTAGCAAAAGGATTTTCAAAAACATCACTAGGAGGAGAGGTTTCAAATATAATTATTACTAGCAAAAGGATTTTCAAACACCTCATCCCCAAGCTTAATGCTTCCTATATCATCATTGGAAGGAACATGGATAGTACTAATAGTATAGCAATTATTAACATCATCATTTTCAGAATTGGTACCCAAAAGATTTTCAATACCAAAAGTAGTGTGCTTTTCCCAATCATGATCACTACTATAAGTAACAGGCATAGGATCATCATCGAATTCAGACTCATCAGCAACAACTATAATAGGAGCAACATGCTTAGGGGAAGATACCGTTTCCTCTCTCCTTTTACTCCTCTTCTTCTTCTTTCCCTCTTTAGGAGGGAGAGGCTTGAAAGGAGGCTTCACCACATACCCTGGTTTATTGTTAGAAACAATAGAAGAAGCTTGGGAGGATTCCTCTTTTTCATTAATAAGAGTAAAACAAACATTAGTCCTTTCATATTTTGGTAAAGTCGATCCATCTTTTATAATATTTTGTATGTAAGTGTTGGCATGGCAATTGTTAGCACAATAGAGATGACATCCATGCAAACGCTATTCATATCAAAAGCACTCATATCTAACGAAGAAGTTTTTCTTGATAACTCTTCACACCCCAAAAATAATGTAAGTTCATCATGCTGATTAGGAGTGATCATGTTATCACAAAAGTCTTCCGCAATATCCTTATTAGAACCTGAGCATTGGAATTCGAAATGACCCTTTTATAGCAAAGTTCACAAATAAAAGGATAGAGGGCACAAACTTTTTCAGCAAGATCATTTAGAGCCCTGTGCCACATTCTAGTTTTTTCATTCCTATGATGGATACAATATTCTTCTTCGATTTGATTCTTTTCACAAGGTCTAAGTGCTCCACAAAAATTAACATGCTTATAAGAAATAGTATTTTCAGAAGTTTGAGCATGTTTATTGCAATCATTAGTAACAATTTCATTTTCCATGCAAGTGTCTTTGAAAGGTTCATGATACATGTCCCAATTTTCTTTAGGAACATTAATATGAGAAGCAAAGGCTCTACAATAATCAACAATAATTTGAGAATCAAGACCATATTTAGCACTAAGCTCATGAAAACTAGCAGTTTCAGCGAAAGACTTAATGCAATCATACTCATAGTTTATACCTGATTCTTTACCTTTGTCGTTCTCCCAATCTTCAGTATTGCCTTGAATTGTTTCAAGAAGATCCCACTTAGCTTCAACCTTCTTACTTGTGAAAGAACCCTCTGAACAGGCATCTAGATAATCCTTGTAATGACCTGAAAGCCTTGCATAAAAATTAGTAACAATTATTTCCTCAGGAAGCCCATGGTTAGGACATTTGAGTATTAATGTTTTCAGTCTTTCCCAAGCTTGAGCAATGCTTTCTCCATCACGAGGACAAAAATTATAAATGTAATTCCTATCTAAATGCATTTCATAAGGAGGATAAAATTTAGAGTCAAAGAGATTCAAGCTCCTTCCACTCCGAATGATGAGGATCATCCAGTAGATCATACCACTCCCTAGCTTTGTCCTTAAGTGACAATGGAAATAATTTCTTCATGGCATTTTCCTTGATAAACCTGCAACCTTAAACAACTCACAAAGTTCTGTAAGTTTCAACAAGTGATCACGTGGATGGACTGTTCCATCCCCTGCATAACGTTCATCCATAACCTTTTCAACAATTTCCATGGGTATTTCAAAAGGAATACTTTCAGTAGATGGATTTAGAATATCACAAGCATCATTAGAATTATCACGTATGGGAGACAAAGTATTATCAAAGCAAATTTTCTCCTCCAAAGCTGGGGAACTAAAAAGATCATTTTCAAAACTAGCTTCCCCAAGCTTAGACTTTTCCATAGCATTAGCAATAATGGTGTTCAAAGAATTCATGCTAATAACATTGCTATCACTATTATGCAAACAAACTTCCATAGGTTTTTTAATTTTCTCTTCAAAAGCATCATGTCCTAATTCAATATAAAGTTCATAAAGATCTCTAATTTTTTTGTTGTTTTCCATTAAGCCTAACTAGTGAAATAAAAACAAGAAACAAAAAGATATAATTGCAGAATCTAAAGGAAATACCTTCGAGCACTCACACGTCAGCAACAGTGCTAGAAAATAGCTAAGTAGCTGGAGGATGTGAGTACCTTTTACCTTACCTCCCCGGCAACGGCGCCAGAAAATAGCTTGATGTCTACGCACGCTTCTATTCTTGTAGACAGTGTTGGGCCTCCAAGTGCAGAGGTTTGTAGAACAGCAGCAAGTTTCCCTTAAGTGAATCACCCAAGGTTTATCGAACTCAGGGAGGTAGAGGTCAAAGATATCCCTCTCAAGCAACCCTGCAATTAAGATACAAGAAGTCTCTTGTGTCCCCAACACACCCAATACACTTGTCAGGTGTATAGGTGCACTAGTTCGGCGAAGAGATATTAAAATACAAGTAATATGGATGATTATAAGTGGTAATTGCAATCTGAAATAAAAATGGCAGCAAGCAAACATGTAGCAGAACTGGTTGTAAACGGTGTTTCAATGCTTAGAAACAAGGCCTAGGGATCATACTTTCACTAGTGGACACTCTCAACAATAATAATATAATTGAATACATAGATATTTCCTCTTCACTATGCTACTCTGAATTATTCTCTCGTTGGATAACGAACACCAATCCACTGCGTAGGGCTATAACAGCACACCTTAAAGTCGCATTCCACATCTAGGGAACCCCACACTGTCAACTTGAGCGCCCTAAATAGTACTAGACAAACACCGCAATTTCATAGAGACATCCAACGCAAATAATAACTCATGATAAGTATTCCTGTTATCTTTAGCCTAAGAGCCACACACGGGGCGCACACTGTCAACTTCGCACCGTGGGACAAAGGTGACTCCGGAGATTACATTAATAAAACCACTTGAGTAGCATATAAGATAATGAAGAGTAAAATCTATGGATTCAACTAGATTACAAAGCTCATGATCACATAAAGATCACACCATGGGAGAGAGAGATAAACCACATAGCTACCGGTAGAGCCCTCAGCCCGGGGAGAACTACTCCCTCCTCATCATGGGAGGCAGCAACGACGATGATGGAGGCGGTGGCGTCGATGGAGATGGCTCCGGGGGCAATTCCCCGTCCGGCAAGGTGCCGAAACAGAGACTTCTGTCCCCCGAATTAGGGTTTTTGGTGGCGGCGGAGCTCTGGAACTCTTCTGGAGAAATCATCGATTCTTTTAGGGTTTTCGGGGTAGGAGCAATATATAGGCCAAAGGGAGTCGCGAGACGGTGCACGAGGTGGCGACACCACCCTAGGGCGCCGAGAGATTCCTGGCCGCGCCGAGTCCGTGTGTGGGCCCCTCGGGCCTCCCCTGGACTTGTCCTTCTGGCCCATGGAGTCTTCTGGTAAAATAGGGGCCTCCGTAAATTTTCGTCCAATTCCGAGAATATTTCCAGACTAGCTTTTCTGGAATACAAAAACAGCAGAAAACAGGAACTGGCACTGTGGCATCTTGTTAATAGGTTAGTCCCAGAAAATGTATAAAAATGATATAAAGTGCATATAAAACATGTGGCATTTGATATAAAACATTCATGGAACATCAAAAATTATAGATACGTTTGAGACGTATCAAGGTCCGTGGCAGGGCAGCCGCAGAGCGGGGCCCGCGCAAGCACGTCTAGTCCCGGCTCGTATCACGAGCCCGGACTAGAGGTCAAGCATTAGTCCGGGTTCATGATACGAACCGGGACCAAAAGTTCCCCTATATCTCTCCTTTCACCCCGAGCGAGCTCTCCATTTTTTAGCTCGAGACACACCTCCATTTTTCTCATTTTTCACTCTCCAAAGTTCAATTTGATCCCCATTTTTCTCCACTATTTGTCAATATTGACGGCATCCATCTATCCAAGGGTTAGCAACATCATCTCTTCTTTCGGCCTTCCTAATTTAGCTCATTTCATTGCTAGTTTAGCTCATTTCATTTTTCTAGTGCTAGCTAGGTGTTTGATGAAATGACTAAGTAGGGGATTTCATTTGTTTTATGTGCAATTTAAGCTCAAACTAAATTATGATTTGTGGGTTTTAGTGTCGTCCCGTCCCTGTCCTCACCGCCGTTGATCGCCTGCGCCGTCCCCATCCTCACCGCCGTCGATCGCCTGCGCCGTCCTGTCACCGGCACCGCCTCGGTGAGCCTCTTGTTTTTATCTTTTTAAAAAAAAATCTTAGTTGTATGATTTAGATGCATAATTATTACTTGTATAATTTTCTTATTTGCATAATTGTTTGTTATATATAGTGCCATGGTTTTGACATCTGTTCACACCGGCTCTCGTCCGCTCTATTATTCGGATGTGGTTTGATTGTTTGTTATAACTATTTGTTTCATTTCGTGTTTATGACAATTATGCCGACCAACTTGACATAGATATATTTTTATCTAGGAGGTAGTTGAACCGGAAATTCCAACCGACCCTATTTTCGAGTTTTTTGAAAAAGAAAACAATGATTTGAAAGCAAAATTGAAAAGAAGTGAAGATCTTCGTCTCCAATGCTTAGAAGGGAAGATGAATTTGGAGTTCAAGTTTGCCGACATCGTCGATGATCACCAGATCAAGATGGAGGCAATGCGCTTGGATCACGAGATCAAGATGAATGCAATGCGCTTGAAGCTTAAAAAGATTAGAAAATATGCCATTAGTCAAGAGGCTTGGTATCATTATGTTGTTGGTTCAATAATTACCTTAGTTGCGATTTTGATCGCATTTGTTGTTGGATTTAAATTCTTTAGATAGTTGTATGTTAGTTTCAATTAATATATGTTTATGGGAACTATGTATTACATTTGGTCACTACTCTACTTTGGTTTTAATGTGGTGAACTTGTATTAATGAGTTTGGTCAGTTCTGTATTCTATTCATGATGTAGTGTAATTTGTCGATTATGTTCGTTTGCCGTAATGAGTTTTAACGGTTATTGCGTTTGATATATACTTATATAATGCAGATGATCCATCCATGGATGTACGCTGACCGACGCTCTAGCGAGTACATGCAAGGCGTGCGTTCTTTTCTCGATGTCGCTGAGGCAAACAGTGGAATGGTTTTATGTGTTGTCCATGCCGTAACTGTCGGAATGAGAAGGATTACTCTTCCTCAAGAACCCTTCACATCCACCTGATTCAGTTCGGTTTCATGTCCAGCTATAATTGTTGGACCAAGCACGGAGAAAGAGGGTTATAATGGAAGACAATGAAGAAGAAGAGGATCATGACAACTATCCTACGTTCCCTGAACACGGTGGTACTACAATGGGGGAAGACGAAGCTGAAGAAGAGCCATTGTTGATGAGCCTGATGATGATCTTCGTCGGGCCATTATGATGCACAGATAAACTGCGAAAGTGAAAACGAGAGGTTGAAGTTGGAGCGCATGTTAGAGGATCACAGAAAATTGTTGTACCCAAATTGCGAAGATGGGCAGAAAAAGCTGGGTACCACACTGGAATTGCTGCAATGGAAGGCAGAGAATGGTCTAACTGACAAGGGATTTGAAAACTTGCTGAAAATATTAAAGAAGATGCTTCCAAGAGATAACGTATTGCCCCACAGTACGTACGAAGCAAAGAAGATTGTCTGCCCTTTAGGATTAGAGGTGCAGAAGATACATGCATGCATCAATGACTGCATCCTCTACCGCGGTGAGGTGAACGAGAATTTGAATGCATGCCCTGTATGCGGTGCATTGCGGTATAAGATCACGAGATGACCCTGGTGATGTTGAGGACGAGCCGTGCCCCAGGAAGAAGGTTCCTGCCAAGGTGATGTGGTATGCTCCTATAATACCACGGTTGAAACGTTTGTTCCAAAACAAAGAGCATGCCAAGTTGTTGCGATGGCACAAAGAAGACCGTAAGAAAGACGAGATGTCGAGACACCCCGCTGATGGGTCGCAGTGGAGAAAATCGACAGAGAGTTCCCAAGATTTTCAGATGACGCAAGGAACTTAAGATTTGGTCTAAGTACAGATGGCTTTAATCCTTTTGGGGAGCAGAGCTCCAGTCATAGCACCTGGCCTGTGACTCTATGTATCTATAACCTTCCTCCTTGGTTGTGCATGAAGCGGAAGTTCATTATGATGCCAGTGCTCATCCAAGGCCCGAAGCAACCCGGCAACGACATTGATGTGTACCTGAGGCCATTGGTTGAAGAACTTTTACAGTTGTGGCGTGAAGAAGGTGTACGTGTGTGGGATGAGTACGGACAAACAGAATTTGACCTACGAGCGTTGTTGTTTGTAACCATCAATGATTGGCCTGCTCTTAGTAACATTTCAGGACAGTCAAACAAGGGATACAATGCATGCACACACTGTTTAGGTGACACTGAAAGTATATATTTAGGTAACAAGAATGTGTACCTGGGCCATCGTCGATTTCTTCCAAACAGCATCCCGTAAGAAAGAAAGGTACGCATTTCAAAGGTGAGGTAGATCACCGGACGAAGCCTACCTGCCCTACTGGTGATGATATATATGACATGGTCAAGGATTTAAAAGTAATCTTTGGAAAGGGTCCTGGCGGACTATCTGTTCCGAATGACGCTGAGAATCACGTACCCATGTGGAAGAAGAAATCTATATTTTGGGAGCTACCCTATTGGAAAATCCTAGAGGTTCGCTCTGCAATCGACGTGATGCACGTGACGAAAAATCTTTGTGTGAACCTGCTAAGCTTCTTGGGCGTGTATGGGAAAACGAAAGATACACCGGAATCACGGCAGGACCACCAACGTATGCACGACGAGACGGCCTGCATCCAGAGAAGTATCAAGGTCTTGCCAGCTACGCTCTTACCAAAGATGAGAAAGAGATTTTTTGAAGTTTTGAGCAGTATCAAGGTCCCGTCTGGCTTCTCGTCGAATATAAAGGGAATAATAAATATGGCAGAGAAAAAGTTCCAAAACCTAAAGTCTCATGACTGCCACGTGATTATGACACAATTACTTCCGGTTGCACTCAGGGGTCTTCTACCGGAAAATGTTCGAGTACCCATTGTGAAGCTATGTGCATTCCTCAATGCAATTTCTCAGAAGGTAATCAATCCAGAAACTCTACCAAGTTTACAGAAGGATGTGGTCCAATGTCTTGTCAGCTTCGAGTTGGTGTTCCCACCAACCTTCTTCAATATTATGACGCACCTCATAGTTCACCTAGTCGAAGAGATTAGGATTCTCGGTCCTGTATTTCTACACAATATGTTCCCCTTTGAGAGGTTCATGGGAGTCTTAAAGAAATATGTTCATAACCGTGCTAGGCCAGAAGGAAGCATTGTGAAGGGCTATGGAACAGAGGAGGTCATTGAGTTTTGTGTTGACTTTATTCCTGACCTTAACCCGATCGGTGTTCCTCAATCACGCCATGAGGGGAGACTGCGTGGAAAAGCACGCTAGGAAAGAAAGCAACAATATGTAGGGACGGGCATTCTTTCACTCAAGCACACTACACAGTTCTACATAATTCCAGCTTGGTGGCTCCATATATCGAGCAACACAAGAATATGTTACGCTCGAAATATCCGGAGGAACATGAAGATTGGATTGCTGGAGAACACGTGAAGACTTTCGGCGGTTGGTTGCAAACACGTCTCATTAATGACACCACAGTTGGAGACGAGCTATACTTGTTGGCCAATCAACCATCTTCGACTATATTGACTTTCCAAGGGTACGAGATAAATGGGAATACATTTTACACGACGCCCAAGATAAAAAGAGCACCAACCAAAACAGTGGTGTCCGCTTTGATGCAACAAACAACAATGGGCAAAAGGACACATATTATGGTTACATAGAGCAGATATGGGAACTTGACTATGGACCTTCTTTTAAGGTCCCTTTGTTCTGGTGCAAATTTCAACCTGTCAGGCGGGGTAGAGATAGACCCGCGGTACGGAATGACTACAGTGGATCTCAAGAATCTTGCGTACGTCACCGAACCATTCGTCCTAGCCAGTCAAGTGGCTCAGGTTTTCTATGTGAAGGACATGTCTACCAAACCGAAAAAAAGAAAAGATAAGCAAGCGAATACATCATACGATGAGCCAAAGCGCCACATAGTTCTTTCAGGGAAAAGAAACATCGTGGGAGTGGAGGACAAGACAGACATGTCAGAAGATTACAATAAGTTTCATGAGATTCCGCCCTTCAGAGTGAAAACTGACCCAAGCATCATGTTAAATGATGAAGATTGTCCATGGTTGCGGCGCAATCAGAAGAAAGGGACACACAAGAAGAAGAAGTTTATACCACGACACTAGAGACAGATGTTGTTGGTGATGTGTAATAATGTATTAAACCTATTATGTAACTGTGTTCTGAAAACTGTGAAGAAAACTCGAGAAAGTTGGAACAAAACACACGTTTCCCCTGCATACAGCCCGCGGTGTCTCCTGAGTGCCCGCATATCAAATGCACCGTCGGATGTATGCAAGGAATCCGAATGCTTTGTATACCAAATGAATTACAATGAGTACACACTGAGTGCCGAACATGTCCGAGATATGGGCTATATATAGGGTCGTGTGGCTCACGAAGTGGTCGTGATAGTGCTGATCCAACGGCTGACAAGCGCTCGAAAGAAACACACCCCTGATCTAGCGGCTCACAAGCGCTTGAAAGAAACACACGATCTGTGTGTTTCTTTAGTCCCGGTTGGCAACCGGGACTAAAGGTGGGCTTTGCGGTCACGACTCGTGCCAGTCACGTGTCCTCCCCCAGCGCTGCCCTGGCCACGTGTCCTCCCCCAGCGACATCTCCTGGTCTGCCCTGGAGGTCTATTTGTATTGTCGCCGACAGGGTAAACCCTAATCCACCATTCCTAGCCACGAACGCATCGTCTCCGCGAGATGGATCCCCACGCCCGCCACAGCGCCTTCTGGACGAGGTCGAGCGTGCTCGGCAGAGCGCGCTTGGGCGCTACCGCGGGAGCCTATCCCGTCGTATGCGCACGAGCCCGGCGTGGAGAGGAATGCCCAGCTACCGGCCTCCTGCTCCGGTGCCAGAGGACGTGCGGAGGGCGTACGAGCGCGCGTGGTCCGACGTCCCCGTCCCTGACGAGGATGCGTACGCCGCAGGGGTGGCGTGGGGATCTCCACCAGGTGCCGCCGCACCTCCAGCAGGTTCACCTCCTGGCGAGCAGGAGGAGGACAACGACGACTTCGACTGGAGCGACGACGGGGAAGAGGGCTGTGGGGCGCAGATACAAGTCTCCTTCAAGTCCGTCCGCGACGGCCGTGTCCAGCGAGCCAGGACTGCCTGCCAGCTCAAGGCGAAGGAGGCTTCCGATCTGGCTTGGGCGCTGAAAGACTCATCCTCCATGGCTCGTGCCCTCAACCGCAAACATGCGCGCGAGAAGCAGGCGGCCGCGAACGGGGCTGGCTCCTCCCGTCGTTCCCCCTAATCCTACGGCCTCCGAGGCAACAAGTCCGTTTATGTAGCTAGTAATGTAACTGTTAGTGATGTGTAATAATGTATTAAACCTTTTATGGAACCGGATGTTGTTAAGGATGTTTTTTTTTAAATAAAAGAGATGATTATTACAAATTTTAAGACAATTAGATATTGTCAGATTCAAAAATAAGCAAAATGGCAAAATGGTTAATAGTTTGAATAGTTTGAATAATTATTTTAGAAAACAGAAAATGGTTTTGGATTAGTTATTCAAATTCAAACACTTTTCATGTTGAAATTTTTGTCAGATTCAAAAGTATGCAGAAGTTATTCAAAAACACTTTTCAAATTCAGTTTGAAACAGTTTTAACTGAAAATTTGGGCTTTCGCGCGCTAAAAACACCCCTTTAGTCCCGGGTGGTGGCACGAGCCAGGACTAGAGGTGTTTTGCGCGCGCTGGGTTGTGGCACCGCGAAAAACACCTCTAGTCCCGGCTCGTGCCACCACCCGGGACTAGAGGGTACCCTCTAGTACCGGCTCGTGCCACGAGCCGGGACTAGAGGTCCGTGGGAATAAATACCCACGGCCTCCATCCCGGCCCGAGCAACCAGCCGGGACAGACCGGGTTAGCACAGGCGAAGCCCTGCCAAAATTTCCCCTCGCGCCGCCGTCGCCGTCGCCTCCTCGCGCCGCCACGATCTCCTCTGCGCCGTCGCCTCTCGATCCGCCTCCCGCGGCCTCCTCCGCGCCCGCCGCCTCCTCGATCCGCACCGGCGTCGTCCTCCGTGCCCGCCGCCTCCTCCACACCGGCGCCGCCTCGCCCTCCTCTCCTCCTCCGCACCGGCGCCGCCTCGCCCTCCCCTCCTCCTCCACGACCTCGACCGCCGGCCGGCGACCTCGGTGAGGATTTAATTAGTTTTTTTAGGTAATTCTTTTTGGTGTAGTTTATGTGTTTTTAGGTAGTTTTTGTTGTGTAGTTTAGTGTTTTGTTGTGTAGTTTTTAGGTATTTTTTTGTTGTGTAGTTTTTAGGAAATTTAGTGTTAGAAATTTAGTGTTAGGAAATTTAGTGTTAGAAATTTATTAGAAATGTTATTAGAAAAATTAGGAAATGTTAGCAAAAAATTTAGGTGTTAGTTCAAATTTTAGAGTTAGCAAAATTTAGGTGTTAGTTAAAATTTTAGTGTTAGTTAAAATTTGTAGTGTTAGTCAAAAAATTTAGAGTTAGCAAAATTTAGGTGTTAGCAAACAATTTAGGTGTTAGTTCAAAAAAATTTATCTTACAAATTTTGAAAATTGTGTTTTTAGTTTATTGTTCTCGACGACGATGTCTCTGTTGGACCAGAGGGGCGATGTCCGGGACTGGGCTCCGCCGGGCTGGCACTGGGAGGTGCTACCTACCGGGACTCGTAGCTTGGTGAGGACTCCGGGTGACGTCGTCGACCCGGATCTTGTTTGGTGGCAGTCGCGTGGGCCACGCTCGGTGCAGAGGGAGCCGGCCCCGAGGAGGTGGTGCGTCGCCGTATCAGGGAGGAGGACGAGCACGTCCGTCTGTACATGTATATGTTAGATAGGCAGTATAACGGTAGTTGGTCGTTTCTTCAGAGGGATCCTCCTCACGTGAGCTATGACCTTGTGAGGGTTCCTAGGCTTTGGATGCGCAGCGCCCGCCGCTCAGCACCCCGCGGCTTAGGACCCGGTCATAGTTAGTTTGAGAGGTTCATGTATTAATGATATTATTCGTGATGTATTAGTGTTAAACAAAAATGGACATGTATTACTTTTGCGTATTTGATCAATGCTGCTTTTGTAAAGTGAGGAACATGATGATGACATTGAATTATTCTGCTAATGCTAACATTGTTTTATCTTTCTTTTGTATTAGTTAAGCAATGGATAACTTCAACAGAGACCGTGAAGAAGACGTTTTCGCCATTATACGGCACCCGTGGATGGAGCAGAAGTCGATGGACTCGAAGACAATGGAGCAGAAGATGGCTCGCAGTTTTTTAACGAGTCCGGTCCAGTAATGGAGCTGGAACGAAGAGACGAAACGCAAACGAGCATCGAGTGCGATGACGAATCACAGATTGGTGGACATCCGCCGCAGTCTGGCGAGGTATATTAAGCTTCTGTTGATCAGATGCAATAATTGATTTGTGTATGTATGTATTAACAAATGTTTCTTATTTTTAGACCTCCGCATCGACAAAATCTGGAATAAGTAAACGAGGCCATGCCAAAGGTTTGAAAGCGATGTGCATCTCCCAATTGAGGTCGTCTCTCCATAGGGCAAACCGTTGGAACCCAAGGCGAACGCCAATAAGTTTGAGCATCAATGCGGAGTCATTGTCAGGAACAACGTCCCGATCAGCATTCAGGAATGGCAGAAGCCAAAGGTAGAGGAGGGAGTTAGTTTTATCAGTGTCAGAATGAAAGACATGCTTTGGAACAAGCTCATTTCATATTTCACCCTACCGGTCTTGGATACTGAAGAACAGACAAAAGCCATGACGGAGAAAGTCAAGCATTTCGCTCTTAAGAAGATGGCTGAACAATTCAATAAGTACAAGAACAGATTGTACCGTACGTATGTCAACGATAAGAAAGCTCCAGATTTCACTGGCTCACTAGAGAGCCAGCAGGCTCACTGGGACTCATTTCTGGAGTACAAGCAATCGGAATTAGCTAAGGAAAGGTCAAGAAAGAATACGGAAAATGCAGCGAAAAATAAATATTACCATAAGATGGGGGCAGGTGGCTACAGAAGTGTCGAGCCTAAGTGGGATAAAGCTGAGGCCGAATTGCGCGAAAAAGGGATCACTCCAGCCACAGACTCCTGGCCCCATAGGTTAAGAAATTGGGTACTTGAGCATGGGTCCGAGTATGACATGGAAACAGGGGAGTTAATAGTTGATAAAAAAAGAAATTTATGTACCCCAGAAAGCAATTGTTGAAACAATCGCCAAGGTTCGAGAGGGAAAGTTTATTCCCGATAGAGAGAACGACGAGCTGACAGAGGCCCTCGGGAATAAAGAAAAAGGAGGACAAACACGAGGCTTTGGACCGGATGTGCCGTGGAATATTGGGTTTCCGAGGACCGTGAATCTTATAGAAGCCGAGCGAGAGCAAAGAAGAGGAAGGAGCAGGAGGACTCAGATCGGTTCAGCAAGCTAGAAAGAAAGAACGAGGAGATAATTGATCTCTTTAAGCAGCAACAGAAGCAAGTAGATCAAATGCGCGAGCAACAAGGGCCAACTCATCAGCTGCAGCAAGATAGTCAAGGCGACCCATCTCAGCGGAGAAGCAGCGTGGCTTCCACGGGGGTCGGTGCTGATCAGTCAACGGGCACCTACCCCGTGGATTATATCAGTGAGAAGACAAGTTGTGAGCTACATGTGCCAGTGAGCAACTTATCCTTGAAGATGGCGGACGGCTATGCTTTAACTTGTGAATCTACAGCAGTGTGGCATTTCAAAGAGATTCCAGATGGCTATGCTCGTGTCGGCGTGGATCAAATTCGTTTAGGATATGAATCAATGGTGCTTGAAATCCCTGGAGTGATGATGTGAGGACACTAGGAACGTCGAGGGTGGTATCATTCTATGGCGCAAGAAATACATCATGTTTCCAGGCTGGGCACCAAGGCCACCACCATCGTCTCCTCCGAGTCACGATTCACCACCTCCAAGTCCACATGATGACCACAGGGACGACGAGCAACACAACACAAGTCCACGTGATGACGATCAGCCGACTCCGCCGCCGCGTCAGCCGACTCCTCAGCCGTCTCCGCTGCCTCCGCCCACTAAGCAGGGTCAGGGCCAAAAGAGGAAGCAGCATGACACCCTTTCGTCGATGAGTTTCCGACGCGCACCCCGACAGGAGCCCCTCCCAAAAATCCCAAAGGTTCCTCCCCCGAGACCTTACGACAGGACTGTAGAGGAAAACGCCGCGATCTGCGAAGCCGAGTTGAGAAGCTTTCTTGCACCGAAAAGCCCGAGCCAAAGCAAACTTTTACGCCAGATCAAAAAGTGGGCTAAGGACTTTCTTGCGCATCCATCGCAAATTGAGATAAATAGGCCAGATGACTATTTACGCACTCTGAGGAGAGTTCGCTCCGAGACGACAACAAGTACTAGTGCCAGCGGGAAAAGAGACGTTGCCCAGCTCGGAGAACAAGCAAAACAGTCGATCTCCCCGCTCAAGGTGCCCACTGATCATCAGGGCTCCGCGGCGGACATTCCTTTATCCTACGCGGCGGAATTTGCTGCAGAATGTGGTTTTACACTTTCTGAATTGAAAGCGGAAGAGATTTTCCCATTTCGGATCAGATCGTATGGAAATGGGAATACGGGAAGTCTTTGTTGCCACCTGATCAGATCGAGCTTCTACCAACACAAATGCGGAAACTGCATAAGTGATACTTGGAAGCCACAAAGGTAGATCGAGAAATGATCGTTGTGAAAGTTACAAAAGAACATTACGGAGGTGAAGATGAGATACAAATTTATCTTGAAGAACTCTATCAGTTATACAAGATTGACGCCCTCGACTTGGTATCGTCAGTACCTATTGTCTGTAAGTGTTTCAATTCATTTATTTCTAAAATAAAGTCTCTAGCTCAGCTCGATCATTGCCTACAGTAATTATGCTCACTATTTATGCAGAATGAAGAGTGATGAATGTGAAAGAAAAGGAATCTTTGACACTGGGTTCATTGACCCAAAACGAGTTAATGAGGACTTGCTACGGAAATTTGCCAAGGAAACGGAGAGCAACTTGCTAAGGTTCATACTTAAGCAACATTATAAAAAGAAG
This sequence comes from Poa pratensis, assembly GCA_947311845.1. Lineage (NCBI taxonomy): Eukaryota > Viridiplantae > Streptophyta > Magnoliopsida > Poales > Poaceae > Poa > Poa pratensis. Next base: position 27,089,228 of record CAMZMU010000075.1, on the reverse strand, counting down.
TTACTGTTTCCTTACAACTTCGGGTAAGAGTGTTACTGTCTTGTACACATTAATTTTTGCTTGCTCGATGTTAAGTGTAACTGATGAGTTACTGACCTATATAAACGTGCGTAGCTTCCATTATATTCTGCTAATCATTGAAGTTGACAAAGGAACTGTTGACATCTTAGACTCATTGGCGTATCCCGAAGAGAAGTACCAAAGCCTTTTAGATGCGCTCCAAAGGTATTTTCAATCATTATCGCACTATATCGGTCTCTTTTGTTTATTTCCTAAGATATCTAGTAACTAATAACTCATTTATTCATTTTTTTTTTGTCGGGCAGGATTTGGAAAATTTTCAGAAAGAGGATAAAAGGTGCTTTTAATGAGGAGCTTACTATTAATCATTTGAAATGCGAGAGGCAGCCCCCGGGGACCAATTTGTGTGCATACTTCGTTTGCGAGTGGATTCGCCGAGGTCAGTGAGCAGAACAATCAGACATGGATAGAAGTACGTGAACAAATATATTCATAATTCTATTTTATTACTATCAGTTGTGTTGAGTGTCATTCACAATTTTTGTTACGATGATTGATATTCATATTGATCTCCTTCTTTTATAGTGTGATAGAATGCGAAGGAAGCTGCAACACAAGGAGCACTTTCTACCAATTGCAGAGGAAATTGCGGGATTTTTGAATAACAAGGTCATAGAACCAAAGGAAAAATACAATTACACCGATCGAATAGACTAGACGGGCTCTAGTCCCGATTATGATCTCCATGTAAATATGAATAGACGGGCTCTAGTCCCGGTTATAATCTCCATGTAATTGAATATACGGGCTCTAGTCCCGTTATGATCTCTATGTAATCAAATAGACGGGCTCGAGTTTGGTTGTGATCTCCATAAAGAATAAAGTATATTTTTATTAGATAAATATTTTTTTATGAACATTTTGATATGCTATATATATTTTTCTGATTTGTAACTAATTAACCATATTTTTTGCAAGATTGATCATAGTTTTAAATATTCAATATAGCGGGAAAACAAAAAATACAGAGGCCGCCACGTGGGAGCTTCTCTAGTCCCGGGTCGTGTTACGAACCGGGACTAGAGGTCCTCGACCACGCGTGTCCAGGGCGCCCACGTGCGGACCCCTTTTGTCCGGGGTCGTAACCCACCCGGGACTAGAGGGGGAGGGCCTCTAGTCCCGATTCGGTAGTCCCGGGTGTGCACTAGAGGCCCTCACCACCCCGGACTAAAGGTCCTGTCTCTACTAGTGATATATGAACGTCGACCGAACCTCTGCCTATTTGTCCACTGGGTGGAACCACACACTAGTAGAAAACAGACCTTATGTTCGCATCTTTAGTCCCGGCCATCTTTGGAACCGGGACTAATGTGAGCATTAGTCCCGGTTCAAACGGCTAGAACGCTGCACGGCTTTAGTCCCGGTTCGAACGGGACCTTTAGTCCCGGGACTAAAGGGTTGCTGGCAGGCAGCCGCAGCGTGAGACCAGCGCGAGAGGCTTTAGTCCCGGTTGGTATCACGAACCGGGACTAAAGGTCCATCTTTAGTCCCGGTTCGTGATACCAACCCGGACTAAAGCCGTCGGCGTTTTTCATTTAATATGGAATAATTCATATCTTTAAATCTGTAAATCGAAATTTAACAAATAAAATGTCTAAATCGATTAGAAAAATGAGAGGAATCCAAATATGACAACTATATCATCTTTTGGATCACAAAAACGCATTTAACTAGGCGAAATTACTTTTGAAAAATCGGCATAAACTCATTTAACTAGGAGAAATTAGGTAGAAATCAAGAAAATTTCTAATACTTGTGGATTATTCATAAAAGGTAGAAATCAAGAAAATTTCTAATACTTGTGGATTATTCATAAAATGTGGATTACTCTTTGTGAAATTAGATGGGTACCATTTTGCACCATATCTCCATGTGTTTTTCTTTAATCCAGGAGTCGGTCTTCTCCGGGTTTTCGGAGCGTACAATATTCATGTGTTTCTCGATATACGGAGCCACCAAGCTGGAATTTTGTAGAACTGTGTAGTGTGCTTAAGTGAAAGAATGCCCGTCCATACATATTATTGCTTTCTTTCCTAGCGTGCATTTTCCACGCAGTCTCCCCTCATGGCGCGATTGAGGAACACCGATCAGCTTAAGGTCAGGAATAAAGTCAACACAAAACTCAATGATCTCCTCTGTTCCATAGCCTTTGGAGATGCTTCCTTCTGGCCTAGCACGGTTATGAACGTATTTCTTTAAGATTTCCATGAACCTCTCAAAGGGGAACATATTATGTAGAAATACAGGACCGAAAATGGAAATCTCTTCGACTAGGTGAACTATGAGGCGCGTCATAATATTTAAGAAGTATGGTGGGAACACCAACTCGAAGCTGACAAGACATTGGACCACATCCTTCTGTAAACTTGGTACAGTTACTGGATCGATTACCTTATGAGAAATTGCATTGAGGAATGCACATAGCTTGACAATGGGTACTCGAACATTTTCCGGTAGAAGCCCCCTCAATGCAACCGGAAGTAATTGTGTCATAAGCACGTGGCAGTCATGAGACTTTAGGTTTTGGAACTTTTTCTCTGCCATGTTTATTATTCCCTTTATATTCGACGAGAAGCCAGACGGAACCTTGATACTGCTCAGGACTTCAAAAAAGATTTCCTTCTCTTCTCTGGTAAGAGCGTAGCTGGCAGGACATTGATACTTCTCTAGATGCAGTCTATCTCATTCGTTCATATGTTGGTGGTCCTGCCATGATTTCGGTGTATCTTTCGTCTTCCCATACACGCCCAAGAAGTTTAGCAGGTTCACGCAAAGATTTTTCGTCACGTGCATCACGTCGATTGCAGAGCGAACCCCTAGGATTTTCCAATAGGGTAGGTCCCAAAATATAGATTTCTTCTTCCACATGGGTACGTGTCCGTCATCGTCATTCGGAACAGATTGTCCGCCAGGACCCTTTCCAAAGATTACTTTTAAATCCTTGACCATACCATATATATCATTACCAGTAGGGCGGGTAGGCTTCGTCCGGTGATCTGCCTCACCTTTGAAATGATTGTCTTTCTTTCTTAAGGGATGCCCGTTGGGAAGAAATCGACGATGCCCCGGGTACACATTCTTCTTACATTTATCAAACACTTGTAGTTCAAATTTGGGTTACTTTCGGCAAATCAGCATAAACTCATTTAACTAGGCAAAATTAGATAGAAATCAAGAAAATTCCTAATACTTGGGGATTATCCATCAAATGTGGACTACTCTTTGCGAGAATTAGATGGGTGCCATTTTGCACCATTTTTTTTTGAAGCGCGACTGTAGGGCAACCGCCCCACAGCATTTCCTATTTTCTCATCTCAAGTCTCCGCAAACTATACAAATATTTACAAAAAAAGGTGGGGAGATGGAGGGAAGAGAGGGGGGACTATATACAAACCCTAAGGTAGATCATCTAACCAGGCCAACAAGCTTGGCACATGCTTTGCTTTCATCCTATGTCTAAGCATATGCATATCATATACAAAGCCACTTCTCCACCTATTAAAGGTAGGCCTCTCATTTCTGAAGATTTTGCCATTTCTTTGTAGCCAGATATTCCTGCAGGCCACAATGATAACCTCCATGGAGAACACATGCGGAAATCTTCTCCTCGCCACGGAGATGATAGTCTAAATGCTACCCCCACTGTCCACTGAATTTGCAAGTAATTCCAGACTCTCTGGCTAAAGTTACACGTGAAAAAGAGATGCTGCCTATCTTCATATGTTCTTAGAGGGCATAACACGCAGTGATCATTGTCTGCAACATTTCAGTGTCTGCGCTTCAACATGTCCTTAGTGTTGAGTATATCTCTCAACAACAGCCAGGCAAACACTTTATAATTCATTGTGCAGCAAGTTTTCCAAATCCATCTGTATGTCTTCGGTACTGTCAACGATGAAAACACCTTCAGATAAAACTGCCCAGCAGAATATTTCTCTCCCCAGCAATATGACCAGACATCTTGGTCCTGGCTCGGTGGATTATTCTCTAATAAGATCTGCATGTTTTCCAATTCATTGAAAGCTTGCTGTGACAAGGGCAAGCTAAACAACGAAGATATTTTTTGTACTTGGTTCACAAAAATGGTCATTTTTGCCACTTAGAAAAAGGAAAATGATATTTATAAAAATAATTGGAAAAATCCCTTCGGAATCATTGCTTTCTATACCAAGATACACCTATTTGTCGAATATGAGAACTTTATCACAAACTATGCCATGGGAATTGTCAAAACTTGATCATTTGGCTCCATGCTAGAGGTTTTTTTTTCATGGCAAGTGTATCGATGTTTCTGTGATGCAAAAAATGATATGGATGGAATATTTGAATTCCTCTCATTTTTCTAATCAATTTAGACATTTTATTTGTCAAATTTCGATTTACGGATTTAAAGATATGAATTATTCCATATTAAATATTATTACATAATCACTGCTATTTATTCAAAAAATATTATTACATAATTATTGTTATTTATTCAAATAAATTTTGAAAATTTAAACAATAAAAAAGTGTAACATCTTGACTTAAGGGTTAATATGATTGATAGGATACTAATATCAGTAAGTTCTAACTTCTCATTTGGAAGGAACTCAAAAGTTAAGCGTGCTTCGGCTGGAGGATGGGTGACCAAATGGGAAGTTTGACCAGGGTTAGTACTTTGACCTGAGATTAAGTGTATAACTAGATGTTAAGTGTGTGGCTAAGTGAGAAATTTCGGAATAGAATTAAGAATAGAATTGAAAATAAAATTGAGAATAGAATTGAAAATAAAATTAAAAAAATTCCAGGTACCTTTAGTATCGGTTGGTAACCTCCACCCGCCCGCGCACGGCTGCGCCCACGTGGAGGGCCTTTAGTCCCGGTTCATGGCCAACCGGGACTAAAAGGGGGGGGGGGGCGATTTAGTCCCGATTTGGTAGAACCGAGACTAAAGGCCCTCTACAACCGGGATTAAAGGCCCGTTTTCTACTAGTGACACAAATATTTCTAAGCCTGGGCTAACCGGCTAAGACATGTAAAACATGGGAGAAGGCAATGGCCACTTAGTTCTCCGGTATTAAGATGGCAATATAACAAGTTAGTACAGGTTATCTCCAACTGTTAATGTCGGCAGCCTTTTAAAATTTGAAGTGGTCAATTTTTATCAGAAAAACTTGACATTAAGTGATGACATACAATATAAAGGAACTATCTTACCTTAAGTGATAAATGATCATCTCTTAGTAAGATAAGACAAACATCTTACGTGACTTTTTGCTAACAAAAATCAAAATTCACCTCATTGTACATGTCAAAAAGCATAAACAAAAGCAATAGCCTACACTATGAGGAGTGCAGTGGTACGGCTCCCGGGTACAATGAGCCCTTTATTTTGAAACATTCAAATACGAATTTTATAAGCTTAAAAAATTCTGCAAAAAAATTCCGTGTATACATATAGGTGTACTCTACATATTTTTAGAGTTTTGTTGAAAAATATTTTAAGGTTTTTTCTAAGCAAAAAAAGGATAAAGTCAGGCCATATAAAGCAATTATAAAACTCATTTATGCTCCTCACATTTGTCTTTTTTGTCTAGGTCACATCCAAAAAGATATATCGAGAAAACTTGGGTACATAACGTAGTAGGCACCTATTTAATACTCGCATGCAGTTTTATTTAAAAAAATTGTTTTCGATTTTTTTCAAATAATGGGCTCCCTGACACCGGGGTTCCAAAAGGACTACTTCTTAATGTATGAAGCCAAAAATAGGTATCGATGATGACACTACTCAAGAATTACAGAAACTATAAATCTAAATGCAGCAGATGGTTTTGTATTTTCGGAATATCTAATACCTAAAATTGTAAAATACAGGGCAATAATGTAATTGAGTTTTCTTATGATAAAAAATGGACCGAGATTCATGGGTTCACTTATCCTCTCTCACATAAACATGGTGGCACAAAATAATCAGTTCTAGACAAGATAAATGCAATGCAACTTTTATTTTAGTTTGATTCTCGTTCATATGGGCATCACGTTCTAATGTAGAGATGATGCAACACATGTCTAATAACTCCCCTAGCTAAGTGGGTTGTTTTCATGCTCAGAGTTAAGTACTTTTATGTGATGGCACGGAGTATTGCCTTACCGTGATGACATGATGTTGGATGATCTCATGCTCTTACTCAGACAAACGAGGCCGCCTTTTTTTATCAATAGGCATACATAACATAACATATTGCCTCCCATTATGTCTTGTGAGGTAGACAAGGAATGGTAAAAATCATAGTAGCTTTAATTTAATTGCCACTATTCTGTTGTTACTACAAGTTTATTTTATCTAACACATGTTTCCTCTCTCGTGGTCTAGAATACTGGTTTGATCATATTTTTTTATACAAGAAAGTTGTAATAATGTGCATCTACAAAATACATCAAAGACATAGTGAAGTTGCATCTTACAACTCATCTCATATCAACTTTTAAGGGGGATATGGACTATAGGTTGATATACCCATTTGTAAGGGGCTAAAGTGTGAAATTCATGACGGACAAACAAGAAACCTTTCTATTTCTAATAGTAGGTATTGATATATCTAGCTAGAAACAAAGATGAGCCCGATTTTCTCTCAAAAAACTTATTCCAGATTTGATATTAAAAATTTATAGTTTTGGTCTCAATCGACTAGGAATTAACTGAATGTCAATTGAGTCCTTGGAACGTTAGATTGCATCGTGTCTCATGATATTCTGATAGTTGCATGTGGGTTGCAACTGAGATTTTTTCAATTGCATGTATGATGCAAATGAGGAAAAAAAAAAGTGGTCACACCACTAAACTCACATCATGACTCGTGCTGAGCCTCGAATTGTGCTACATGAGTCAAATGGGGATGCAACTGAAATTTGGGTGACGCCACCCGACCGTGAGATATAGTAAATCTCACTTGGCTGAGTTGCAAGCGTGCCCTAAAAAGTATAGCATGATTAAAATATTTGAGGGCTCTACCTAGCGATGTGGAATTTAGGGAAAGTGGGCTGGAGTTAGTAAGAACAGAATCCAGGAAAAGGATGGATTCGGCCTAACCCAGCCGACCTACTATCTGCTGCAAGTCCGCTGCTTCTTTCAACGGAACGTGGGGTATACCTTCCCTCCGCTTTTTTCAAAAAAAAAAAAACCTTCCCTCCGCTATGATATTGGCATATTGCTAAAGTTATCAGATCAAACAGTATGGCTGGATGACCCTCCATCTGCCATTATTCCACTCTTAGCTTCGGATGTATCCATTTTTTATTTTGTGAATAAAGAGTGGTTTAAATTGTACTAATTTTTTGTTTGTTTGGCATAGTGCTCCATAATTTGACTAGCATTTCTTCAGGTGCAGCGCTTGCCATGCTCGCAAAATTGGTCACAGTACTGCTCCGTCGCATCGTATCGAAGACCAATCGACGCAGCACCTACCATCTGCTCCGGTGCTCCTCCAAGCTGAAGGGAGGTTGGATGGATACGGCGTGTAGCTGGTTCACGGAAGCAGCTCCTTCAAATGGTAGGTGGCGAGTGCTGCAACCTATCGCTCAAGCGACTGTTCAAAGAAGCACACCACCAAATCCAAATGCATTCATGGACCAGGGGGTACAATAATTGAGCCTTTTTCCTCTCTAGATCACTGTATGATTGAGGATTTTGAACAGGACAGAGACACAAATAATGCTGCCCATGCTGCATGAAAGCCTCTGGGATTAGGTATGTTTATTATTCGAACCATGAGGAGTACATATATTGACAGTATGTCAGCATCCGCGACGTTGAAAGGGAAATTTACTGGAGAAGATCGCACCAGGTGCTTGATCTCTACAGACTACAGAGCTTAGAAATGTCGCCCAGTCCATAATTGTTTCTGAACTTGAGACAGATTCGAGTCTAGCTGCAGATGAAGTGCATGGAATGAGATATCTTGGCCTTGTGTAGGCTTCCATAGGGTGATCCGGGATGGGCTAGTGAGCATCTGCAGCAATGCAGTATCTTGATGAACGTTAATTCAAGCTCACAGCCTCAGGGCTCAACTTACCACACTCGATCAAGAAACATACTACTACGGAGTACTTCATATGTACCGAATTATAAATTGTTTTGGATTTCTCAATATGTACTAGTTATAGACCGAGGTTAATGAACATATACATTTAAACGCTTCTATACACACGTGATTCAGAAAAAGGTGGAACATATTACAGTTCAGAACACTCTCACATCGTTACATGCATGGCAGATGGGCTTCCCACTTCGCGGTAACTTGGGAGAAATTTTGGAAGTATTACGAGGACAATCAAGTGAGTTTCGAACCGTTTAATCAGTAACAGCTAGCATGTTGTTCTCATTGAATCATCATGCCGCCTGCGTCCATGTTTTCCATGGTGTTGATTGTTTCAACTGTGCACTGCAACAGCATGAATTCCGGCTGGTGACAGCGAGACTAGCTCCAATCTCCATGAGCTGAATCGCAAATCAAGGACCAACTACTATTACAAAACCATGTAGTAGATCTAGACAGTATTCTTCAGAAGAAAAATTGCATGAATTTAACATACCAAAATACAGTGTCGAAAAACAAATATCTGCATTGAAGGTTACGTTGAACACTGTATTTGGTTAAATTTATGCATTTTTCTTCTGAAGACATGGTTTTGTAAGAGTACTTGGTCGTTAATTTGCGATTCAGCTCATGGAGATTGGCTGCAGCTTTCAGCTAGTTACCAGCCGGATTTCATGCTGTTGCAGTGCACAGTTGAAAGAATCAACACCGTGGAAAACATGGACGCAAGGATGATTCAATGAAAAAAACATGCTGTTACTGATGAAACGGTTCGAAACAATCCTGGCAGACGCAGACACATCACAACACATCACTTGGCGCCGATTCTCTCTTGCTCCCTCCCGCGCGCAAATAACAGCCAACTAGTCAACTACTACAACCATACACCAGCAGACCATCAACTTCGGCTGCCAAACAATAATGCACACCTGCCGGACAGCAACAGGGACGTACGTGCAAGTGCAATAATGGTGGTGCGGACGACAGCGACATCAGATGGCGGCGGCAGGTGGGTCACCGCCGGTGGAGGCCCAGACGATGTCCTTGAGCGCCGGCCTCAGCTCGTCGCTGCAGAAGGACCGGTACTCCATCGTGTCCCCGCCGTCCTTCTTGACGTCGACGACCAGCACGGACGGGGCCACGCTGAAGAACTCCGCCGCCACGCCGAGCCGCCCCTTGCGCCCGCGCTCGGCGCCCTCCAGCCGCACCCCGCGCGCGCCGCTCTTCGTCACGCGCATGGCCCCGCCGTTCGCCAGGCCTTCCAGCCGCGAGATGACGCCGCTCGCGGGCTCCCGCGTCGCGAACCGCATGGCGCCCTCGCGCGCCCCGCGCCCGGACGACGGCTCCTGGTCGAACAGCGGCGACAGGTCGAACCCTGCCGAGAGGGAGATCAGGTGAAAGGCGTTCAGCGCCTCGGGAGGCTCGTCCTTGTCCTCGCCGTTGCCGCGCGCGGCCGCCGGTGGCGCGGGCAGCCCGAGGGAGTCAGGAATGAGCGACGTCTTCTTGAACCACGGCGACTCCATTAGGCTGGCGACTGCAATGCGGCTGCTCGGGTTGGGGTCGAGCAGCCTGCCGATCAACTTCCGGGCGTCCCTGGAGACCCACGACGGGCAGAGGAAGTCGCCGCGCTGCATCTTGCGGTACATGCACATGAGGTTCTCGTCCTGGAACGGCAGGGCGCCGACGAGGAGCACGTAGAGGATGACGCCGCAGGACCAGATGTCGGCCTTGGCGCCGTCGTAGCCGTTCCCGCCCAGCACCTCGGGGGCCACGTAAGCGGGCGTGCCGCACGCGGTGTGGAGGAGCCCGTCGGGGCGCGCGTGGCCGGCGAGCGCGCTAAGCCCGAAGTCAGCGACCTTGAGGTTGCCGGCCTCGTCGAGGAGCAGGTTCTCGGGTTTGAGGTCGCGGTGGTACACGCCGCGGCCGTGGCAGAAGTCCACGGCGGAGATGAGCTGGCGGAAGTACCGCCGCGCGACGTCCTCGCGGAGGCGGCCGGCGCGGGAGATCCGGCGAAGAGCTCGCCGCCGCGGACGAGCTCGAGGGCCAGGTAGATCTTGGAGCGCGTGGCCATGACCTCGTGCAGCTCGACGATGTTGGGGTGGGAGACCATCTTCATCACCGCGATCTCCCGCTTGATCTGCTCCACCATCCCGGCGCGCTCCACTTGTCCTTGGCCACCACCTTGATCGCCACGCCGCGGCCCGTGCGCAGGTCCCGCGCCGCGTGCACCCGCCCGAAGTTGCCGTGGCCCAGCACCCGCCCGAGCTCGTACCGACCCTGCAGCACGTTCTTCTTCCCCTCCGCCGCCGCCGCCGCCGCACCCTCCATTATGTTGCCGCCTCCCTCTCCCTCCTTCTCGGATCAACAAAACCTGAATATAAAATATTGCACTGAACCAGCCGGCGATCGAAGTGACGCACGATCTACCCGTCCTCGACGTGCTTGCGGTGGCAATTGCGGCCGCCGCGTAGGCTATGCTTGCCGGCGAGGTCAGTGCGCGTGCTCCGCCACATTGCTCCGCATTCCCAAAAGGCACCGGGCAGTAGAGGGAGGAGTAGTGGAGAAGAGGGACACGAAAAGGCTCACGTCGACGACGTCGGTTACCGGCGGCGTCAGACACGAAAAAGGTTTCCCGTGGAGCTTCGATCGAGTTCGGGGCCGCGCGCGGGATAAATATCGCGGAGCTTGCGGATCTGAGAAGCGCTACTGGCCGTTGTTTTCGGATCGGACAGTAGAGGTGTGGAGGCCGCCTGGAGGGTATGCGGTGACGCAGACGCAACGGCAAGAGGACGACGCGAGCGGCATGGGCATCGGAAACCGTATGCGGTGAAGGAAACGGGCGACGGATCTGTGGACTGTGGGTGGTATTGGGAGGTGATGGATTACTGGATTACAAGTGGTCCGGCGTCGCCACGGGCCGGAGTTATTGCTGGGCCATGTCCCGGTCCATTATTATCGGATCGAATGCAACTGCTGTCTGCCCTCAAAAAAAAATGCAACTCCTGTCCTCACCTTTTGTCATTCGAAATTATCCTTTTGTCACTAACATCATTCATTATATGTTCTCCAAATATACTCCTTCCATTTCTAAATATAAGACTGTTTTGCCTTTTTAGTTTTTCCTGATTCATACGTATCTTGACGTTAACGGGTAGTTCACTCATTTTGCTCCGTGTTTCGTTCGTATTGGAATGTCTGAAACATTGGAGAGAGTATATATGAAGAAAAATTCCACTAACATGTTATTATGCTAGTCTATTTGAACATGCAAGTTATTTTCATCTTTTTTTCAACCATCCAATTCTTCATGTCTTCGACTAGCATTGGTTGATGATAGTTTAGCTCTATAGCAATTCATTCATGTCATACATTATTTAAGCCATCGAATTTTTCACGGCGTTCTTTTTTAATTGTTTGATTGATGATATTACTCCACTTTAATATGCTCTTCCACAATAAAATCATGTGCAATTGGAACATCACAATAAGTTTTATCCTTGAAAAATTAGTCAACCAAGTGATTTTGTTTCCAATGTTTTCAGCAATGAAAATGATGTAACTTATGTTCGTATTATGTGCTCTTATGTATATAACAGTTGAAGAAATTGCCAAAATCATTTTGCATCAACATGCATGGTACCTTTTCATGCAAAAATCCACATCATCCAGTTTATTTTATATTACCTAAAAAATTAACTAATTTACATGCTTGATCTAGTACCCTGGAAAAGGGATACGTCTGTTCTAGGCGAGAGAACATAGTTATTAGAATCTTATCGTGAGAGCGCATGCATTTGTACGGGCACCCTAGGCGAGACCTAGGAGGTTTTCAAGTGCAACTCAAAACAATCGAATTCAAGACAAATTTTAATTGTGGATTTTCCGGGTACCACTCCGGACAGGCTGGCCTTTAGAAAGGTCGCCTCGGCAACATGAGATGCGCGTAGGAATTCGTTAGATCGTTGGCTTCATCGATCGCCTACTTCTTTTTTCTCGGTATAGACACGACTAGACATGGAAGTAGCGCGAGTACTTAGATGAGACACGCTACTCAGGGCCCCTTCAGTCTATTTTTCCGTTTAGGATATTATTTTTTAGTAAGTATAAATCAAATGAAAAAACACTAAAAACTAAATACAAAAAACGGAGTACAAGTAAAATAAAAAATGGAGTACAGGTACACAGAAAGAAGGAGACAAAATACACAGAAATACGGAGTACAAGTACATAGTACCCCGCGGTAGACATGAGAGTATGACCTACCTAGAAATACATCCACGATGCACTTAAAAGTAAACCCGCGTTGCACATTTCTACACATCAGCACTGCACCTGAAAGTACATTCGCGCTGCACTTAGAAGTGCGCCCGGACTGCATCTGAAAGTATATCCGCGTTTCACCTTCAAGTATGCTCGCGTACATCTGAAAAGTACATTTGTGCTGCAGTTTCGAATTCGAAGTACGCCTTCGAAAATTTTGGAAGTACATCCACGCCGCAAAAGTATAAAGTGAAAACCAGAGTCACTTATACTATAACCTGGAGTACGACCGTATTAGTTTTGAAAATACATGTTTTTTCTAATCAAAACCTAATATGAAATATAGTTTTGAAAATCTCGACGTGAGGAGTTCAAAAGAAAGGACATACGGTTTTCGTTTTGAATTTTAGTTTAAAAGATAAAATGGAAAAGTGGTATCTCCCATTCTCCCGTGTCCCTTTCTCTCTTGTCCTGCGTGGGACCACGCTAAAGGAGAAGAAGACACTTAGCGAGCAGCCGAGCAAAGAGCACGCGGGGAAAGAGAGACGACACTTGGCACAAATGGAGTGTGTGAGTAGGACCTTGTCTGAGGTCTGCCTTTTTCTAGCGATTTCCGTATTTTCCGATTATAAATTTTTGAATTTTTGTGGAAGAGAGGATGACAAGTGACAGACGTTATTATATGTGGACCTTAAAGGCCTGGATCCTTTTTTTTTTTTTTGAGACTACTGCATATATTAAACATAGGGATTACAGCATAAGCACACAACCACACTCTGGAACCATCCCGAAGGACAGCTGTCTAGGAAAAAAGCAAAAAGGACCCTGAAGAAAAGAAAAAAACAACGAAGCCCAAGCAGGTCCTTCCGCCCGTCCGCCGCACCACTCGACGCTGTCGACCACCACCGCCGCCGGAACGCCGTCGGGGAAGAGAAGCACGAGGTCACCGCACACCCAAAACCACCAGGAGCTCGATAGCAGAAGCTCTGCGTTGGAGTACCGCAAGAATCATCCGACGCGGCCGCCGGAATATACCTCCTCTGAACGAACATCGGCGGGGAACTGTCCCCGAGCTCCTGCCAGCTCGTCGACGCTGCCTCCGGCCAAGACCAGAGCGACAAGCGGCGACGCTCACCCAGCACCCACTGATCCACACCAAGACCAGCCGCCGGAAAAACCAGAGCGCCAACAGCACCGTCCTCCACCAGCCGCACCACCGCCAAGAAGAAGACAACCTCCCCGCGAGATGGGAAGGAAGAAACGGTGCTCCTCCAGCACACGAACCCCAGCAGCCTCACGCCGTCGAAGGAGGAGTCGGCGGCGCGCCGACGAAAGGCCCGAGGACAGGATCTCCACAAGACGAAGACGGCGACGCCGATGCACCATCCTCGCGGGGAAACTCCCACAGATCCATCACCGCTGCGACAAGCACCGGCGAGAAGGGGTTGGAACCGGGGAGACCAAAAAGCTGACCACGCCGACGCCACCCCTACCCAGACGCCGCCGCCAGCCACCAACATCCACGCCCTATTTACAAGCCGGACACCAGATCCGCAGTTCCCCCCCTCTCCCACCGCCGCAGCGGACGGAGGGGAGGAGGAGAACCAACGGCGGCGCCGGAGAAACGGGGGGGAACGACCGACGACTCTCAAAATCGCCTCTCTCGACTGTAGCACGGGAGAGGGAAAGAGAGAGCCCGGTGGTTAAAGGCCTGGATCCTGGATGGCCCAAACATGTACTGCACCGGTATGTCACCATGGGCAATATATGAGCTCTGGTAAAAGTTTTTTTTCCAGGGCTCGATGTCGATGTCTTCTCCATCGGGCGTCCAGACTGTCAGACATGTCCAAGAGTGAACATCAGAAATGGCGGGACATCGTTAGATAGTTCGCATCGGGAGAAATATGCATTGCGCAATGGTTACAGCCTACAGGCGCTACAAGAATATTTGTTCAGTCCAAGCTTAATAAAAAACTGTTTTTTTTTTAAACGGGGCAAAAGCTTTACCTTTTATATTGATATAGGAGAAACAAACACAACACGGCCTAGGCCAAAGTAAAAACTTGAAAGTAAGGTACTGATACAATCAACCAACACCGTCTATTCTCTCCGAGAGAAATGTCGTCATATCCTCTCTCTAAGCAACAATCTCGGCGAGAGGCTTATCTCCCGCCTGGATCCAGTCCTTGCCCTCATCTTTGATCTTCTGGATGAGAGTCGAAGGCATCGAGAAAGTGTTGTTGAAAACTCTAGCGTTTCTTTCCTTCCACAGTTCCCATGCGATCAGTGTGACTGCCGACTTGAGTCCCTTGGGATGCGCCGTGGGTGACTTAGTGGCCGCTTGCCAATAATCAAGGACAGTTGGACGTCCTGTTCCAATGTCCTACACCAAAGAGGGGCAAGAAAGCCAGGAGGCAGCCGCCTGCCAGATTCGTCTTGAATATCTGCACTCAAAGAGGATGTGTCTTGCAGTTTCGTTATGGGATCTGCACAGTTGACAGAGATGTGTGTGAGGCCAACCCCTCTTAGCGAGACGGTCCGACGTCCAAAGCCTGTTCTGCACCGCAAGCCAGGCAAAGAATCTGCACTTGGGGGGAGCCCAAGTCTTCCAGACCAGGTTGTTGAAGGAGCAAGTGTTGGATCCGATGAATTGAGCTTTGTAAGCCGACCTTGTCGAGTATTTCCCGTTCGACGTGAGCGTCCAAGTGATGGTGTCAGTGTTGGCTGGATCCAACGTAATACCCTGAAGGAGATCCCAAAGGTTGACAAACTGAATGATGTGTTCCAGAGTGAACTCATGAACATCGATGTCAACGACCCAGTTGAGGTTGGTAAGGGCGTCCCTGACGCATCGCTTCTTCTTCCTTGATGCCTGGAAGATAATGGGGGCAAGCGCTCTCGGAGAGGTCCCATTGAGCCAGGAAGATGACCAAAAGCTCACAGTCAGCCCATCCCCGATGGTCACGCTTGTAAAACTGTTGAAATGGCATTGTTGGCTACCACCCCCATTTTCATCAACTAGTGTTCTAAGGGCATCTCCACTCGTGATGCCCCCCAGGGGCTATTTTGTGTGCTCTTGGGGGGGCTCCGGCGCTATTTCAGCTTCTGTGCCGGATGATTTTCCAATTGTGCCCACACCCAGGAGTAGCAGCGGGGACACGTGGCGCCTGGGGGGCACCACGGGCGAAGCAGCGCCGTCTCCGCGAGCCACGAGCGTGAACTCCGTCCCAGACGCCGGCGAGGAAAAACGACCTGGTTGAGCTCCGCCCCGACGAGGAAGAGCACGGCGAGGTGCACGCGACCCGGCCACGAGCCACGAGCGCGAACCATGGCCACGACCTTCTATTTGAGCGGACCCACCGACGCCGGCTGGAGCTCGCGCCCGTCGCCATGGCCGCGACCTTCTCTTTGAGAGGTCGGCGAGGTAAGAAGAAGGGGAGTAGGGAAGGCCGCGAATCTCGAGCTCCTTCACGCCGGCCGCGCCATGGCCTCCTGCACGGAATCCTCCGCGCTGGGACACGTCACGCCGGCCTGAGCTCCCTCACGGCCGCGTCATGGCGGCGGCCGCGGCCGAACGCGCACCCGAGACGCACGGCGAGGGCGTGGAGCAGGCAGACGCGGCGGACAGGAGGAGCGCCACGGCGGGGGCAAGGGCGGCGACGCCACGGCCGGCGAGCTCGACGGGCCAAATCGGGAGAGAGAGATTGCGGTTGGTGGGGGAAGAAAAGGAGGAGAGAGAAGCGGTGGGTGGGGAGAGAAGAAAAAGGAGGAGAGAGAGTGTGTGCGGTAGTGGCTGACCGCGGGCCCTTTTGCATAGCGCCGCTCCCCCGGCGAACCCCAAGCTGCTGGGTTTGTGCTGGGTGCGCCGACGTAAAAAACGGCGCTATTCGGCGCTAATTGACGTCCTGGGAGCACGACAGGGAGGATTTTCCTTGCGCCGGCGCTAAAAAACGTCCTGGAGGCTCTTGGGGGCTGAGTGGAGATGCCCTAACTGCTAGCGCCCATGGGAAAAAATCTTGACGCGAAATGAGCCATTTCATCTGTACGTGTGCGATGTCATTGGGCTGTGATGACTAATTAACCTAGCTTTGGTAATTCTCCAGTGACGATCGGCCCTTTAATTTCCTTCAGCTCAAGCTGATGATGAATTTATATGTGCACGCAACTAGCGACTATGAGGTCTCAAGTTTACAACCTGCTTACAGAAATAAAATATGGGAACACAAGCTAGCGGGCTTTGCTTCTGCTGCCTTAAGCGATCTTCAGCAATCAGCATCGACTTTCAGCAACCCTACGTCACCATGACTAACCGTGCTAATTTGCCTGTGAGCTGTAGTGTACAAACTCTTGTGGAAACATGTCCCCATCAAACGTTAACCCTATCGCCCAGCAAAGCACTGCTGATCGCGTAGCCAGGAAAACTAACTGAAGTCTGGGAGAAAAATGCGGGCAAATATCAATCAACCAGAACCAGTGTACTACACCAGCTGGCTGTAGCTCGAACATGTGGTTTCGGGTAATAGAAATCGGAGAGCAGACTCTCTTTTATCAGAAAAAAAAACACCAGCTGGCTGCCAGCAATGGCGTTCGAGATGTAACCGGCGACGTAGAAGTCACCCGCAGTGAGAGCTCCATTCTTCTCACCTTCAAATTGCTGAATGGTAGAATTGGCCACCGCAACGGTTGGCAAAACCTTTTGACGGGGCCGGCGATCCGGACGCTCAGTCGTCATTAGAGCATCTCCAACAGCGGCTGGAAAAACGCCGCGCGCGCCATATACCGGTCCTTTGCCGCGCGCGGGGCCGTTTTCCGTGCTCCAGCGGACGCGCGATAAAATCGCCGCGCGGGATATTCGTCCAGCGCGCTGGACGAAGCGGTACCGTCGGCGTCAAACCTCCAGCGTGCCGTCCAGCGCGCGGGGAAAAGAAGAACGCGCGCGAATCCCCCAACTACCGCTGAAATCTCCCGCCGCTCGCGCTCTCTCTCCCGCCCTCGCCCCTCCCGCGCCGCCGCCGGCGAAATTCCGGCGATGGACGGCCGCTCCGACGTCCCCCCGACCCCTCCGTACCTGCGCGACCCCTCGCTCGCCGGCGCCGCCGCAAACCCTAGCGCGGGATTTGCCACCTCCACCGGCGCCGCCGCTCCTCCCGTTGGTCTCGCGCGCAGCCTTTTCACGGCGCCCCGGGCGAACTCCGTCGACGGCGTCGCGCGGGCGACTGGTGCGCAGCCGCGCAAGGTCCTCGCCAAGCGGCCGGCACAAAAGGAGAAGACCGGAGCGGCAAGGTCCTCGCCAAGAGGCCATGGAGATGCGCGCCGACGCGGTGGTGCTGCTGCTGTTGGCTGCGGCGCAGGCGGTGACAGCCATGACGGCCGTCGTGGCGACGGGCGGTGTCGGCGCCGTCCTCGCGCTGCTCCTGAGCCTCCCCATGGCCTGGAGGCTCACCGCCGTCTTCGCCGCGGTGGTCAACGTCGCCATCGGGCGCTGCCACGACCACGGCATCTACCACCAGGTGCTCATCGCCTGCTACGCCATCGTCGCCGTTCCCTCCGGTCTGCTCTTCATCGCCACCCTCGCGGTCCTTTGACCAACGTCGACGGCTAGCTGCACCTAACCTTAACCTAGCCCCAGCAGAACTGTGCTGATGAAATAAAGCTCCAAGCACAGAGGATTTTAGGAGTCAGCGCTTTATTGCTTTGGTTGATTTCTTTGGATATTTTCATTGTTGTCATTATCAGATTGGTATTGGCTTGGTGTATTTGAGTACTTATAAGTTTGCCGCCCTCTTGAGCATTTTCTAATCACCGGTTGTGCTTAACTAATATGCATAAAAAGCAACCTGGAAATTATTTCAGAACAAATGAAAATGCTAGCAGTACTTTGGCAGGCCCCTGTGGCGATAAAATCCAAAGATATTAATGACACTGACAATACGCATGTCGATGATCCATTTGGACAGTGGCGATAAAATCCAAAGATATTAATGCTAGCAGTACTTTGGCAGGCCCCTGTGGGATGGGAGGCATGGGTGGCATGGGAAGCTTTGTAGGCTTTGGAGGCATGGGAGGTACAATGGGTGGCTTCGGAAGCATGGGCGCAAACATGGGAAGCTTTGGAGGCATGGGTAACATGGGAGGGCCGAGTGCACCTCCGGTTGGCATGGGAGGATATGGAGGCATGGGTAACATGGGAGGGCCGAGTGCACCTCCGGCTGGCTTGGGGGTTTCTATGGGTGGAGGAAATGCTTCCGGTATGCCTCACGTGCCTTCCGATGGAGCATTTGAAGGTAGTGGGAACACCATCCAAGTTGATAATGAGGCGGTTGAAGAAGATGCGGGGGAGGATGAAGAAAATGGAGAGGAACAAGATGATGCATGATCGATGTTGTGGTTTGATGAACTATCCGTAGAATTTGAACTATGTCATGTATTTATTCTATATTTGAACTATCATGTTGGTTTGCATATTTATTCTATGTTTATCTATGTTTGAACTATGCGTAGAATTTTTATCTATGTTTGAACTATCATATCTATGTCATGTATATCTATGTAGAATTTGCATATTGGTTTCATTTTTGGTGCCGGCTAGCCGCGCGCGCTGGAGTTTTGGGCGTCTGCTGGAGCGTCTGTTCCGGCGCGCTAAACTATAGCGCGGCTGGAAAAGCTAAACCAGCGCGCCGCGCCCGAAAACTGCTTTTTGGCGCTGGATACAGAATATAGCGCGCGGCGCCGAAACGCGTCTGTTGGAGATGCTCTTAGCACAGAGTCCTCAGGCTTCACTCTTCAGAGCTCCTCCTCATGATCAAGGAACAGCGATGTACGTACATACTCCAAATCTAAGAGAACTTCAACAAAATCCTCTCCAATTATGCAAGGTGTGTCAGTCTGCATCATCACAGCGAGAATGTGCGCTGGTTCACTGTATCGTCATTAAATTGACTAGCATTATTATGGCGGTTGTTTGGCCTGATGTGGCAAAGTAGATGGCGACCGCAGCTGGGCCTTTTTTTTCTTGCATTGCAGCCACGCATGCGTATCGAATGGGCCATGGACAGGTGTTGCAGAAGCTCGCCATCTCAGGCCCAGCACCTTGTGACCGACTGCGACGGGGTCATGTCCGGTTGCAATCCTAGCTAACTTATTTCGCAAAAAAAAAGTAACTTAAGATGTTGATGAGCCGAGAGGAGAGAGTGCACATGCAATCATGACTTCATGAGCAGAGTAACTTGAGATGTCTATAAAAGCTCGATTAGCTATACTCACGATTAAAATCATATATGCCTATGTTTTACGCCATGGGAGAAAGTGATGTCCTTGGGTGCTTCTTGTCTGCAATTGTTTAGTGGGTTTGTAGGTTTGAAGCAACATTAGTAGATGTGTTGAGTTGCTGCTGAATTTTTGAAGAGTGTAATATTTTGGTCACGCCGTGCCGTGAGGAAGTATGCTGACCGATGAAGGTTTCTTTTCACTTGAGAAAAAAGAAGGTTGGACATGATGATAAGGTTTTGATAAGGGATTGTGATGTATACAGGATTCTACAAAATGATGGATTGTGATCTAACTATAAGTGCACTGCAAATTAACTCCTCCATTAAATCTTTTACCTTATTGGAAATTTTAAAAAAAAGATAAAAGAGTAGAGGATTTATTCTTGGCTCGATCGCTGCACATAACTTCAGATTTGTAAATGGTGTGGTAGATACATAAAGACCCAAAAATCGAATTAACAAAATATAAACAAATTGTTAGAATGAATGTGGCCAACTTCGGTTGAACCAACCATATATAGGGCTCATTTGATTAAGGATATAGGGAAAATGTAAAAATAGGAAACCTATAGGATTGGAATGGCATGTCTAATTGAATCCTATGTGAAGAGGAAGTTCCTTTGATTGTGTGAAGGAATTTTCCATGAGGTGAGACCTCATGTTATTTTCCTACAAAGTTCACACTACAAGATTCCTATGGAATATGATCCTATTAATCAAACGAATTTGAAAAAAAATCCATAGGATTCCAATCCTACACAATTCCTTTGAAAATCCGATGAATCAAAGGAGCCCAATAGCGCACAAATTACAAACCAAAACATCTTGAATGCTAAGGGCAGAAATTGAGTCAATCCAATGCATTCACCTTTTTTTCTTTTGTGGAAATGCATTCACCTAGGAGATCCAGTGCATTCTACACCAACATTGCCGCCAGATTAAACCAATGATGCCTCGATGGAAATATTTGCTCCTGAGAGAAAAACATTGGTGCACATGACACCATGGTACCCTCGTTGTTGACTAAAAGGAATAGGATTTATAAAAGACAACACATTGAAGAATGCAATTATCCATGCATCTTATTTAGAGGATTTAATCAATTAAGGTTGGACCATGAGTCATTTCATTTCGGATAGCACAATTAGGTGTTTGAACACGTCGCAATCATGGGATCTTACAAATGAAGGCAGAGCCGGTCCATAGGTCGGGCCAACAGGGCGAGTGCCCCGGGCCCCGAGATGATTAGGTTCTCAAATATTAAAGTATGTATGTAACTTTTATATCACGTATAGCGGTACAATAGACTATTGAAATTTATAAATAACATAAATCGACATTGTTTACATTAACAATAGCACACGACAAACCAATATAATGTACCACATAAGAACAAACCAATTAAATCAGCGGTGGTATTAACTTGGTTCTAGTCTTCATGTGAATAACTTACATATGCTATATTAAATAACTTGCTTGATATATTTCAAATTATTAATTTTATGCATACCTTTTTATTTGAAAACTAACAGAAGAAATTATATAACCAGACAAATTGCAGTGAGCATATACAATAATTGAATTTCTATGTGCAATAGTGTTCGTCGGTGATTACTATAAGCAATGCTATTGTAGTAACAAGTATAAATCATCAACAACCGTAACTAAATCCAAGGTTAGTTGCAAGACATTGACCAAGAAAAAAAGATCATATGAACCGTTTAATTTATATTCCAGAAGTTTCTATATATTCTTTTGCATAACCATACACTTCACACCTCTGCAAATATTTGCCTGGTTGCATGCAAAATATTTAAAAACAGTAAAAATAGAGAAGAACATTCACACAATAATATACATACGCTATATATTTCATCCATTCAAAGACATCAAGGAACCATGCGTTTTCCAGTTTTTTTTGTTTTCACATTTAATATGAATTTGTATCTTGTTAATAATAATATCTCACAAAGGAAAAAAAGATTTTGCATAACTAAGATAAATTTCAATGATATACATTCAAACTATAAAAATGGAAAACAATTAAATATATATTGTATAGCTAAGAATGCTAACTATGTATACAACATATATTTGTGAAAACCATAATATGGTAAAAAAAAGGTATACAAGTTTAGTGTAATTATATTTATTTATATCACCCCGGGTCCGAAAATTAATCGGAACGGCCCTAAATGAAGTTTAGACTCATGTCCACACATCATCCTCCAAAGAATAACACCACCAAAAGCACCAATAGGTCTTCCATAATTGCCATCCCACACCTCAAAAAAGTTTGTGCGCAGTCACGTGGTCATCGTCGAACCACCCGGAAAAAATTTGATCACCAGTTGTGTTGGGGGGATCGTAACCCGGTAGGCCCATGAAGAAGAAACATGACCCGGCAGGTATAAAGCCTGGCGGGGTTAGCAAGCATCATCATGGGCCGGGTTACACTGATGGGTCGTTGAGCTTGTCGGTAACCCGGTCTACGCAAGGAAGGTTATGGAAGACTTGGAGGTCACGAAGAACTAGAAGAGTTAGAGTAGGACTCCGAGTCTGGGCAAGACCCGGCTTTACCTTGTAAGCGACCAGGGGACCCGGCAGCCTATATATACCGGATCCTAGGTCATAGATCGACAAGCAATACAGAATCCCCAAGTTGAGAGAGATCGAGACACCCTTGTAACCCTAGACTTGCAACCCGGCGACTTGTGTTCCCCGGGTTACAAGATCCACATATCAATACAAACAAGCAGGAAGTAGGTCTTTATCTCCTATGGAGAGGCTGAACCTGGGTAAATCATGTGTTCCCATGTGTTGACACACGAACACGTCACGTGTACCCGCGGCACCGAGGGAGATGCTCCGCAACTCACTCCGCGGGAGGCTCGCCGGAAGCGCGATACGCAAGACAATCCGGCGGGCGCTTTTGTAGACCCGAAACCCCGCTCGCCCGGGAGGGACCCGTCAGGGCTCGCGGCGGCTATGGGTCGCCCTAGGTCGGCCTGACCGCCCCTAGAGCCTCGTGGATTCGCAGCCTCCAATCTTGAAGAACGACGAAGAACGAGAAGAAAGATACAAGGGGAGAGTGATAAAAGTAGATGAACACGAAAAAGTAGTATATGTGTTTGTTCGATTGGTGTTGGATCAATCGGCCGTCACCCCTCATGTATATAAGGAGCGGCTGGACTTCCCGTGCAAGTAAACAACTTGGATCCACGTCCAAAACCCTAATTTGGGTCCAATTCGGATAGCTGACCCGAACTTTCCAAAACAGTTCGATCTGCACATTTCGGGTCGTTTTTTGAGGTAGTAAACGACTCCAGATCGAAATCTCGTAAAAAGAGAAGTTGTTCGTCTCGAAAAAACGAAGAACTTTCCTTTTATACGTTTACCCATTTGACGCCATCTAGACCTCTCAAATTCAATCGGAAGCAAATCGATACGTTTTTTAGTATTTCCCGATTGCACTCACCCGAGGGCAGAGGACGTCTGTGGTCGGGCGACCTGCCTGTGCCCAGCCTCCTTCGTGTGACCCGAACCTTCCAAAACTGTTCGGTCTGCACCTTCTGGGTCGTTTTAGAGGTAGTAACCGACTCCGGATCAAAATCTCGTAAAAAGAGAAGTTGTTCGTCTCGAAAAGACGAAGAACTTTCATGTTATGCGTTTTTCCATTTGACTTCATCTGGACCCTTTAAATTCAGTCGGGAGCAATTCGACTCGTTTTCAGCCTTTCCGAATTGCGCTCACCCGAGGGCAGAGGGTGTCTATGGTAGGGCGACCTGCCTGCTCACACGAGGACAGAGCATGTCTATGGTTATGTGCGCTCAGTATTTTGACTCCACAAGCTGCATACGACCTCGGATGAAGATGACTCCAAAACCAATATTGTACGTCGTGAGGATACGCACAACTTCCGTGTTAGGCACTTTTTCATACGACGTCATGTTCACGGTGATATCATGCAATTCTCTGTATGCTGTCATCTGACTCATCTTTGAGTCATTTTGGGGCACCGCACCGCTGCCCTGCTGCACCGCATTGCCGCTGTGCCTTCTTGTTCGTCGCTCTCCTTGTTACCGAGCTGCCACGGCAGCGTTCTTGCCCATTCTCATGCCCCGACTCCGATCCGGGTCCTTGTCGTGTACCTGCTGCCGTTAGCCGCTGCCGCGGCAGCGTTTTCCATGATTTCTCTGCCGCAAACCTAAAGGAACGAGGTTCTCCGCCATGCGCTCGCCGCTGCCACGACAACCACTCCACCGATTTCTCTGTCGTGGCTTGCCCGTGCACCCGATGCTGCCGAGTTGTCGTGGCACCGTTTCAGTCCGTTCTTCCGCTTCGATACATTCGCATCCCAGGACCGAAACTCCGACAATGAGCCAAATTTGACCGTCAACACATGCCCCCCTGTTTTTTTGGCAAAGCTTGCGTGCCAAAAAATAACTTGCACCATTATGCTGCTAAGGATGATGCCAACACTCCATCGGCCATGTGTCCCAAGGCGATAATACTTTATCGTATGCTCGAGCTGTACGTCACCTGAACTTTTGACTCGGATCCTGCAGATAAGAAAAACATATTTCTTCTAACCGTCTATCCGGCTTGCACTAGATCTTCCGTCAGTGGCCGACTCAATAAACAAGTCATCCTTATAGGTGTTGTTAAAACTGAGCACCGCTTCCAGGGATCAAATAAACCATGAAGAATGCTCCTAGCCAGATGCCGGCTTCGCCAACACAATGCATTCTTAGGGCGATATGCAAATATCGGCCGTGCGTCCTTATCTTAAAGGACCTGGAAAATCCGTCCACCAAAGTGTGAATAGCCGAAATAAATCAGATGTTTCAGCTGGAGATAAATCACAAGGTGCCGGCTTTGATGGTACGGTTGAAGAACATGAATGACACACCGTATGAGGCCTCCTATAGCGAGATGAAGATCGCCGGCTTCGCCTGTCGACTTCTTTGTTGTACTCTTTCCCTCTTGCCGTCTTTGCAACAGTGGGTAGTGCATCCTTCTTGATTTGAGGGCTTCCTTTAGGAACCCACTCCATGTTCCTCTTCTCCAACTCGTCGGCTCTAAGCCGCTTGAGCTGCCACTCTTGCCAATGTGATAAACCGAGTGGGTATCCCGGCTGTGACTTTGCTTTATGCACTGGCAGTTCTTTTCTGGCTTTGGGAACTTCCGGCTTGACCTGTTGATGCATGTAAAATGCATACATGAACTTTGCATTATTTTCACTTATATTCCAGTCATATTTGCATCATATAAGGGTTATATCACTGTTTTATAATGATTTTGGGAATATTTAATATGTTTCCTATTTTTTATGGAATTAACCCTGCGCAGGCAGAAAACCCTATTTCTTTATTTTATGTTTCAGGGACCCAAACGACGTCCAAATGACCTGAAAATTTACGAGCATCATTTTTTGGAAGGAACAAGACCTGGGAGCGAAAGAAGCAAACAAGAGGAGGCCCGAGGGCCCAGATGAGTGGGCCCACGCGGCCCAAGTACCTGGCCGCGTGGGACCCCCCACTTTGGCCCTCGAGGCTCCGTTGCCGTCGATCTTTCCTCCACCGACTCCGTTTTGACCTAAAAACGCCTATAAAAATAGTCTCCCGACGTTCTCTGGAGGGAGCGCCGCAGAAACATAGAAACACCGAAACAGAGACCTAGAGCTGCAGATTGGAGGGGAAAACTCCGGCGGGGCGCTGCCGGCGTGGTCTCCATCTTCTCCAACGACATCTCCACCGTCTCCATGATGAAGAGGGAGTAGTCCACCTCTGGACTATGGGTTTGTGGAAGTAACTTATGTATCTCTCTCTCTCGAGCTTCACTAATTAGTACCGTATGAGCTGCTGAACATGGTTACGGTCATCTATGTAATACCTTTGTGGTGGATCTTTTTATGAGTTAATATATGTTTGAGATTGCAATGGTTTTGTTTCAGTTATGAAAGTAGATGCATATTATGTACCCCGTTCTTATTTACTTGTTATAATCAAGCATGTTTATGAGAGCGCGTGAGGGGGAACGTGTGCATTAGTTGGAGTAACAGGGGGTGGCTAGTGCAGTGAACGTGAGAGAAAGTTCTGCGATCCACTTGGGTGTTTTACCTTACTTTGTTACCTCACTAGGATAAAAAGAAATACCATGCTACCGGAGATGTGGTGTGACCATTGCCACTTCCTCCATGACTAGATCTAGCATGTTCTTATTTTAACTTCATGTCATGATACTTATTGCTATACTCTGAGTTATCTTAATTACTGAGGTGTTATGATTTAGTTCGCATCTTGGTGGAGTATAAGAGAGACTAATAACCAAAAGGTCTCTATGTTAGGACGTGATGCCCATATAATTATAACTTGTCATTAAACTGTTGTGTTGCAATCTCATATGTCAACTCTAGTGTTCCATTGTCTACCACGTTATTAAAGAGAGAGTGCATTTGTGAAACTATGAACCCCGGTCCATTTTAATCATAAGAAACACCTTTCCAACCACTTTTACCACTTTACCATTTTCTGCCATTTAAAAATCCGAAAATACAAAAACACTTTTATATCTTGCATTCATCATAAAAAACCCAAAAATATCATTTATCATTGCCACCACCATCCTTGCATATTTATTTACCACCATTGCATATTTATTTCTTGTTTGCATTGCATATTATATTGATATCATTCTAACACCTTGTGCTTGACAACCACTAGGTGAGGTTGAGGACCAAAACATTTACTTTATTTTGTAGGTAACCAAAAGAAGGATAGGAAAGATAAATCTTCACTACTGATTCCCCGAGAGTTCGATATTAAACCCTCGAGTCACCCCTCGTGGGGAAAACACGTCTTCCACTTACTACACACTCTGCACTTGGAGTCTCAACCTAACCCATTTACTTTTCACGCAGGTAACTACGTGAAGGGCCATCACCTGTCCAGACTCGATGACTAGGTCCTTGAAAGTTACTCGCTTCACTTGCTTGCCCTTTGTAGCCAACATCATTTTAGCTGGCTTTTGGTTACTTGGAATCAGGTCCGGAAGAGCATCCTTGCGGCCATCTCTTTTCACTATGTATACTTGCTTCACCACCTCCTTCTTCCTCCACGAGCTCCTGGCCGGTTCTTGATTAAGCCGCTCTTTGACACGTGGTTGCCGGTTGATTCTCTTGGAGCTGCATAAACTTGGCGAGGTGATTTAGCATAAAACTGATTGTGTGCCTGCGAATCATACCTGTCCCGTGAATGATATGAATAGAATCCGGTATGGGAAGGCATGGATGACTTTGGCATTGGCGGCCCAAAATAAGTTTGCGGAATCGGCGTGTTGAGCTTCTTCTTTTGCCAGTACTGATTCTCAGATTTACACCTTGGGGGTGACTTCGATGCCTTTGCCTCAGCTGGCCGACAAGCCCTTTTTGCTTCGCTCATCTTCTGATACTTCTCCAATAATTGAGCGAAGGCAACTTTAGATTTCCTCCTTCGGTGCTTATCGCTGCCTTTGTCCTTTCTATCATTGCCGGCATCTGTCTTTGGATTTTCTTGTTGCCCCCCAGTGTTAGGCGTCCTTGCTGGAGCTTTGATGGAACGTTCATCCTTAGGATTGCCGGCTTGAATATTTGCTCTGCTTGACAAATCGCTCCCATCATTTATAGTGTGTACCCTGTACCCGTCCGTCTTGGGATGAGCCGGCTTGAGGCAGCCGAGTCAACACTTGATCGCTGTCAAGATTAATGTTAGCCGACTGGCTATCAGCTTGTCCTTCAACAAATTCCAATTGTCCTTCGAAGGCCGATTGTGCATCATGAAACACATCGCAGTCTTTGATGTTCTGCCCGAACGAATCAGGCATTCGTTCTTGTCTTGATGGATCGACATGGTCATCTTCTATGATAATTGGATTAGCCGGCGATGCACCGACAATACGATCACCCATGCCCGGACTGGAGGTACATTGTTCATCATTTAGCCGATATTGGAATACCGGCTTTGAAATTAAGCAACCGAGTGGTGCCGGCTTATTGTTGTCCAACACGGCTATGTATCGTCTTCTGCCCTCTGTTCTCGATTCTTCTGAATCGGCTATCTTGAAAGACTTTGAACCTGGCTTTGTGTTTCTGCAACCAAAATAGCTACAGAATATATGTCTCATTTGAGACCAAATGTTAGCCAGGCATGAAACAAGCAATGTTGCCCATATGAATATAAAGCTTAGCCTGCATGAAGGGAACAACATTGGTTGCGATAAATTGTCACTATTAGCCTCTATGAATGGTACGATATATTGACCGGCATAATTCGTGACAAGACTATTCCTAGCATACAAGTTACTCATCCCGATTGGTCTTTCAACATTAATTAGAATTGTGCTAGTAGATGCATCAGCAATATAATTTTGACCAAATCGAAAAACAAGTAAATTGCCGGCTAGGCTTACCTCTCCAAAGACGTTGGGAGAATGTAATGCTGGCACAACAGGAACAATACTTTGCTCCGCCTCTGGATAACTCTCCAACGCCTCGTCTTCCTCTTCTGGATCCTGTGCCGCGTCACCTGGACGCTCCTTCTTAACCGAACATAATTCGGCTTTTCTTTCTCGCTCTTGATGTTCATCATTCAACGATCTTTGTTCGGCTATGTCCTCTTGTTCTTGATGATCATCGTCTTTGGCACGGAACTTGGCAGGTAATACGCAAACACCCTCGCATCCAGAAAAGTCGAGCACGGTTGTTTTGCTAAGCTCGCCATGCTCTTGTTCAACGAAGCTTGCTTCTTTCAATTTAGTAGATTCGGCACATGTACTACTTGGTTCGGCTTCAACAACCGAAGTAACCATACTTTCCGAATCAATCTTATTTTCTTCATGTATTATATCAATTTGCAAAACTTCTTCTTCTTGCCTTAGCACCGCAAAGGTTTCAACCTGATTTTCGTGTGGAGGAGTGCACTTGATAATATCTTGAAGATCTTTCTCGAGCATTGCGTTAAATGCCTTTGAATCTTCCTCCTCCTGTTTTTTCCTCAACGCCTCTCTTTCTTTTGCACGCTTTTTCTTGAATGCTTCATAAGCTTGTTGATACTCGATCGGTAATTCCTCAAAAGTCGGCGTGGTAAATTCTTCGGTGCTATCCTTTGCAGGGCAACATTGCCCCCCGACACTTTTAGTTTCTTTCGGCAATGAGGTGTTGCCAAAATTTTGTAAATGTGTAGGGGATGTACAATACGCCACAACACTAGATGAGGGCATATTAGGTTGTGCTGAATCTCCACTTATTCGGCTATAACCACTTTGAAGGTATGGAGCCGAATTATGAATATCACCAGTTTCATATGGTGCTAAAAAATTAGTAACATGAGGTGTAGCATATGACGGTTGAGAGTAATTGGCCAAATAGCTAGTAGTAGCATGTCCAATTCCCCTATCCATCGGCATATTTGAAGGTAAACCAAAATACTGCGAGTTATTTGCCGATGAATAAAGAGGTGAAACACTCTCTTGTATGAGATTAAAATTCCTTAGTGTTTCATATGAATTAACCGAACTCGTCATGTTATTCATCGGCATATGGGTTTGTGGGGTTGCCGATGCATGAGAATTCAAATATACATGTTGCATGTTGCCAAAACAAGGTGAAACATGGAGATTATTTTGCATCGGCTTTTGCAAATAGTAAGAACTAGGGCTAGCTGATACAGTAGTCATATCAAAAGATCTAGCAACATCAACATAAGAGTAATTTGCATCTACATAAGGAGATTGATAATTCATGTTACCGTTGTAGACTACAGTCTCTTGATGACGCTCTCTTTGTAGCAAGAACGGGCCGGAGACCGTTTGCTTCGTCCCCAGCGGAGTCGCCAAAAAGTGTGTTGACACACGAACACGTCACGTGTACCGCGGCGCCGAGGGAGATGCTCCGCAACTCACTCCGCGGGAGGCTCGCTGGAAGCGCGATACGCAAGACAATCCGGCGGGCGCTTTTGTAGACCCGAAACCCCGCTCGCCCGGGAGGGACCCCGTCAGGGCTCGCGGCGGCTATGGGTTGCCCTAGGTCGGCATGACCGCCCCTAGAGCCTCGTGGATTCGCAGCCTCCAATCTTGAAGAACGACGAAGAACGAGAAGAAAGATACAAGGGGAGAGGGATAAAAGTAGATGAACACGAAAAAGTAGTAGATGTGTTTGTTCGATTGGTGTTGGATCAATCGGCCGTCACCCCTCATGTATATAAGGAGCGGCTGGACTTCCCGTGCAAGGAAACAACTTGGATCCACGTCCAAAACCCTAATTTGGGTCCAATTCGGATAGCTGACCCGAACTTTCCAAAACAGTTCGGTCTGCATATTTCGGGTCGTTTTTGAGGTAGTAAACGACTCCAGATCGAAATCTCGTAAAAAGAGAAGTTGTTCGTCTCGAAAAAACGAAGAACTTTCCTTTTATACGTTTTCCCATTTGATGCCATCTAGACCTCTCAAATTCAATCGGAAGAAAATCGATACGTTTTTTAGTATTTCCCGATTGCACTCACCCGAGGGCAGAGGACGTCTGTGGTCGGGCGACCTGCCTGTGCCCAGCCTCCTTCGTGTGACCCGAACCTTTCAAAACTGTTCGGTCTGTACCTTCCGGGTCATTTTTGAGGTAGTAAACGACTCCGGATCGAAATCTCGTAAAAAGAGAAGTTGTTTGTCTCGAAAAGACGAAGAACTTTCATGTTATGCGTTTTTCCATTTGACTTCATCTGGACCCTTTAAATTCAGTCGGGAGCAATTCGACTCGTTTTTAGCCTTTCCGAATTGCGCTCACCCGAGGGCAGAGGGTGTCTATGGTAGGGCGACCTGCCTGCTCACCCGAGGACAGAGCATGTCTATGGTTATGTGCGCTCAGTATTTTGACTCCACAAGCTGCATACGACCTCGGATGAAGATGACTCCAAAACCAATATTGTACGTCGTGAGGATACGCACAACTTCCGTGTTAGGCACTTTTTCATACGACGTCATCTTCACGGTGATATCATGCAATTATCTATATGCTGTCATCCGACTCATCTTTGAGTTGTTTTGGGGCACCGCACCGCTGCCCTGCTGCACCGCATTGCCGCCGTGCCTTCTTGTTCGTCGCTCTCCTTGTTACCGAGCTGCCACGGCAGCGTTCTTGCCCATTCTCATGCCGCGACTCCGATCCGGGTCCTTGCCTTTTACCTGCTGCCGCGGCAGCGTTTTCCTTGATTTCTCTGCCGCAAACCTGAAGGAACGAGGTTCTCCGCCATGCGCTCGCCGCTGCCGCAAATTCAGTACGGTACTTGATGCTCCCATTACAAGAATCACATGGGAGAATGTGATCAAAGCAGGCTACATTCCTAATATTCCAAATGGACTGGATTACAACCACAACTCCCAAAACAACCACAAATCCAAATTTACTACTACCTCCGGTCCGTTAAAAGTGTCGGAAGAACTGACCGTACGACACACAAACCAAAAGTTGTACGAGTGACAATCTTTTAGAATAGGAGGGAGTAATAAAGAACAAAACGAGTAGCTCAGTGAAACTCCCAGTACAGTTTTGAAACCCGATGCACATTTCGCCACACCACACAAATATCTAGCTACAACACAATCAGAAAATAAATGACCAACTGTCTCCACATAGCCACAAAACATATATTTGTTGCCACCCATTTTCCAGCTTCTATGTATCAAATTATCTTTAGTCGAAATGTTGTTATGAGCAACTAATCTCATAGAAACTTTAATTTCTACTAGAAGGAAAAGGCGCGCTTTGCCGCGCCCGTCTGTTCTCTGTCGATGTTGAGAGATCTTTTAAAATAATTTCTTTATTTCTAACAATGGTCACAATGTTTGGAACTTCACATCTGTTAACGCCTCCCCACAAATAAAAACATGACTACCTAAGCGCCCCAAAAATAGACCCAGTAGCATGGTAGAGAAAAGGACATGTTCCTTGTCCTTCACGTGCCACCCATCTTCCATTCCCTCTTCTAGTTCAGGTAGAACATGCACACTACGAAGGCATCTGCTTGGACGGATATCCTGGCGTATCTCTCACAAAGACTCCTCGATGTAGAGGAATATGCCAGAGCGGAGTTTGGACAGTCATTGCTGATCTGAATCCTAAGCAAGAACACAGAAAGTATGCCGATTGCAACAGGCGCACATAATGAGAACGAAAATGTTTGAGATTGGAAAAATAGCCTCAAGCCTCTTGAGTTTTTCATGCTCAAGTGTCAGCACTGTGTCAATACTATCCCATATGAGTGCCTTCCTCTTTAGCAACTTTCTTTGGAATGTTCTAAAACAAACACAAGATGAACTCATAGGATCGGAACAGAGGACACTAAATGCCAGTAGTACATTATGAATCATCTGATGTATGCCTGACAGACACACTAACCTAATAATAACTTCAAAGGTGTTCCAAAGCAGAACCTTGAGATCTATACTGAAAGGCCTAGCAAACTGAAATACATAAACCTTCCTGGTGGAGATGGATCCTTAGTTCAGCTCTTTAAATCACAGGGGCATGAATCAAACAACCTAGGTATTTCAAAAAAATACATAAAACAGTACCGTGTATGAGTCTGTCTGATGTAAAATGAACACAAACAATGTAAGCTTAAACTTACAGCATAAAGCTTGATCAATTAGTGGTCTCCCTTTTGGATATAGAAGAGGGATTCGTGTTAATTCTAAATATCTTAGGGTGCATGCAAAAACGTTGGAAGCATCAAAGTTCATTCAGTTTGGCAAAAAAATATGAAGTTTCAGCTACATAGGCTGGCCTCTATTTAACGGAATGACATTGATAACTTCGCTTGTCAAAACACAGGCTTCTCTGGAACAAAAATGGCACAAAATGTAGCAATGGTCCACAATAGGAACTATGAATATCCTGAAGCTATCATGGAACCTATAACTGAAAAAGTCTAGCATGTAACTCTTAATAATGCAAGCTAGCATAAATGATAGGCAGTTAAGACTACTTTATCACACCTCCAACAGATGCACACAGAAAAATTCTTCTTATTCAGGTCGGTGTTCGCAAATGAAAGCTAGTATTAGCCGATAGTTTCAGCTTTATGGTGCTTCAAAAGTGGCAACTCAATTTTTGAAATTTCATCAGATCGTAAGAATCTTGACCAGCCAAAATCCAGACAAAATTAACTCAAATCTTAAGCTGAAACTATTTCGAATCCTATATATCTATCTTGCAATTAATCACCTCCAACATTAATTTAGCATTTCTTTTGCTATCTCAACTTACTGAATATTTTTAGTTGAAACAAAGTGTGTAATTTACACGAACTAAATATAGCTTATTCTCAACTAAAATTACAATTAGATGAGCAAGGTTATGTTAGAAAACCTGTGCACTAACAACCATATATGTCTTAAGTATATTCTTAGCCGGTCTATCCAGCAATGTCCATATTCTCAACTGGTTCTCGAGACAAAATCTATTGCTGTGGACTGTGGAGAGGTAACCTTGCAACAGATTAAGTAAGTTTCTTTAGCAGTACATGTATTGGGTACATGCACAACAGAGAAAAAGGAAAAATGCACTACTATGGACTGGCAAGAGAACTCCAGATATACCGATGTACTGCTGGAATGAGCTCAGTACCGTGATAAGTTAAATAAAGTTACATCCTTAATTAAATGTTATCTCAATAGAAATATTCAGTAGTGTGATTAGTTCAATATCACAACTCTCTTGTTAATCCACAAATTCCTGTTGCAAATTTTGATAGTATCGTCTCCTTGAAACGGCTTCACACACACTCCCACATACATGAGATAGTAGGCACTCACCAAGGTAGAAGTTCAGTGAAGTCCTAGTGTACAGATGTCCAAAGGAAAATTAATTTTACAACATGGAAAACAAACTGTCAAGAGAAATTGCTGCAAAAGTACGAAGTACTTATTAGGCAAAAAATGCACCAGAAACAGAAATAATGAAAGATGGAAAACAAATCAGTTTAGAAACCATCGATGCAAACTCCATACCTGAGATAAATCTAATTCGAACTACTGTATGTTTTACAATGGTCTTCCTATGCAGAAGACCGACAGAAACCACACTATCATGATATCATCTATGTGGTGTATTTACACTGATTAAGCATTTGCACATTGAAGTAAACGATGCCGATGTTACGACCGAATCAATCAAAGAGGCAGCCCGCCCGATGATATTCCACACATCCGACATACTATTCATGAAAACAACCTTTCAGATCAGAAAGTTGTAGAGCTAAAACATAGAGGACACAAGATTTTATACCTTCTTATGTTGATTCTAATGTTTTGTACAGAAGGAACCAGCAAAGAACCACTATTTCAAGAAGGCATTTAACAAGAATCAAACTTGACCAAATTGATTGTCAAAGAAAATGTCTAACCAATGTTTCGCCACTAAACTCCTAGGAGATGGATCCTCTAGTCATAAAGTGTAAGGTCACATGATTGATAGAAAAGCAGAAGTTACTAATACTTTCTAGAAAAGTGAACTCTCTCACACCAAAACTACTGCAGGTGAATTGACATTGTTTACACTATTTTTGTTCCAGTAAGATATATAAGTCTAACTGAAACCATGCGTACTCCGATACATAAAGGATGAAAGAACTAAGCTCAGCTTTGTTCAAAAACCTCTCATCGGCATACATATTATAGATTATATGAGCTCACAAGAATCACAGCTAAACGGAAAACACAATGGAATAAAGCCACGAGTCTACATTTACTTATGATCAAGAAATGGTAAAACTTGCAACAAATGGAAGAGAAAAAACATAAAGCCTACATCAGGAACCACAACCAGCGACGTGAATATCCATTTTGTGAACAAACGAACAGACCTTGACAGTCAAAAGGCACACAACAAAGCCGAAATAGCATAGCAAAAGAGAAATCAGGATAGAAAAGGAACCCACGTCTTTTTTTGTAGTTTCCGGTAAGCTGGAGCGGAGTCCCGGTCTTCCTACTGACGCTGGCTTTGCGGACCAAATCAACACCAAATGCAGATGTCCATCGTGACACAAATGATTTGAACCGGAAAAAAAAGAAAAGTACAGAAGAGGGAAAACAATAAGCAAAGCATGGAGCACGACCTGGAGATTTCGCCATTGTCCTCATCAGACACTATTAAGACTGATGCTAACAAGCCAAAAAGGGTTCAAGAGGCATCTTCGATTGAAAGAACTAAATTTCCGCGAAAAGGAAAACTGGTTACCGCTGCTGCTCCTCTGCAAGACTCGGCATTCTGTATTTCATATATAATTCAAATTTTAAGTAGCAAAATCTTAAGTTTTCAGTTGTGTCACAACTTGTCTACCGCTACAATGGTTACGTGTTCTGTATGTTGTGAATAGCTGCCACCCACAACTGATGCCCACTCAACTAAACCTTCTAAGACTGACTTATTTTTCTAGAACTACCGGTGCACTACTACTGTTGGTCACTCCATAACTGTGACAAAAAGCAATGGATATGTGTTGATCAGCGACAACTATCAATGCGCGTCAATGCCAAACCAACTAATAAAATATGTCCCCTTTAATTTCCACCAATGGTAATCCAATCCGAATTACTTCAGAACTCCCATCTCAAACTCGCCTTTGTGAATCTCTAAAAAACCTGTCAATAGGCCTAGCAAAATTATGTATAGCATCATTTGGTAATAAAGTGATCTCAAAATAGGAAAATTGTGTAGAAGGAACAGTTCAAATGTCTGAAATTAGTAGCAGCAGATTTTGATGCATAACAACAAAATTTATTGGTTGACTTAAAACTAAGATGCAAAGATGAGAACCTTGCTGATGGTGACACTAAGTTAGAATATATCATAATCAATTAAGTGTTGATCAGGGGCAAAATTTCAAAGCACAAGATAAATATTTAAAAAGGAAGACAGAGAGAGCATGAGAATACATTACCATATTAGTATGATTGGAAACGATTGCTTAGGTTCAAAGTACAAAATGATACATCAGCTTAATCATCAGTCAATGCAACGCTACCAACTACCTTTGGAAAGATAAAAGATGACAGCATATCAGATATTTAACCTGTAAGCTCTAGACTTCTCTCTGTTAAGTACAACATCTTTCTTATTCATATATCTAGCGTAATTCTACAATGCCTATTGCTTCTAGAGAAATATTGTGATCAGGTATTTAACCTGTAAGCTCTAGACTTCTCTCTGCTAAATATAACATATTTCCTATTCATATATCTAGCATGATTTTACAGTGCCTATTGCCTATATAAAAAAATTGCATCACCACTTAACATCTGTTTTGTTGCGAAGACACCTAGTTGGCAATTGACCAAACAATAATTTGAACAACAGCACGCCGAGGTTACAAAGTACCTCCAACCTATATTTGATTAAACAATCTGCAGATCTATCCTCAAACACCCGAGGGGCATTTCAATGTGGATTTTGATTGCTCATCCCGCAGGGATAAAAATGCTTGCATGTTTAATACTGAAACGAAAAACACATAGCCTACACACTGACATAAAAAATTCGTAAAATTCGTATGCATCGGATTAGAACTACCTGTTCTCCACAGATGATCAAAAATTCAAAATTCGTATGCAACAGATTAAAATTTGTATGTAGCAGCTTGGAATCAGTTGGATTAAAGATGCTTGCATGCTTAAATCAGAATTACCTGTTTTTCAGAGACATCCAAATTGCAAAGAAATCCAAACCATAAGAACACACCACTGCTTATTACGTACAGTAAACATGGAAACCAATGAATTGTCACCATCAAAGAAAGGCAATTATGGCCACCGGCGGCAAGCAGGCTTCAACGATTATCCCATATGAACACGTTGGCCACCTTGATTCAGGAGATGGTAAAGCCATGGAGATGATGGAGGGCGACCCACTTGGAAGTGACAGCAGATTCAACAGGAGTTCAGGGCTGGTTCTGGCCTCCATCGTGGAGGGCTTGTGGCGCTGGATGCGGCTCCTGAGAATCTGAGATCCCTTGCAATAATTATCTGGAAAATCAACCATGGATTTGCATCCTAAAATTTTCTGCCAACACCAACGTGTAGTCCAATGCCCACAAGTCATTTCTGCCAATAACAGATAGAAGTCAATTAGAAAAATTCATATAAATATCTGCTCATTCAACACAAAACTTAGTTTATAGTCTACCCAACTGCTAGCAAACCCGGATTGTAGGTGCATCCCAGAAGAACTTTTTTTATTAATACAACGAGCTTAAGTTGCTCTTCGGTAACACGCATAAAAAAACCTAGCGTATTCCGAAAATTGAATACCGCGTTCACCATGTTGTTCATTTTTCTGAAATATTAACCACACAAATCCATTCATAAAAAATATTCATATCCACCTATCCAATCATTGGCACCTCGTTCGTGCTTTCCCATAGTAATCATCAATAAAAAAAGCAAACACGGGGAAGGAGAGAATGCAGAGGATACCATACCTCCGGCTGTTGCGACCTGGAGTCAGAGCGGACGCCGCTAGCAACAGCAGATCGGGTAGGCAGGTGACCGGCAGCCTTCAGATCCGGCGGTCGTTTAGGAGATCAGGTCGAGGCAGAACGGGGAAGCTTCAACGCAGACGGGCCATGGCGGCGCTACGAGCTCACCGACGAACGGGAGGTCACACAGCACGTACAGACTGGGGGGACGGGGGCGAGGGGGGGGATGAGAGGAGGAGAGGCCAGCGGCGGGAGAGACAACGCACACGGAGACGGTCGGCGATGCAGCAGCAGGAGAGGCAGCGGCGGAGGAGGAGGAAGCGGACGGCGACGGTGGAGTTCGCGTGAGAGGAGACAGGAGGATGATTGGGGGGATTGGGGGAGAGAGCCGTGAGGGGAGCCTTCTAATTCTAATGCAACCTCACTCATTCTCAAATAGTTTAGTTACACTTTCCATGTTTACTAAAGATTAATCCATGTAGTTTAGGAAACTTAGACATATCTTCCGACTCAAAATCTAGTCCTAACACCATTACCTATTTTTTTCGAGAAAACAAATCCTTTAATTTTATCAGAACTTCCCAGAAATAGGATTGCACCGAGGCCAATATTATCCTAACAAGTTAAATATTGTCTTGGTTTGCACCGACTACTCAAACTAGAGAATATTTTTCCTCTCTTTTTGAATCTGAAGTTAATTAGAACTTGAGCAATGGTACAATCCCATCAATCAATTGCAATAATCAACTGCAATTGAATCTGAAGTTAGAACTTGAGCAATGGTACAATCAATCAACTGCAATAATGCAACAATCAGTGTCCTTCTGAATCTAATGCGGCCATCAGTTCCTTTCCGATTGGAGAGACATCCGTTGCGCTGGCTACTTTTAGAGATTCAGATTCCGGATGGGGCCAAAGACGGCGGCAAAATCACAAGAAGATTGCAAATACAGTTTCGCACTCTCTGTAGCTAGATGTCGATGGCCACCCTCGGCGGCTGCCTCAACGAAAGCTCACACGCACCACACAACCCAATTCCAGATACCCGGGGATCATGGAGCGGACCCATGGTATCGGTGCACCAACCGGACGGCTAGGGTTCTTGGAGGAACCAGGCGCCGGCAGGTGGCACGACGCAGACAGATTCATCCGGCCAGCAAGCATGATTCCCGGCGGCAACCATCAACCATCGCCATCGGAGAAACCCACGTACTCCATACCGTGTGACCGGACCATGGACCAGCAATAATGCGTGTCCTCACGGCAATAATGCGTGTCTTCTTCCTCCAAGGCGCCAAAACAGCCGGCCGGCCGGGCGTTGCGCCGTCGATCGCAGGGACGATGGAGGAGAGGTCGCTGTGTCCTTGCTCAATTATTTTGGGCCGGACAAACGCCGCGTCCCTGTTTTCTCGGTGAGCAAGAGCTACCCTGTCGATCACCGTGTTGGTGGTCAATGGTCACGACGCGGTGCACCGGCCGGAGCCACGAGTGGCAACGTGAGGCCCATACGGGAGCGGCGACCTGTTGGATACCGGAATGCGGCGACCTGTCTCCGTCGTGATGACGCCTTGTTATCTTTTTCCGGCTCGATTTCCTGGGCGGCTCTTGCTCGGGAGTGGCCATGTCGGCATGACCGTTTTGTTTTTCCGGCTTGGGTAGGTAATGAAATGAATCTGATGATGCCTTTGGAGAAGCATGGAGAGGCATACATTATCATGTCTTATTGTCTTGGAAGTTGGCTCCCGAACTCCAGAGATCCATCCAATTTTTAAAAAATTGAAAATCATATTTACGAGTTTCTAAAAATTCTGTAAAAAATCCGTTTGTTAGACTTTGTTAAAATATCCCATTTTTCAAATAGTATATCCCACTAACGTGCAAAATATCAATTTCAAATATGAGCTACACAAAAATGATAAAAGTGTGGATCTAAGAAAACATATTTTCAAATCTCTAAGTTTTATCAGACTTTGTTATTTTTGTGTAGCCCATAATATGAAGCATTTTCAATTAGAATTTTTGCACGTTTGCGGGCTATATCCCATTTTTTTAGAATTTTTTGAAACTCACAAATATGGTTTTCGATTTTTTTTTTTAAACGGAGGGTGCACTAGAGCTCGGAAACCCAAACCACTTTCCGCCTAGTGTGGTCATATTTTCCCGACGGTAAATTCGTTCCAAGTGGTCGTCCTCGGCGGATCTAAAAGTTAGCACATGGGAGACAAATTTATATAGTTTAGGGCTTCGACAAAACAGTGTCCGATAATAATCTTGCTCCTGTTTGTGACTGGTTTGACTATCTTTCGATGCTCGACGATCTCGAGTAGGTTTCGATCTAGTCTACACTGGTGTATGACTGAGAGAATATCTAGTGCTACCATCTATTTAGATTCTTTAGATGCTACCATGCTACTATCTTTTTTCTAAAAAATTAGAAACATATAAATTTATTTAAATGGAAACATGGTAGCGTATGAAATTTGGTAGCATTAGATACTTCATCCCGTATGATTGGTGTGAATGAGGAGATGATAATTAACAGTCCCGCTTGTCACGTCCCTATCCCTTATATACACGGCTAGAATTAGGGTTACATGGACAGCCCCCCCCCCCCCCCCGCGTCGCTCTCGCCCAGGGCGACACGGGGGCGATTCCAAAACCCTAGGTTCCAGCCGCCTCCCCCCACATCCGCCGCCGCGCCGCCGCCGGAGGAAGCTGCCGGGCGAAGCTCGCGCGGCCGACGGCGGCGGCGGGGCGTTCCCTCGTGGCTCCCTGGACCCCTGGCGAAGCGGTTCAGCGGGGCCGGCGGCTCGGCGGCGACGCCGCGTCCTCCTCTGGGCGGTCTCCTGCGAGCTCAACCGGTGGCGGCGCGACGTGCGGCGGCGGGAGCTCGTCGAGTGGTGGAGGTTCTGCATGGTGGAGCTCCGCTGGCTTCGGCCCGTTCGGGCCCGATCTGGGCCTCGATGGGCCGGGCGCCCCATTCTTCATCGGCATTCTGGGCGGCCGGTTCCTCTCCTTGGCAGCAGCGCGGTGGTGCGCATGGGGCGCGGCGGCGCCTGCTGTAGGGCTGCACCCGGAACCATGGTGGTTTTGGGCCTCGGGCAGTGCTCCCCTACCTCTGCCGGCATGGTGCTCGGCGCGGTATGGTGGCTGGCACTGCGTCCGGCGGTCCCGGAGGACCCGGCGTCCGTGTTGGTGGTTGGCCGTGTGTGGTCTCCGTGAGGTATGGTTGGCTGCGGCGGTTGCTGATGGTGTTCGACTGCCTCGTCTGTAGAGATGTGCTCAAACTCCGGGTGAGAACCCCGCATCGACTTTGTCGTGCCGGCGGCAGCGGTGTCTCGATGACACCGTTTCCTCGCAGGAGGTGCCGCTGTGGAGCTCCAGCGCCTACAGTACTTGAGTGGTCTCCGGTGAAAACCTTGACTCGGCTTGCCGGATCGGATGACGGTGTTGTGCCCCCGACAACACAACCTCCTTGGAGGCGTCATCTTGGAGACCCAAAAAGTTTGGCTTCTGTTGCTGCGTGTGCTGTCGGTGATGCGTTCTGGTGGTGTTGGTGCGGCCAGCTTGGGGCCGACGGTGGTTTGTTCTTCTCACTTCGGCGAGCCTTCTTGTGGTCTCGGTCGCATGGAAGTGCTTGCCCAAGACTCTACAGTGGTCACTGTTGCGGTGTGGGAGCTTCGTGCTCTTGGTGACGTGTCGGCTCACCTTTGCTCATTGACGACACAATGTATGTCTCCCCCACCTGCTTTTGTCTCGACCTCCGTGGCGGAGCTCCCTATCTAGGTTAGTGCCAGGTGCTAGGCTTGACACTCCGAGGATGATGGTGGTGCTCCTGAGTTGTGCCTGGGGTTCGAGTCACATGCCGGTGCGGTGCGTGAGGCAATGACTGCAGAGTCTTGGCATTGTGATCCCTCGACTACACCCCTCACCTCTTGTGTATGTTGGTGGCTCTTGCTGTTCCCTCTTCTAGTTGTATTTTTCATGTATTTTCATTGTTTTCTCTTCCCCTGTATCCCCCTGTACAACTGCTATTCTGTTGTAAGAACATAGCCCGCCAGGCTCTTTCGATGAATGAAACAAGCGGT
This sequence comes from Poa pratensis, assembly GCA_947311845.1. Classification (NCBI taxonomy): domain Eukaryota; kingdom Viridiplantae; phylum Streptophyta; class Magnoliopsida; order Poales; family Poaceae; genus Poa; species Poa pratensis. The sequence continues at coordinate 27,047,949 of CAMZMU010000075.1, read as the reverse complement.
GGGGATTTATCCCCCCCCCCCCCCCCCCCCCCCCCCCGTCAATCTCAAAAAAAAAGAATTAGGGTTACATGCGCTGAGTCGGTTTACAAGCCGGTAAAGATAAACACAAAATCCTAATAAAATAATCTATATTCGATGGCAGTCGATTACAAAGAATTGATGGCAATAAATTTTATTTATGTACCAACTCATTAGTACTCCAAGCGCAGAGACACAACAAGTGGCTCTTTCGCCGCAGAGGTAACTTGGCGTTTATTATCAAACACAGAGATCTAACAAATTTTGTTCTTCCTCTTCATGCAATGCCTACAAACAAATTGTTTTGTGTTTCCAACTCAACATGTTGTGGTTGTCACGCAACACGGTATATTAATACGAGATGAAAACTAATGCAAATAAAATATAAAAACTAATGTAAGCAAAGAGAACGGTGTATGGAAACAACTGGTTCACTCGAATCCATTTGTGTAACTGTAGGAATCAATATGGGCGTCCCACCATTGATTAATGAATCGAAGGAGTATTTTCGGATCATGTATACACGTTACCGAACCTACGGGGTCACACGATTAAGTATCAGAAGTCTCTTGAGTATTAGGATGTGTGTTAGGAGTATGAGAGAATGTCACCGGAATAGTTCCGGGGAAATCGAAATAGTTTCAGAGATAAACCAGAAGCTCCTGGTGAACCCTTTTTTTGTTAAGAAAGGATCCGAAAGGTTTACAATCATGGAACCTATGCTACAGAAGCAGAAGGAGATAATGGTGCTATGACAATTAAGCCAGCCTGAGGTAATAGGAAATGACACAAGAGATTGTAATAGCGAGGAAGAAAGAAAATCATGACCAATTATCACCAATCTGTGAGCGTCGACAAGACGTGGGCACGGGGCAACTACTCGGAGAGGGATGGAAGTGGTGCAACACACTGTAATGTTTTCGGCTTTTATATGATGCAGAGAGAGGATTAGATCTGAATCATGTTAACTCAACGTCGATGTGTGGGCCGCTAGCTCTTGCGCGACGATTCACGCATGTTTTATGCTTTTAGAAAAAGGAAAAAAGATTGCACATATCTATGGGTTTAAACCACGAGGTCGCGACTTGCTGGTTCAGACAGAGTATTGGACAACTAACATAAAATGCATGTGTAGTAAAAGCAAAGAAATTATATAATTGTATTTGAAAGGGTTTTGGTTATTTATTTGAGTTTGTATTGGCAAGAGTTTTGGTTATTTATTTTTGTTATGCATGGAATTTTAAAGTTGTGTCTAGTTGTACTTATTCGTTGTCTATTTCTGGCTTGAAAAATGTGCAGTTGACTAGTTGAATAATTGCACCATTTTGAAGCATGAAATTGCACATGATTATTTGTGTACATTTTTGGGTTAACACAATCTATATCCTTTTTTGTGAAAGTTTAAGGTTAGAGACGTGTCAAAATCCTGAAAATGCACCGCTCTATTTCTTGTGAATTTTAAAGAGGAAAACTGTTGCCGACTGAAGATGTTGTTGACTGAAGAAGAAGAAGAAGAAGAAGAAGAAGAAGAAGAAGAAGAAGAAGAAGAAGAAGAAGAAGAAGATGATGATGATGATGATGATGAAGAAGAAGATGATGTATGTGATCCCTTCATGGAATATTTTTATCTCTGGCAAATGAGTTGAGGCTAGGGTATTTTATTTTTTTGGATAGCTCCATTCCAAATGTCTTTCCATAGTAATAGAGTTTTACCATTACAATGTGTCAGGAGGCTAAAGCTCTATATAAATCAGTTTTTGCAAGGTTGTCTCACCACCAGAAACCCTTTGGGTGTCTTAGCATGAGAAACAGAGTAGCTCGAGTAGTGAGCTTGCCAACTAACATTAACCCAAGGAATGTCGGGATGGTTATAGAATTTATGCAGTTTTTTCATGAGGAGAGCTTAATTATGAGCTCTGAGATTAAGAGCACCAAGTGTACCTTGGTCTTTCAGCCTGCATACCATTTGCCAATTCTCCAAACATTTACCTTGTTTGTGTATTTCTTTACCACTCCATCGAAAATGTCTTCCACTTTTCTCAAAGTGGACAAAGATAATAATTGGGACTTCAATAGTACACATGTCATACATGGGAAGTGATGCAATCAAGTAATTCAGTAGTATAAATCCTCAAGTGTACGATAGTAGAGAAGAAATACCACCTAGTCTTTTGTCCAATCTGGATACAATGGGCACAAGATCGTCAATAGATGGCCTTGTGGAGCTGTTGTGCCCAAAGGGAGGCCCAGATAGGTGAAGATAACACTTTCCACCTACATCCAAAACATTGAGCTAAGTTATGGTCATGTGATCCTTTAGCTGATATAGATACAAGTATTGTTTGTGGAAATTGACCTTCAAGCCAGTAGGAGCACTGAAATCCTGAAGAATAACTTTGAGTTGTTCAAGTTGAATAATGCCAGTTGGCATGATAATAAGTGTATCATCTATGTATTGTATTATTGGGTATTTCTGTCCAAAATGATGTGGGATACACAATATTTCACCTCGTTTCCAAGTAAGAGTAAAGACTTGTTGTAGTAGATCTGTAGCAATGACATATAAAAGAGGTCGTAATGGATCACCTTGTATGACCTTCCTCTTGGAGATAATTTTTTTTCCCAAGAAACACCATTAAGTAGCACATATGTATGTGGAAGCAATTTTGGGAAAATGTGTGATCTAGGCAATCCACACTAAGGTACAAACCCTTTATCCTTATGCATCTTGAGAATAACATTGTATTAAATTTTCAAAATTCTTTTATCAAAGTAAATCTTGAGAGTAATGATGGGTATCGTTGACTTGTGACAGATGAGAAGATACTCAAATGTCGGTAGTATTGTATTATTTTTCCCTTATAAATCCATACTGATTTTGGTGTAGTATAGGAAATCACTTTTTGTAGTATATTAGCCAACAATGATGTAATTTACTTCATGAGTAGAGTGACTAGTGAAATAGTTCTATAATCATTCATTGTCCTTAGATCATTAACCTTAGTAATTAATGTAATGTTTGCAGTATTAATGCTCTGCAAGTTGATGGATCCAGAGAAGAAATTATTGGCAAAATCAATAATGATGTGTTTGGATATAGGAAAGACAACTCGAAATCGTGGAATCTGGAATTTGGGCATCAATTCCGCTGTTTGGGGTTCTCTCAGAATTTCGGCCCGGAATCAGAGATAAATTCAGAGCCTAGCTTGCTCACGTGCAAAGTGCCCCTCGCGTAATTCGGAGCTCCCACCCTCGGAAACGTCTGGAAACACCGCTTCGTAGAACAGAGCTCGCGCGAGCGAGACCCACATGAGCGACCACGCAGAGAGGACGCCGGGGGCCGTGCACGTATGGCTTCCCTCTCCGCCCTCCCTTCCCTGCCTTTGTCCACCCTGGCCTCCGTCCTCCCCGACGACGTGCAAGATGAATCGAAAAAAAATTCGAGGTAGCGACGCAAAAGGAGCACGCAAGATATGAGGAACGAGAGATCTCGCTGCTTTTTGGACCAGGAGGCATCGCTGGAGTGGAGCTCATCCGTCTTTGTTTCATCTGCCGGCCGCCGGAGCACAGAGCTTTAGCTCGTCGTCCCGTTGCGACGACAGGACCAATTCATCCTCGCTATCTCTCTTTTCCTAATGATTCAGAAATTCTCTGTTATTTTGTATACGGTAATAATTTTCCTCTGGATTGCTAGTTGGATGACTCTAGATCTCTTGATATGTAGTGTGTTGTGCAGGCTCCATCTAGCTGCATCGAACTGCCCATTTCTTGGCTGAAATTTGTTTACCATCCAAACATGAATTGGAATGGGCTCCTACCTTTTGATTCCAATAGCAAATACCATTCCAATCCAAACAATAGAATTTGAATTTGAGATCATTTCCTTTCCATTTTGGATTTTGTATTCCCAGTCTAGTTCAATTCCGAGCTATCTTTCCTACATCCAAACACAACATAAAGTCTTTCTTAACATTGTTCCAACACTTTTTCAGGAATAATCCACTAAAACCATCTAGGCTTGGAGATCTGTCAGGTGGCATCTCCTTGACAACAAGCTCTATTTCTCAATATAGAATGGTTCATCCACGTGGAGCACGTCATGAGATTGTATAAGATACTCCAGGTTAAATATCAAATCATGATCTTCACAAAGCCCCAACCTGTTTTTGAATAAGTTCCATATGGAAGATATACTTTATATAAAATCATCTTCAATTTTGATAGATGTAATACGGTTCCTCCAATAGTTTTGTGTAACAATAGAACTTTTTTTTGCATTTTCGTCAAAAGGGTGGTACAGCTTCCTGGCCTGTGACAAGAGATGAGGTGTAATCCATACTTATTTGTTTATTAGGGATTTAGTGAACATAAATCCTTTCCAACCTGGTTTTGTGGGTATGTGCAATAAGTTGTTTAGTTTATTTACTTATGGATGATATACTTTATCTAACTTGGCCACAACCCCAGATGAATGGAATGAGATCACACGACGTCCTCGTGCTCATCTTGTTTGAAAGAAAAAATTGTGATGGAAGTCAATATTACTACTAGTGTTTTTACTGTGAAGGCTACAAGGCATATACTAACCAAGTATGTATCTTACCAGAACAACCCTAAGAAAAAAATAATAACTACAAACTAGCAAAATGGCACACCACAAGTGTACCTCGATGCTGCACCCTCTTAGTGGCACCGGAGGGGGGGGGTTGCAATTCAAAATTATTGCCTATGTTGAGCTGGAAAAAAGTTCAACCAAGAAAAATCGATGCGGAATAAAGATAAAAATGGTAACATAAGTACATAAATAATTGGATAGTAAATAAACGTCTAACCATAAGTTTGGGTTTGAATTTGGAAACATATTAATATTCTCACCATGAATTGACATATTTTATTCCCTCCCACATCAGCCCTAAAAGTTCTCATTACGACCCTGGATTCTATAACTCGCATCATAGCAAGGTCTTTCGTGGGGGCGCCAAGGCGTGGAGGCTGTGGAGTGTACGTAGGTCGAGTCTTGTTGGATAAAGAATGCATAAATTTTCCATTCTTATATATTCTGGAAAATATCTTCTTAAAAAATATAGTTTTATATTACACTTGACATAATTGACTACAAATGTCAATATATTTAGAAAAAAAATTAAAAGTTTTCATTGAAATATACTTCTGATATTTGCAACAAAAGTTGCATAAATTGTTTTTTTATACACAACCTTTTAATTCATAAAAGTGTCTACATTTATATGATATGATCCATTAAAATATTATTTAAATACCTTAACATGGAGTTGCAGATCGTACCATCAAACACATATTTTGATAGATTTTCTAGAGTGTATGGTTAACTATCTTAGGTGTAAATAAATAAGAAAACTATTTAGTATACAATTATCTCAATCGAGAGCAGCTTCCCTCAAATAGGATTTGCTCTTGCCACCCACTCAAAAAAAAGAAGGATTTGCTCTCGCCTGCACTGCACCACACGGCGCGTCAAACTCTAACCCGACCCCAGTTGACCACGTCCCCAACCCACCTGCTGGCCCTTTGCCACCTGCGTGCCTCCCTTTGGCTCACCACGCTACAAATAAGCGGCCCGCTTGTGCCGATCCAGTGTGCCGCCCTCCTCAAACCCATGTGTCCACCCCCATCATCGCGCACCAATTCTACGTGCCCGAGCGCCACTTTTTTTGTTTTTTTTTTAGATAAAAGGGGCACGCCCCCAGGTTCCATTTTATTATTGCAACCAGAGAGTAACCAACATCCAGATTACATCGCAGCTTAGCAAATAGCAAAAGCCACAGAAGCAGCACTACCGAAGAACAGAGTATCTGTTGACTACAGAGAAGGACAATTTTTAGGAAGTGACCAGCAAATCTCCACGCTATCCGCAATACCTCACTTCTGGTTCTTTCCAGCAGCAACAAGTTCCCTCTCCATGAGCGATTCTCTTGCCCGCACGCGGCGATCGATGGCGAGAGGGCGGGAAGGCGAGGTCCGGAAGCTGGTGCTGGGCCAGTACGAGCTGGGGCGGATGCTGGGGCAGGGCTCCTTCGCCAAGGTCTACTACGGCCGCGACCTGCGCGACGGCCAGAGCGTGGCCATCAAGGTCATCGACAAGGCCCGCCTCCGCAAGTCGGAGGGCATGATGGAGCAGCTGCGCCGGGAGATCTCCATCATGCGCATGGTGCGCCACCCCAACGTCGTCGGGATCAAGGAGGTGCTCGCCAGCCGCGAGCGCGTCTTCGTCGTCATGGAGTACGCGCGCGGCGGCGAGCTCTTCGCCAAGGTCGCCCGCGGCAGGCTCACGGAGGACACCGCGCGGAGGTACTTCCAGCAGCTGATCGCCGCCGTCGGGTTCTGCCACAGCCGCGGCGTCGCGCACCGGGACCTCAAGCCCGAGAACCTCCTGCTCGACGAGGAAGGCCGGCTCAAGGTCACCGACTTCGGCCTCGCCGCGCTGCCGGAGCAGCTGCGGCAAGACGGCCTGCTCCACACGCAGTGCGGCACGCCCGCATACGTCGCCCCCGAGGTGCTGCGGAAGCGCGGCTACGACGGCGCCAAGGCCGACATGTGGTCCTGCGGCGTCGTCCTCTACGTGCTCCTCTGCGGCTTCCTCCCGTTCCAGCACGACAACGTCGCCAAGATGTACCAGAAGATCTTCAAGGGCGAGTACCAGATGCCCCCCTGGATCTCGGGCGAGGCGCGCCGCCTCATCGGCCGCCTGCTCGCCGTCGACCCCGCCAAGCGCATCACCCTCCCGGAGCTTATGTGCACGCCGTGGTTCAGGAGGGGCTTCGTCCCGCCCGTCTCTAATTCTTCCCCTGCAGTCTCATCCAAGAAGTGGGACGACGACGACAACGGCATCCTCATCGACGGCACCATCTCCCCACGGACGTGCAACGCGTTCCAGCTCATATCGTCCATGTCCTCCGGGTTCGACCTGTCGGGGCTGTTCGAGAGGGAGCAGAAGGCCGCCACGGTCTTCACCTCCCACTCGCCGGCGGCCACCGTGTTCCAGAAGCTGGAGGCCGTGGGCCAGGCGCTGGGGTACACTACGACCAGAGGCAAAGGGTGGAGGATCAGAATGGAGGCCAAGGCCGCTGGAGCCAACGGCCGGCTCGCGGTCACCGCCGAGGTGTTCGAGGCGGCCACGAACGTGACGGTCGTCGAGTTCGCGCACGACGCCGGCGACGCGCTCGACTTCAACAGGTTCTGCGCCGAGGACGTGCGCCCCGGGCTCGCGGACATTGTGTGGGCGTGGCAGGGCGACGTCCCCACCTTGCCGGGCGCCGTCGTGTGATCTCAACTTCAACACGTTCTGGCGTTCTTTTTTCCTGTGCATACGAACTAGTAAGATTTAGTAATTCAGTCTAGGAGTTCCACGGCCAGCTTAATTTGGGCTGTACAATTTTAGTACTACTAGTTTCTTCCAGGCAGTCATGTCTAGAGTGCCATTATGCTGTGGCTCATTGTAACGGCTAGTCAACTGGACAAGACAGGTGCATGCTGAAAATCCGTGTGGCGATGTGTACGTTACATACATACAAAGTTTTGTTCCAGATCAATTCAGTTTTGGTTCCACATGAAACTGTTCATAATTAATCATGCGATTCTCATTGTTTTTCAGTTTCTGGCTTGATGTGGGAAGAATGAACTGTTGGATTTAACAATGTGGGAAGAATGGATGCAATCACAACTAATGCACTACTATTCAGTGCATCCTGATGCAAATCCAATGGTAAAAGGGTCGACCGAGCTCTAACTCAATTCTCGATCAACCGAGAATTAGCAGAAGGGTCCTCTTATGATCCGTTGTGAAAAATAATAACCACGAACATCTGTTTGCCGAACCAAAATGAGGGAAAAGCTAATTTATCATAGTCCATCTCAATCCTAAATTCCTAACACCACCTAAGTCGAGTGCTTTAAATCTTTAAGAAGTTTATGAGCGGGAGAAATAGAGTTCATATTAGAAAATTGCCACTGGATATCCACCTAATTCTCGGTTGATTCTATGTATAATCCAGCCCGAAGTTCCAGTAGATAATAATAAGAAAATTTGGAAGATGAAGATTCCGCAAAAAACGAAGGTGTTTGCGTGGTATTTTCGTCGAGGAGTAATTCTTACAAAAGATACCCTTGCCAAACGCAATTGGCACGGGAGTAGGAAGTGTGTATTTTGTCATCATGACGAGACTATTAAACACTTATTCTTCCAGTGTGAGTCAGCTAGTTCTATATGGTCAGCCATCCATATAGGTTCTACCTTATAACCCCGCGCAGCGTTGCGAACATTTTCGGCAATTGGCTAAACGGGATGGAGTCTATGTTTAAACTACTAATTAGGGTGGGAGCGATTGCCGTTATTTGGTCGCTATGGCTATGTAGAAATGACAAGGTTTTTAACGATAAAAATTCTTCTGTTATGCAAGTTATCTACCGGTGCACAGCTACGATCCGATCATGGTCGGCCCTACAGCGTGTGGAGCACCGCGAGTTGTTCTTGGAGGTGTCTTCGCGTTTGCAGGTTGCGGCGAGGGAGTTATTCTCCCAGCATGGATGGCCACATAATCGCTGGATCGACCCTCCACCACCATAGGCGTCTTTACAATTTCTCATTATGATATGTAATTCGCCTTTTATTTTCTGTCTACTTCGGAACTTCTGAACTTGTTTGGTTGTTTGGGGCTGTGTGCATCCTATTTATGCAGAGGCCGGATGTAATGTTTAATACTCTTAAGTAATAAAATCCCTTTATCGAAAAAATCTGTGATATTGTGTGCTTCTCGGAGCAATTTCGCCTCTTTCTGGGTCAAAACCCTAAGGATAGCGAGCGTGATTTTTTTTGACCTCTTGATAGCCCGTGCTGTTGGAATTGATTTTATTTCCTTAGATCGGTCACTTCTATCACTAGCCTTGTTTTTATTTGATGAAGATGCATGCCCAACAAACCTTGGCGAAAAGAAAATACCCAACCACTAATATGAAGTCCTAATTATTTTCCCTTTTGTCATTTCTGTCCTAGTTGCTATACTTCTTTTTAATTTAAAGGGGCCCTAATAATTGTGCTTATGTATTTTTGCTAAAGAAAAAGGCTAGCTTGTACGCTTTGTGTCCACAAAAGAAAGAATTGTATAATAGAAAATATAAAATGCACTAACATACAATGAGTCGAGCAGGTGATATGTTGTTTATATTACATTATGGAGTATTTGAAAATGCGGAAAAATCAAAGAAGAGATTATATCTACTCCCTTCGATCCAGAAAAAGTGTCGGGATAATTGTGTATTACGTGCAAGCTGTTAGTATAACGTACGACAGTTTTTTTTTATCTGAGCGAGTATAAAGGGGAGAGCCATTCCTCCATTTATGGTTGGAGATTAGCTCAAATGTTACGCTCGCTTAGTAGTTTCTAAGACTAACTAAAATATTTTAGCCTAACTCTCTCGAGCTTTTACTGACTCATCCCATCCCATGAAGCTTGATGCCACCCAGTCACTTCATAAATATGCAATGTATTTGATATTCCCGTTAGAATATTCATTTTGAGCGGGTAATCACACGAAAGGAAACAGATAAAGCAGACTGACCCTTTCCGGCCATGCCCGCCGGCCCGAGCAGCCTAAGCCAACTCGTCGACGCATTTCAGATTTTGTTTTTTTGGATTCATACGCAATAGAAAACTAAATAGGGAGGCCGATTTTGATTTATAGATAGGGGTGGGCCACCCGTAGTACCAGGACTGGCCGTGCTCGGGGGCGGGAGATCGCACGCCGCCGCGTAGCAGTGCTCCCGCTGGAGTTTCTCAACGACCCCACCTTCGCCTAGGACTCCGGCTACAGGGATTCTCGGTTCCTCGAGGAGCACAACCTCCGCTGTTGAAAAATAGTCCTTTTACAAAGAAAATATAGTTTACCCCGTGTCTCGTCCTCTCGTTATCGCTAAGAACGACCATGTCCGGCACCGCGTGGGAGCTCCCCGCCTCGCGTCGTGCAAAAGGGTGGACGACACGACATCAACAGCGAAGCAGGTATCCACCGTGCGGTTCTCGTCGATGAACTCTTAGCACCGCTCGCGTAGGCTGACCCAACCCCTCCCTCGAAGGCGGGCGCACTTGCTCGCGGCGACAGAGATGTGGCGGCGGCGGCGCTCATCCTCGTTTTCACCGCCATGGTCGCACATCAGAAATCTAGCCATGGATTTACCGGAGTTAGTCGATTTTGGGGCGTCGCCGGATTTGGTGAATTTCGCGGCGGATGGATCCGGAGGGCTAACCCTAAATGTTGCGTGATACCGAACATATAGCGGCAGGGGTGGATATAGTGTGCTCCGGAAAAAATTGTTGGCCTGGACTATTATGTTCGGACCACCAAAATGACATTAAACCACCCCTGCCTGGACTATTATGTTCGGACCACCAAAATGACTGTGTGGTACGTAGTAGTGGACTCGTCGGGGCTTTCACTGAACTATATCCACCCCTGCCGCTATATGTATATTCGGCCAACCATTCACTGAACTATTATGTTCGGACCACCAAAATGACTGTGTGGTACGTAGTAGTGGACTCGTCGGGGCTTTCAGTGAATGGTGGTCCGAATATACATATAGCGGCAGGGGTGGATATAGTGTGCTCCGGTCGGCTGCGTGGACGGCCTCAGCGTGGTGAGCAACTACTACTCGCTGTGCCCGCAACCGCATCTCACCCTGGGCACGAGCAAGCACCTCGACTCGGCGTTCCTCACCGTGCTGCTCCAGGACGACATGGGTGGCCTCCAGCTGCTCCTTGATGGCAACCGCTGGGTGGACGTCCCTCCCGTGTCCGGCGCTCTCGTGTCCTCAAAGCCCCACGCAGGATACAGAGCGAAATTTTACAAAAAATAGTCCTCTCCTTGTCCCCATGTGTTCTAGATTCACGGGACCCTCCTCGAATGCAGTCATGTGCTGTTTCGGCTCTTGAAGCTCGGCCTTGTCGTTTTCACCTGCGTGGCCTTGGCGGTGGTGGTGACTCTGCAGTCATCAGCCATCACAGTATCCAATCCAGCCGCGCTTCAGAGAAGATTTCGGGGCTTGCTTACTTTGTCGCTAGTCTTTAGCCGCTCTGCCCCGGATAAGCGCTAATCCCGATTTGCGCCCCAGATTGGCCAAACACTCCGCTGCCTAATCTTGTTCGTATAAACTGGGAAAGAAAACGCATGTGCAATGCGTTGCCGATCTCGACGTCTTCCTAATGGATCGGGGTACGGTGCATTGTATATGAGCAAAGTGATGCCGCCATCTTCTATCTACGGATAAGGATCGGACAGTTCGGGCAAGAAATGTGCGGGACTCCGGGATCTTGTGTCTGTCCTACCGAGCAAGCAGCAAGCCAGCAACAGCATCGGATAAGGGAGTTTCTTGTAGGGGAGAAACTGTGCGTCTCTTTTTCAGACGGAGCGAGAAGATAGCTAAGTGAACCCCAATCTGATCTGACTCCTGGAGCTTCTGTTCTGTCGTACCGAGCAAGCAGCAGCATCGGGAGAGGGAGGTTGGGTTTTCTTGTAGGGGAGAAACTGTGCGTCTCAAACCAATATCACCCACCCGTCTTCGCTCTCGTTCCCCTTTCTCCACAGTAAAGGCGACCGGGAGGGCGACCCGATTTCCGCCGGCGATTCTGCCGCCCTCCTCCTTCCCGCCGGCCTTGGTGCCGTCGGAAGGGGGTGGGGGGTCGAATCGCCGGGCGGATCTGTGTGCTCGTAGTCTAGGGTAGGCTAGGTAGCTAGGTTTTCCTGCCGGCGTCGTTCGTGGCGGCGGCGGTGAATAAGGTGCTCGGATCGACGGTTGGTGGCTTCTGCGGCGGCCGGTGATGGTTCGATCTGTGAGCCTGGTGGCCTGTCGAGGTGGTTGTGGCGGCGGTGATGACCTCGATGTGGCTTTTGTGCCTTGGCTCCGCCGTCGCAGTGGCGAGTTCTCCGGCGTCACTGTGGAGCTATGGGGCTGTATAGGAGTTGCTGCTGCAGGTATGTGCCTCTGCCCTCCCTGGCCGGCCGTGGTGGTGAGGGGTGGAGCTGCGGGGGTGCTGCGCCTGCTTTTGTTGGAGGCTCTGGGCTCTGTTTCTTCGAGGCTCCTCCGGCCGGCCGTGGAGGCGAGGGGTGGAGTTTTTTGGAGCTGCAGGTCCGGAGCGGGGAGGCTGGGTGCTCGGCGCTGGAGCTGGGTTGGTGGGCGCGGTGTTGGTGCTGCTGGCACGGCTTGGTCGCCCTGGCGGCAGGTGGTGCTGGTGCTGGCTATTGGGGCGGCTTGGCCGTGCTTGTTCATCGTCGAGATCTCGGTGCTTGCGCCGAGTGGATGTTGCGGTCTTCTTCAATGGTGGAGGTCGTCCTTCTTCCAGCTGGTTTGAGGTTTGATCTCTTCTTCTCCGGTGTTCGTCGGCGTGGAAGAGCTTCGGTGGTCCAGCTGCTCGTAGCTGTAGTTCTTTGTGCTGAGTTCATCTGGTTGTAAGCAGGATTGTACTCCTCCCTTTCAAAAAATCTCCTTTTCGGAGTGAGAGAGATACCTGAATGAACCCCAATGCTGTTACGGTTAGCGTTCGGTTATGTGTGGCCGTTACTGCATCAGGAATCTTTGTCTGAATTCGGAGTGAGCCTAAACCGTACGCCAAGCTAGCTTCCGATCATGTCTGTCGTGTGAGTGAGCTTCTGAAGGACAGGAAGCAACCGGCGATTGCACACAAGGAATCAGATCGAGATCAGGTGGCTAGATCCTTAATTTTGTGGATCCGATCAGATTGGTTTGTTTAGGGAAATAATGGAAGAAAAAGGTCTCGTCAGGGCCTACTGCTTATCCCGGTTATCCGGAGATCCTTTGCCCATACGGTCATAGATATCCGGACTTATTAATTAATGTGGCTTATCCTAACCACTGCTGCTAGTATATTCTGCGTTGCAGAACTACGGGACATAGAGCACATGTACTCGTGTAGTGACATCGCCCCCAGGAGATAAGATTAGTCTGGCCTGTAGCTCGAACGGAGGGTTATCACCAAGTGAAGAATTAACTCTATTCGTCCTAATCCGCCGTTTAGATGATCCTAAAACCTCGTTATCCAGAGGATGATTTACATTGCATGTATAAATCCTGGTGACTGCGCGAGAGCGCGTGTCCGATAAAAACAACATTTTAGGACACAGATTGGAGTTGAGCTGTCACTTGTTGGTTTCACCGTGGAAGAAGACAGATCAGCGGATGACCACCACACAAAAACGGCAAGTGCAAGGAGAGAGGCCGACTCTCTTTCTGTTACAAAAACGGCGGACCGGAATAAGATATGCAGATGCTGCGGAAAATATCTGGGCCTCCAACAGTTTAAAGAAAACTGAGCGCTGACGTACGCGAGCACCAACCGGCCGGCCTGACGCTGGGAATGTCAAACTTGGATGGATGATTAGGCTGGCACTCGTTTTCATTAGCAGCCTGCAGATTCCATTTCGCTTGGCACACGGTTTCTTGCAGCAACGCAGCAACCGGCGGCGCCCACCGGGTCGGCGGTGCCATCGGGGAAGACAATGTCGACGTGACGGTGGAGTGTAGTCGTGCTGGCGTGCCGCTGCAGCTGCCGCCGGCGCGGTGGCCCGAGAGAACCCTTGCTATATCAGCTGCCACGACTACACACGGCTGAGTGTTGCCTGCCCTTTCGTCTAAGCAGGAAGAGAGTACCTGCAGAGTTCATCTCCGGAGGACTGATTTTAGCTTTAAAACTGTTGCGATGTGTCTTGTATTTTCTTCTAATATCATCACAAATGTGCTAATAAGGTAAAACAAGTTCAGAAGCAAATCTGAAGGGGTGATCCAAATGTGATGATGTTGAGATATTACACTACAGAATATATAGTTTATATTTTTCTAAAATGCTCTTTGCACGTGTATAAATGCTTGTCCGATACTCCCTCCGTTCCAATGAATAAGGCTTATATTTTTTTGATAAAGTCAAGCTAAGTAAACTTTGACCAAACTTTTTGAAAAAATTATCAACAACTATAATATCATGTGAAAATATATTTCATGATGCATCTAACTATGTTTAGTTTGTATTGTACATGTTCATAATTTCTTCAACAAACTTGGTCAAACTTCACATAGTTTGACTTTTCAAAAATAATATAGGTCTTATTCATTGGAACAGAGGGAGTATGAATGAACTCATCACTCATGTCGCAAAATGTGAAATTCCGTGTTTCAACTTGTACGAGATGAGCACTTTGTTCACGAACCGGGTTGGAAGTCGGGTTTTTACATTTTGCAAATGAGCGACCAAATCACTCATCTCAGACAAGTTGAGTGACCAACAGTACAGTTAATCTCTTTGGGAAATGTCAAATGAAAAAGATGAAAATGGTGGGCCGGTCGCTCGCGCAGCCTACATTGGTTTCCTAGAAATTGAATTGCGATGTGTGTATAAAGCCAACGATTTGGCCCATGGAAATGGCTAGATAAATTAGCAATGCCAAGAGCTGGGCTGGGTTGGGCTCAGATCAAGCAAGCCTATAATGGCTATAAGACCGGTGGCTCTATTGTTATGGACCTAGGGTTCTCCTACCTATCACTCTTTGCGAGTGCTACCGTCGGCTCACCCACGTGGTTCCCCAGTGTTCACATTGCCGGCCCATGTAGAGGTATGATTTATTTCTTATGTTTTTATTTACTTTCCAGTTTTTCTGGATAATGCCTGATTTTTTAAAATTATAATTTTTAAAATCTAAACCATTTTAAGAAAGGAACATTTTCAAATCCAAACATTTTTTAAATATTCGAACCATTTTCAAAATAAACAATTTTAAAATCTTAAAAATTTAAAAAATGAACCATTTTCAAAAATAAACATTTTTTACATCCATACAATTTTCAAAAATATGTACCATTTTCAAAATGAACTGTTTTTAAGAATGAACATTTCTGAAATCTGAACCATTTTCATAATTGTGAATCATTTTAAAAAATGAACCATTTTCAGAATGAACGTTTTTCAAAATTTGAACCATTTTCAAAAATATTTGTTTTCAAATATGAACATTCTCAAAAGTCTATACCCTTTCCATATTTTTTTTCAAATATAAACCATTTTCACAAATATTTCTTTCCAAAATAAGCGAAAAGAAAATAACAAAAACAGGAAAATAAAACAAAAGAAGTAAGTGAAACAGAAAAAAGGAAAAATAAACAAAAAATGTTCATATTGTTTTAGAGGCATAAAATGTTCATGTTAAGAAACTAAGAAGCGCAGTTGGGCCGGTCCGTTAAGAAAACGTACGTGGGCGAGCGCTCGGCAAGAGTTTTTGTGTGGAGTTAAAACTGGGATGCGATCCGCTAGTTAGAAATATGGGCCGTGTGTTCGATGCTGTGTGGACCAAATGGGTTTGGGTCTCTCCATGTGGTCTACTAGGCTAGCTTTAAATTCTTTAGCCATCGTCGGTCTCCGCCCGAGTCTTCTGCATCCACTTACAAAATCTGTACGTCCTACTACCAATAAGGCAATAATGCTCAACTTGCACGAACAAAAACTCGTTCCTGCGGAAATTGTTAATTTGACGTGAACAGAGAATCCATTAGCAGTCAAACAAAAAATAATCTTCTCACGTCTCAACTGCACAATGGCAAACAACCTTACGGAGTACTTTTATCCGGCGACACGAGAGTAAAACTGTAAGGAAAACGGAGTCTTTTCCGTGAGCAGGAAAATCGTCTATTGCTAGACCAAAATTGGTTGTCATACTCATACGTAGTATGAGCCTACGATTCGTTCTCGGTTCCCTGACGTAAGCAAATACGTCATGGCGATCACATGCGGCGGTGAGGCGAGCAAATTGGATGCATCCATATCGGTCAAGTCAATGGAGAAGGCGAACACGAGAGCACACGGGCCGCCATTAATTGCTTTCATTACAGACGCCACATTTCCTCACATTTCGAAACGTGCTTACACTGAGCCGCTAGGTCTAGCTATCATCAGCTAGGGACGCCTGGTGCACTGTTGGTGAGAGGCCATGGACGACGACGGCGACAGTAGCCTTCTGCCGCTCTTCGCCCGCTCCGCCCCGGTATTGTCCATTCTACGATCTCTGTTGCCTTGATCCATATAATGTTTGCAAATTCGAACGCTGATCACTGCGTGCGTCCTTGTTCGAACGCTGAGCGCAGGCTGATGGTCTGGAGGAGAAGCTGAGGCTGGTGAGCGAGGAGAACCGGCGGCTCGCCGCCACGCTCGGCGCCATACTCGCCGATCACCCGCACCTGCGTTCTCTCGCCGCGCCACCCGCGTCAGCCATTGCTGCCACCGCCGCGAGGACGACGCCGGGCAGCTCCGCCCCCAATGTGGCGACAGAGGAGGTCGTCGGCGTGACGGCGGAGCCCCAGCCCAAGATCAGGACCGTCTGCGTGCGCGCGGAGCCGTCGGACTCTGACTCCAACCTCGTGAGTAGATCGAACGAACACCTCGGCGGGAAATGCACTGCCATCACGCATATATAGCTTAATAAGTAACCATTGGTGGCGTGCAGAGCGTGAAGGACGGGTACCAATGGCGGAAGTACGGGCAGAAGGTGACGCGCGACAACCCGCACCCCAGAGGCTACTTCCGCTGCGCATTCGCTCCATCTTGCCCCGTCAAGAAGAAGGTGCTCATGTCTACTGCTACCATTTGATCTCATCGCACTCTGTTCACTCACCATCTTCAAGAAGAAGAAGGAGTATCATATTGTATTTGTCCCACTTTTGCCGACTAAATCCGTGCTGTTCTGCTGAAATCTGATCTGGATAATGTCCCGCATGTAGGTGCAGAGGGACGCGGAGGACACGTCAATGCTAGTGGCGACCTACGAGGGCGAGCACAACCATGCTCAGTCCCCGGCTGGAGAATCCGCCGGCGGCGAGTCCACTGGTCTGGCAGGGTCTCAGCTGCCATGCTCCATCTCCGTCGGCTCATCGGGCCGGATGGTCCCGCTCGATCCCACGAACCAAGGGCCGCGATCCAGCGTGGAGGCTGTCTCCGGGGAGGTTGTCACGCCCGAGTTTCAGAAGCGTCTAGTGGTGGACATGGTGAATTGGCTCGTCAATGACGCGGAGTTCATGCGGGCTCTCACCAACGCGGTCGCTGAGAAATTATTGGAAAATATTCCAGACCGTTTAAGTTAGTGTGTTTGGGTATATCGTATATACGGACTCTTTTTCTTATGTTGTATACTCCCTCCGTTCCGACTTATAAAATATTTTTCATATTTATATATGGGTTAATACGGACAGAAATGAGTGAATGGATGCACTAAAAGACGTCTATATACGGACACGGCGTTTCGGGTCAATGGTGCAAATGCACCTGTTGTGTAAAACAATTTTAAAACTTTTCTAAATGTCAAAAAATTCTAAAAAAATTTGGATATATATTAGGACATTTTGTGTTAGCACACAAACTTTTGCGAAAAAGACATTTTTTATGACCCGTGCAAAAAAACACCAAAAATGTCTCGTACAAAGTCATTTTGGAGTATCCGGATTTGTCTTTTTTGTACAAGTCACAAAAATTCTCTTTTCTTCACGAAACTTTTTGTGCTAGCATAAATGTTTTGAAATATATCCAAAATTTATGTTTTGAATTTTTTGACATTTTAAAAATTGTTTTTAAGCCGTGTGTGCATCTGCACCCATGACCCAATATGGATTTCCATCTATATACCTGCTATTTGGAAGAAAAAAACCAAAAACATCTTATAATTCAGAACGGAGGGAGTAATAGTTATCAGCGATTTCTGTATAAGTGGTAGACCTAGCACCTCAACATCTTATAATTCAGAACGGAGGGAGTAATATTTATCAGCGATTTTTGTATAAGTGGTAGACCTAGCACCTCAACGTGTTCTTCTCATTTCCCCGCTTGCTCGCGTGGTGCACCATCCGATCAAGCTCACATATATGCCTCCATGGTCTCCTCTATGCCTAGGTGGGAGCTCATTACAACGAATACTAAAAAAAAGGCCTAGAATTCTTTTTAGTGCAGTATCAAAATACCATGAATAGAACTGCAGTTTTACTAAAGCCAAACATCTCAAATAAAATAGTGGTATTTTTAAAAACCACGGTATTCTTAAAACACTTAAAAACCTTCGTGGCCACCCTAAAATTTCAAAGGCAAGTGACGTCATAAATGCCCGAGCGCATGACGCACTTAGGGCCAGACTGATACACACAAGCCTAAATTTCGCTTTGTTGCGGACTAAGGCATGACCTAGTGGTGGGGAGGGGCTGATGCCTTCCCACCCACTCGAGTTTAAGTCCTCATGCTTCCAATTTCGGTGATGTTGCATCCTCCTCTATCAAAATACCACGTAGGAATCATTTTTTATTTTTTTTCGCTTTGTTGGTTCCACGTGGTGCTAATTAAGAGAATATGAACTGAAAAGATTGACCTGCTTGACCAGTATAGTACTAGTGGCATATGCATATGTTCCGAATTCGTCAAAACCAGTTGCCAAGTTGCTGTTTAGCAGACAACATCGATATCGCTATTATTCGGAGCCTGAAGACTTGTAGGGAACACGACTGGATCCTGACTTCCGGGTGACATCATTTCGATTACACCAGAGCGTGTCATCCCTGTGTTGGCTGTGTACGTCATTGTTATCCTTTGCCAAGTGTCGGATGAAAAAGATCGATTTGTAGCGAAGTGTCGTATATATATCTCAAGTTGGCATGTTTTTTTTTTAATTCTTCTATAACGACTTGGCATTGCTAGTTGACTCGCCACCAATTCTCGAGTCTTGACCCGGCTCCCGTGTCTATGTTCATTAAGACGCAGCTTTTATATTGTGAAACGATCTTTTCATTAATAGTCTGGTGACCTCGTCCAATTTGAAACCCTCACCTCTGATCTTCATTAGACTTTTTGTGAAATTGGAGTAGCTTCATAGCCTAGCCGTGACAATACATCCAAACGGCTAGTCCTATCGAGGCGAGAATGGCATGTAGAGAATGGGTGGTGGCAGCGTCGAAAGAATGATAGCGAGGTCGTCGGAAGCGGTAGGTTAGTTCGTAAGTACGTATTAATCACCGCTCACAATCGCTCATGGCCACAGCATTTTGACAAAATCTTAGCTAACAATTGGATTTGTGTCACTGTTCAACTTCTACATTGCTTTCTTGAAACTTCATAACTATAAACGGCAATTCAAAGGCAACATCGACGTTGGGAGTAGCGGCGGAGGCATAACCGAATTTGCCCAATCAACTATGATTTTTGAAAGATAAGAATTTATATGTTATTAAATTCAGCAATTCACTATTGGTTCCTTAACATGTAAACACGCACACTCAATCCGTCATCTTTCGATATCATACTCATTGGTGAAGTGGTTTCAAAGTTAACACCGTGCAGTTTTTACTCAAGTTGACATGTGAGTGTAGGAATCATAATAAACCGCCGTATCTGAATCATTTCCAACATGGTTAATTTTGACATGTGATGTGCCACACACTTTTATTTTTGTAGACTTTGTTGAGGCTCCAAACACAGAGAATTGTAGGAAAACAACAATTTTCCTTAAGTGGAGGACTAAGGTTTATCAATTTGTGGGAGGTGTAGTTTAAAAGTAAGTCCTCTCAAATAACCCTGTAAGTCCTCACGGACGCAGATTTGGGTTCTTATTATTTCAAAAAAAAAACCGTTGTAGGGGCTTCCCCTACCGCATTCCTTTCAAAAAAAAAAAAAGAATCAAGATAAAAGAAGTCTCTTGTTACCCTAACATACATAGTACAGTGGTTAATTGTATAGTTGCACTAGTTTACCGAAAATATGTGTAATATTGATGGTAAAAGTAGTTTTTTACAATATGAATAATATTACGGACAACAAGTTAAAAGTAACAAAAGTTAATAAAAAAAGGTGTTCCAAATTTCAATGCTTGAAATAAGGCATAGGGTTTATACCTTCATTAGTGAGAACGCCCAACATCATTAAAAAAGTTAAACACGTGATGAACCCTTCGAAAGTATATGGTAAAGATCATTGCCAAGTTCACTCTCTTTCATGGATCAAAATTGGATGCGACACACGCAAGGCTACAAAAGCACATCTTACAATTCTTTTTTTGTAATTCATAGGACATTCCTAATGTCACTGCGGGAAAGTCCAAAAATAATACTAAATAAACACCTCATGATCATTGTTGTTCTAATATATCAATAGAGTCTCGACACTGTCACCTTTGGTGCTCAAACAATTATTAAACATGCGTCAAGTAATCTTATGATGCTAACTCATATAAGAAGTAAGATCAAATCCACATAAAATATAATATATATAGGGGAAACAAGTTGCTAATAATATAATCCAGTCTCACGAATTATCAAAAGCTAGTTTTCAAGCTGCTACTTAGGAAACAACATCGATATCGATACGAAAACCTAAAATGGAGCCCAGGTTACATGGAGCCCTTTTAAAAAAAAATCGAAAACGACATTTTTAAGTCCAAATTCGTTGAGCCAGATCCACCCATTTGTCTTTTTATGCAGCCCAAAATACAACGAATTTGGAGTTGAAAATTTGCACGATTGTAGATCTCGACAATATCTACATCCGAGAATTTTTTTTTCGTGGTTTTTTAAAACTTAAAATGTTGATTTCGAATTTTCAAAAAAAAGGCTCATATAGCCCGGATTCCAAAAATCCACACACCGGCCGATATCGATATCGCTATTATTTGGAGCCTGAAAAGACTTACTGGTGACCGACTGGATCCTGACTTCCCGGTGACATCATTTCAACTATATCAGAGCGCGTCATCCTGTGTGTACGTCATGGTTTACCCCTTGTGAAGCACAGCTCGGATGAAAAATATCGATTTGCTTTTGGTTGGATCTTTGTATTGAAGTGTCGATGTCTCAAGTGGCCACGTTCTCTCTTTTCTTATTCTCGTATAACGACTTGGCATTGCTAGTCTTGACACTTGAGCCGGCGCCCGTGTCTATTTCATAGCTGGTCCCTGCATCCCACACTAGCCCTTCATGAACAGAACACATGCACGATTTTGTCCCCACTGCGGCGCATGTAAGGTTTTTCGGATGAGTGGCGTGCTCATAATTTCGTTTTCGGAGGAAGTGTCGTCATCAAAGTTAATGATGACGTTGGTAGATACTTCCAAACGAAAAAGGGATTAAGACAAGGCGATCCATTATCACCAATATTATTTAATATAGTCGCTGATATGTTAGCCATAATCATTGAGCGCACGAAAGTTGATGGGCAAATTGAAGGTGTGGTACCACATATAGTGGATGGCGGATTGTCCATTCTTCAATACGCGGACGATATAATTCTTTTTATGTAACATGATATGGAAAAGTCAAGAGACATGAAATTAAAATTATCAGCGTTCGAGCAATTTCCCCTCTAAAAATTAATTTCCATAAAAGCGAATTGTTTTGTTTCGGTGACGCCCAAGACGAGGCTACCCAGTACGCTGAGCTTTTTGGCTGTGGGTTAGGCCAGTTTCCAATAAACTATCTTGGCATCCCAATTTACTTTAGGAGGCTAACGATTGCTCGATGGAAACAAGTCGAGGACAGACTACAAAAGAGATTGAGTAGCTGGAAAGGAAAACTACTATCCCTGGGAGGAAGATTGGTTCTCATAAATTCAGTACTAACTAATATGGTACTGTATATGATATCATTCCTCCAGTTACCGAAAGGAGTCTTGCATCGATTAGATTATTTTCGATCTAGATTCTTTTGGCAAGGGGATAACGAAAAAAAGAAATACCGGCTAGCCAAATGGGAAGCTGTGTGCCGCCCCAAAGATCACGGTGGTCTAGGGATTCAAGACCTTGAGGTCAAGAATAGACCCCTTCTTGGTAAGTGGCTGTTTAAGCTTCTGACTGAATAAGGGGTGTGGCAGACACTCCTTAGGAGGAAGTATGTTGGCTCAAGTGCGGTATCACAGGTCTCTTGGAAACCTGGTGATTCACATTTTTGGGCTGGCCTAATGGCAACGAAGAAATTCTTCTTCCCGTATGGCTCTTTCTCCATTAAGGATGGCTCTGAGATAAGGTTCTGGGAGGATAAGTGGTTGGGAAACACCTCGCTCCGAGAACAATATCCAGCTTTATACAATATAGTCCATGGACGTTACAAAAGCGATACGCTCACTCAAGTTTTGTAGGATAATCCTCCAAATGTGACGATCAGAAGAGATCTGATTGGTCCCAGACTAGTTGCTTGGAACGAGTTGCTAGAGCGTCTAGAGGCTGTCAATTTGACACAAGGGGCCGATGAGTTTCGTTGGAATTTACACAAGAATGGTAAATTTTCCGTGGACTCCATGTATACAACGTTAATCCAACCAGATGTGCCGGTTCACAATAATAAGAAAATCTGAAAGATGAAGATTCCACTAAAAAACAAAGTTTTTGCGTGGTATCTTCGTCGAGGGGTTATTCTTACTAAAGACAACCTTGCGAAACGCAATTGGCAGGGAAGTAAAAAGTGTGTTTCTGTCACAAAGACGAAACTATCAAACACTTATTCTTTGAGTGCCAATTTGCTAGTTCTATATGGTCGATCATCCAGATAGGTTCTACTTTATACCCACCCTTAAGCATTGCTAATATTTTTGGCAGCTGGCTGAATGGGGGTGGATAGGAGGTTTAAACAACTTATTAGGATGACATCGCTTGCCGTTATATGGTCGCTGTGGCTGTGTAGAAATGACAAGGTGTTTAACGATAAAAATTGTTCTCTTATGCAGGTAATCTACAGAAGTACATCTCCGTTTGTGGTCTCAGTTGCAACGTGTGGGGCATCGAGACCTGTTTATGGAGGTGTGTACCAGACTGGAGCATACGGCGAGAGACTTTTTATCCCAACATGGATGGCAGCATAATTTGCGGATTGGCCCTCCACCTCCTTAGGCGTTCGTACAATTTCTCATTATGATATCTAATTCGCCTTTTTACTTTTCGAACTTTCGTACTTGTTTCGGTTGTGTGCATCTTTGTTATGCAAAGGCTGGGTGTAATACTTAAACCTTTTTAAGTAATAATGCTCACTTTATCGAAAAAATGTACAAATAGTAAACGCTGTTCAAGTTACCACTGAATTTCCCGTTGGAATAGTAGGAAAGATAGCATGGAGACTAATCATTGGCTGGTTGGTGGTACTTTTAGCTCACAAAGATCAAACTATGTATTTGACATTAAATACGTACATCTTATCGAGACACAACTTTCATAGTGTGAAAGCGATGTTTTCGTTGATAACGAGCCGTTTTGACCTTGTCAAATTTTGAAGTCGTATATAGTAGACTTTGTGTGAAATTTGTCTGTTGTGGTGTGCTTGCATAAGGATGGCACATGGTCGTAAATAGTTGGGTCTTGTTTGGTTCAAATTAACAGTGTAGAAATTAGGAAATTTTTCTACGGTGTTACTATTCATCCGTTTGGTTCAATGAGAAAAAAAGAAGACATAATCTAGGAGTAGGAAATTTTCCTACTGTGGCACTATTCATTCGTCTGGGTTAAAAGAATTGAGCAAATAAAAACATAAAAAAAAAGTTCAGGGTCTCGGTTTAAAAAACCCGCGGGAATTTTACGGTCCACTTGGACTTCTTTTTCAAAATCTCATGCACAAAAAACGAGACCGGTGTTTCTAGTGGCATAATAACATACTAATTATAATTTCTCAAATGGTTTGATTTTGATCTGACCATGGTTATTAGTAATTCTATGTTTTACCTATTCGTGTGAACCAAACAACCAAGATTACAAAATTCCTGTGTTTTGAATCCTCTGTTTTGCTCATGGCCACAGCATTTTGACAAAATCTTAGCTAACAATTGGATTTGTGTCACTGTTCAACTTCTACATTGCTTTCTTGAAACTTCATAACTATAAACGGTAATTCAAAGGCAACATCGACGTTGGGAGGCATAACCGAATTTGCCCAATCAACTATGATTTTTGAAAGATAAGAATTTATATGTTATTAAATTCATCAATTCACTATTGGTTCCTTAACATGTAAACACGCACACTCAATCCGTCATCTTTCGATATCATACTCATTGGTGAAGTGGTTTCAAAGTTAACACCGTGCAGTTTTTACTCAAGTTGACATGTGAGTGTAGGAATCATAATAAACCGCCGTATCTGAATCATTTCCAACATGGTTAATTTTGACATGTGATGTACCACACACTTTTATTTTTGTAGACTTTGTTGAGGCTCCAAACACAGAGAATTGTAGGAAAACAACAATTTTCCTTAAGTGGAGGACTAAGGTTTATCAATTTGCGGGAGGTGTAGTTTAAAAGTAAGTCGTCTCAAATAACCCTGTAAGTCCTCACGGACGCATATTTGGGTTCTTATTATTTAAAAAAAAACGTTGTAGGGGCTTCCACTACCGCATTCCTTTCAAAAAAAAAAAAGAATCAAGATAAAAGAAGTCTCTTGTTACCCTAACATACCTAGTACAGTGGTTAATTGTATAGTTGCACTAGTTTACCGAAAATATGTGTAATATTGATGGTAAAAGTAGTTTTTTACAATCTGAATAATATTACGGACAACAAGTTAAAAGTAACAAAAGTTAATAAAAAAAGGTGTTCCAAATTTCAATGCTTGAAATAAGGCATAGGGTTTATACCTTCATTAGTGAGAACTTCTGATGTCTACGCACACTTCTATTCTTGTAGACAGTGTTGGGCCTCCAAGTGCAGAGGTTTGTAGAACAACAACAAATTTCACTTAAGTGAGTAACCCAAGGTTTATCGAACTCAGGGAGGTAGAGGTCAAAGATATCCCTCTCAAACAACCCTGCAATTAAGATACAAGAAGTCTCGTGTGTCCCCAACACACCCAATACACTTGCCAGGTGTATAGGTGCACTAGTTCGACGAAGAGATAGTGAAATACAAGTGATAATGATGATTACAAGTGGTAATTGTAATCTGAAATAAAGATGGCAGCGAGAAAACATGCAGTAGAACTGAGAGTAAACGGTGTTTCGATGCTTGGAAATAAGGCCTAGTGATCATACTTTCACTAGTGGTCACTCTCAACAATAATAATATAACTGAACACATAAAAATACTTCATCTTTAACATGCAACTTAGGTGCTACTCGAAACTATTCTCTTGTTGGATAACGAACACCAAGACCACCACGTAGGGCTACAAAAGCACACCTCAAAGTTTGTATTCCACATCTAGGACACAACACGCTGTCACTAAGAGCACCCAAGATAGTACTAAACAAACACCACAATTTTATAGTGACATCAAACACAAAGAACAACTCATGGTAAATATCCCTCTAATCTATTATCCTGGTAGAGTCACACACGCCACCC